>CM044003.1:82938947-83391327 GCA_024085815.1 Flaveria linearis
GATATTGATGTATGTTAAATGACAACAAAGTTAACGAACTAAGAAATATAATAATGATATTATCTTGTGTACGTATGATGTGTGAGCATGTATGAAAATTGTATATTTAAAGAAAGTGAAAACGGTTTTAATGAAGTAAGTATTTTATTTATAAAACTAGAACTCACTCAGCAACGCTAACTTTGAGTGTTTTCCAGTTGGCAGGTAATAGTTGCTGAGGATGGCACGGGGCAGCTACTTGGCATTTTTGTGGTTCATCCATTCGTATAAAAATGACATTTTTGTAATGTGATGCGATTTATAATATTTTGTAACAGTTGATAGTATTGTATACATTGCAATAGTTGTCATTATTATATAAAATGGTTTTAACTAATTTCCACTTCATTGTTTTAAAAATTTTATGTTCTATGTGCAATGAATTACCAACTGTGAGGTGCCCGGGAACGGGGCCTTACATTTCTACCCTAAAAAGGAAAGAATATAAAATGGGGTCGTGAAAACTCACCTTGAATGCGCAACAACGAATAAACGATAGCATAAAGAATAGGGTTCCAATTAACCTGTGTTTCATTCAGTATATATATAATTAATATTAATTATTAAATAGTAATAATGGTTTGTACGGTTTCACGTTTCACGATTCGGTTATGGTGTCGGTTATAATACAAGTCATTAACACTCCATATTTTACGTGCACTCCACACACCATACAATATATACTATGTACACTATATATATATATATATATATATATATATATTTATATATACTATAATATATATATAAATACATTATATATAGTACATAATTATTATCTATATACTACATTTTGTATATAATATGCACGTGTCTTGAACTCATACACCTAGATCATGCATTTTGTTACTCAGAGATTAGTATGTTAAGTACTCAAACATTCATGATTAACAAACTTCTACATATTAACATCAACTTATGATATAGACTTACATGTATGTACCATACAATTACACCAAATTGAACAATCACCATACGCCCGTACTTATTCTCATATTTACTAGTTAGAACACCTAAGAATGAACCCTCATAACCGGTTGAACACGCACCCACATACATAGGTACATGCACACCATGTAACAACACACACATGCACACCATATACACTTGAGAATATATATACATATGCATAATAAATAGATGTTCCAAACACCCCTGCTGAGGCCATCCCCAAACTACACACACATGAATTATATATGCATGCATGCACAATTATGCATTCATTTGGCAGCCCACCATTTCTTATTTTTAATCAATTATATACATGCATATATATATGCAGCAGCACCACCACACACCATTATATATATATTATACATGCTACAAGCTACCTATATGGATGACACACCAAAACATATACCTACAATTATAAGGCAATACACACTGCAGTCATGCATATTTATATACCCCCCACACACAATTACATACATATATATGCATAATACATACACAATGCACCCCATCGTAGATCACGCACGCACTAAACCGAACGCAAAACCGCGATAAACGTTCAAGATCAACCAACCGAACCGTAATTGTAACTAAGTTGCATGAGGTAAATGAACGTACCATAGACGTGTAGTTGCGGTTCACTACGCGATGCAGGTTATTCACTTGATGACCGACTCTACCAAAGACAGCAGCGGTTACGGATGATGATCGGATCAACCGAGTTGCTAAACGCCGCGGGGTGTTTCACAGTTTAGATGGCAGAAACCGCCGGAGATGGATCGGCCGGCTGCGATGGTGGCTTCAAACGTGAGTGATGGCAAAGAACTTCAAAGAGTTTTAAGAATGGAGATTAGGGTTGCGCAGGGTGAGGTGGTTTCGGTTTAGTTGAAAAAGCCGAGAGTGGGGGTGGGTTACGGGGGGTGGGTGTTTAAATGGGTTCTAGTTTGCAACCTTGCCACAACCAGCCCCTCCACTATGATCTAATTTGCATTTAAGTTTATCAAGTTTAGCTAGTTTAAAGTTACTTATTTATTAATAGGTTTAATAATAATTTATTTATTTAAACTATAAACCAGGTGATGGTAACAAGGTTAACCTAAAATCTCGGGTTGTCACATCATCCCTTGTTGAAGAGATTTTCGTCCCGAAAATTAAAAACGGGTTCAACGAATGTATCCGGAACATAGACGCACTAGCGTTTCTTAGTGTTCTAAAAAATCCAAAATAAAGAGGTGTAAGGTTTCGCGCGAGTTGTGACAATTATAGAATTGTTTAGTGGGGAAAGAAGTTGAGACCGATAAGTTATATAATAATTTGATTTTTCTTGAGTAGTGAAATAAATTGAATGCTATTTCTTGATAATTGAAATACATTAAATCAAATATAATTAAAATAAGTAAATATTATAGAATGTTTAGTGGGGAAAGAAGTTGAGATAAACTATATAATAATTTAATTTTTCTTTAGTAGTGAAATAAACTAAATGATATATTTTCAGAATTGAAATACATTAAAACCTAGTATGATTAAAATATTAAAGATTATACCCAATATGTCACGGTTTGGCCAAACCGTGACATGTACATCACCAAAACCAAGAAACTCACTCCCATAATTAACCTAATCCTGAGGTACAAAACATTCTCGGAAGCCCAATATATCACGATTTGGCCAAACCGTGACCTTTAGGCTTCAAACCTTCATGCTTATCCAAACCGTGACGGCTTGAATCGGTTTTTCTTCAAATTACCTACGGTGCGCCTAAAATTTTCGTAAACTTTGTTTATATCACAAAGTCAAATAATTAAAGGAATTGCATAAAAGCGATAAGGCAATGATAGTCGGGTTAACGATCTGAAAGTACGGGGTTTCACACTCTATATTTTATTTATTTCATTTTATATCATTTAAAATGCAAATTCACATAACAAATAAAGTATTTTCGTATTATCTTTAGGATTTGTTAAATATGTATGTGAATGTTTGCGTGTGCGCGTGCGTGTGCATGTGTATTCATGTGTGTTTTTATATATATTAGAAGTATACAATAATATTATTTTACTATTGTATTTTTCATTGTGTATTTCTAATATAAAAAACACGATAATAATATAATAATTATTTATCTAATTATTAAAGACAATAACAAAATAACACAATTATACAAAACATAAAACATAATGATGAATTTCTCATGTATTTCTTTTGTTGTTTATTGTGTTTTCCTAAATACTATATTATTTTTCAAAAATGGTTGAGTTTTGCAAAACATATTGTTTTTCTAAAATATCATTTATATACTTATAATTATAAAAATAATAATAAAGTAATAAAAATGTTATATAATATATAAAAAACGATAAAACTAAATGTAGAACAAAAATAAAATTGAGTACATATAACAAATGATAAAATATATTTGACACATAACCTAACATATTGTAATACCCTGATTGTTTTCTATAATTTTCTTATTGTGTAATTATAACAGATTTTTATGCATCCGGTAGATCAATAGAAGAATATGTAATAATGGGAGGTTGAATGTGTAACACCGTTACATAAACTATATGTGTTAGCTTACACGTATTTGTATATCTAAAAGTTTCAATAAAAAATGTTTAGTTACGCGTGTGTAAATTAGGCATTACATATTTGTAAAATGAAATTCGTTAAAAACAAGAATCTTTATATAATTTTCATTAATTAGGGAAACAAGGGAAACATTTTTGTTTTTTAATTTTTTAATTTTTTAATTTTTATGTTGTTATTTCATTTTAGAAATGCTTTTATTTTGTTTTCTCAATTTACCTTTTTATTGTTGAAAACTTTTGGCTCACATTGATTTCTAGAGTTTATATAAAAAAGTAAGTTCTCATTTGATCTTTCCTCCCACACACACACAACACACACGCACACACACACATTCATATATATATATATATAGAGAGAGAGAGAGAGAGAGAATAGAGAAAGTTTACGGTATAAAGTGATTAATTCATGTGAAGTGTACGAAGTATACATGTATATATGTACACATATATAACACATATAAATATATACATATACATATATATATAACCGTAGGGTAGAGTTATACTTGGAACCATCATTTTTTATAAAACTCTAGAATCAATAAAAGTCATGCATTTCTTACCATATGTAAGTCGCATATCATTTTCATCTTTATTTTTATTACGTACATAACTTTTTTTATGATATTATTTTTTCAAAGAAAGTTCATCATTAGTTTTAATATTATTTTATCTTTCTAATGTCTACCATATTGATATACTTTTTTTAAAAATAGTCTACCCGTTATTTACACATGTGTAAATCCCGTTATACACATGTGTAAATACGGTTTTACACATGTGTAAATCCGGTTTTACGCATGTGTAAACCCGGTATTACACATGTGTAAAATACATTTCGTAAAAAACCAATTTTTAATTATTTTTTATTTTTTATGAAAGAGGAAACCAGAGAAATATTTTTATAATTTTTTTATAATTTTTTTATAATTTTTTATAATTTTTTTGATTATTTACCATTTTGTTATTAAAAATTAGTGGCTCACATTGGTTTCTAAAGGTTTCAAAAAAAAAGTTTTCATTTGATCCATCCCCTATATATATACATTGAACCCTCTATACGATATTGTTAATTTTTGTACTTTTCTCATATATTCTACTATACCAGTTGAAGATAGGTTAATTTCCATGACATATTACTTAAATCTTGTAGGTATACAAATTTTAGACTTTTCAGAAAATTATAGTATGAAATATGACATGTCACTGATAAATATAATCCCATAATATATTAAGTCAAAAGATTTTATGATTGGCCTAAACCTTCTATTAGGATTATATATAATCCCAAAATATATTAAGTCAAAAGATTTTATGATTGGCCTAAACCTTCTATTAGGATTTAGTGGCGCTATCACTATAACAAAAAATTACATCACTATTAGTAAACATATATATAAATTTCAACATAAGACACAATAGTAAATTATAGATCGCACGAAAGCATGGTTGACAAGAAAATTTAGAATATTTAAAATAACAACAAAGAGATAATCTAATAGAAAATGAAAGTATAGAACTTTTTGATAGAATTTTTTAAGTCATGAATATAAAAAGAAAGAGATGTTATAAAAGTATTAATCGTCTTATAATATTACATTTAGAAAAATAGGACTTATAGGAAAAGATATTACAAATCACAAGTAAAGTATGTATGTAAGTTTAACTTAAAAAAATACTAATATTACAATCAGAATAACTAATGTAAAATATAGTCATCTAGACAAGGAGAATTAAAAAAACAAATTTATGAAATAAGAAGTCAATGATTAATTTAAAATCAAAAGGTACTCATAAATCTGTAGCATTTATAGTTAAAAATCATAGTGAAATAAAAAGAGAAAAATCCAGAATAATATACAATTATAAACGGTTAAATGATAACATAATAGATAATGAATATAACATTTCAAATAAAGATAGTTTACTAAACTTAATATAAAAGAAAAAAGTTTTCTCAAAATTTGATTTAATATCAGGATATAATCAATTAAAACTATAAGAATGATTTCAACAATAGACGGCCTTTACATATTATGAAGGATAATTTAATATGGACTATTCTTAGTTTTGTATTAAAAAATTCGTCTTCTATATTTCAAAATTTTATGGATAGTATATTTTTAAAATACGATTTTGTTTAGTATATATTGATGAGATATTAGTAGCAAGTAAAATAATTCAAGAACATAAGCAACAATTACGACAAATATTTAAAGAAATTAAAAACAACAGTATAGTAGTTTCCAAACAAAAAATGGAACTATTTAAAAGAAAAATATCTTTTTTGGTTTTGAAATAGGAGATGAAAAAATAGAATTATAATCACATATTTCAAAAAAATAGATTTTTGAATATGGATTTTATTAGGATCTAAATTTCGTTTGATGTAGTTATGTTTAGCTAGGGTTGGGATTCGAAATTTAAGTAATTACATCTAAATCATTAGTTAATGGAATTCAAAATCACGCTAATTGCAAAAAATTTTGGTGAAAGAATTTAAAATTAACCTAAATAACCCTTAATAAAAGATGCTAATTAACGTTGTGTGTTGTAGTCTGCTCCTTCCCTCCATAGCCTGCTGCCCCATAGATAAGTGCAACAATCGACATGCCGCCAGCCGCGGTTGGTAGCTGATGCACTGCACCACCCATCGTGTCCGACCGCACCTGCCACGAGCCACCAACCTCCGCGGACGACTGCAAACTAAAGGCTAGCATTACTAAGTGAGTCCTAACTTTAATTTAGAATATAACATCATTAGTCCTATGTGACCTTTGATGAATGACCATACAGAAACACATAGTAACATATATTTCATTAGGAGATCTATCACTTTGAAATATATCTTGCCTACCAAGCTAATATAGCCATGCAATGCACTAAGCAAAGCAAGCTGATGCGAGCACACACCAAGATAACATAGCCATGCAATGCACTAAGCAAAGCAAGCTGGTACAAGCACATGACATGCTAACATAACCATGCGATGCACTAAGCAAGGCAAGCTGATACATGCACAAGACAAGCTAACATAAACATGTGATACATTAAGCAAAGCAATTGGATGCTTTCACCAAGACTTGGAAAAGGGTAAAGTATATTGAAACCCTTTTAACAATTTAACTTTGATTCGAAACAATAGGCATAACTAAGCAAGAATTTCTTTGGCTTGGACATTAAGTGGAAATAGGGAACTAATCTAAGTGTGGTTATTATGAATAAAGGTTACCCATTGCAAATGGCTTCTGATCAATACATATGACTTACTGAATTAATACAAATAAATCAGTTTAATGAGAATAGGTTGCACCCATGCGGATGGTTTGGCTCAATGGAGTGAACTTGGAGTTGGTTGTGTTAGGCTAATTCAGGTAACAGTGATGGGATTAATTTTGATGCAGGTATTCGTAGAGTGATGCGGCTGAGTAATATTAATGTGAATAACAATTATGCGGGTAACAATGATGTCGATGTTACTTTACTCTTCCGTAATGACTACACTTAGAATATAAAGCAGTCAATGCGGATAGGGAAGGTGATGCGGGTAACATCACAATAAAAGCAGGATTTCAAATTCAGTTGAGATAGAAATCTTGCAATGTTTATACATAGACTTGAATAAGAATATGGCTTTAACATAACATGAACCCTAGAAATGAATGTGCTAATTTTAAATCTTAAACTATTAGATCTACATGTAAAACATGTTTAAGTATGCATATCATTCCCTAAAATATGTGGAAAACATCAAAGTTGGGATCTAGAACTCACCCTTTTACGTAGAACTCGTGAGAACCCCAACCCGATAAGTATGAACTGAGTCTACCTAACTACACGTAAAGGTATCAACTTTATCTATTAAAATGTGAGGAAACATCCAATAAACATGTATTTATCCTAAATCTATCATATATATTATGTAAAAGTTAGTACCTATGCTTTAATTCTTTGAATTTCTCTATATAAAACCACAATCTCTCTCTTTCTAATGACATGCACTCGTAATAAATCTTGCATGGGGCAGCTAACCTTCTATTTATAGAGGGTTTTAGGGTGTTAGGATTTCATGTTTCCATCTTTAGTCTCTTCATGCATTTAAACACAAAACCACCCCCTTTATTCCATCTTTAACCAGGCTATAAAAATCTTATGTTACAAGTCTATACTCCTTATTTATGTTTCATCCTCATAACATGTCATTTGTTGAATAATGGAGGATTAAACTGCCTCATTTTCTTCTCGAATACCACGTCGCTTCAGATCCCCTTTGGCGTTTCCATTGAACCTTAACTAACTTGATCACTTTATTACTTAGTTTCTTTTCCTTGGTATCCAATACAGCTATTGTTCCTCAAAATAGTGCAGTTTATCATCTATTTCAATATCACCAAGCGGTACGTGAGCATTTTCTTCAGCTAGATACTTCCGTGGATATAACACATAAAAGTAGAATAAATACCATTAAGCTTGGTTGCAAATTCCAACTTATAAGCTACTATTCCTACTCAGTCTTCATTCTTGAATGGTCCTATATACCGAGCACTTAGTTTTCCTTGTTTTCGATGGTTAGATTGTCCCGTAAGACTTTCGGTGCTCAGCTTTGACTTGTAAGCATGTTAAACACTTGCTTACATATTATACCACATCATTCCTTATCCAAGACCACCAACAACTGAGTATCTGGTCTTATGAGCTTCATCTAATATCTTCATTCTGAGATCTCCATAACAAGTAATCCATAACCTCCAGATCTAGCTTTGACACCGTAATTGTGCTCTTTCAAATCTAAAACGTATCTGTTTATCCTTTGCATAACAATATGCTCATCTTTCAGAGCATCCTCATAAGCATAACATACCTGATCCATGACGTCTGATATTACAATTATTTGGTAAGATCTCACCTGGACCGGTTTAGCCTTTCTTTGTGACTTTGGGTGTCAGCTACCATATTAGTTTTACCTAGGTGATAATGGATCTCGCATTCGTAATCCTTTAGTAGTTCTAACTATTTGTAACATCCGTATTTTTTTAAGGAAATAAAAGAATAAAAGAGAAAGAAAAAAAAGAAAGAAATGAAAGTCAACTTAAAGTGGAAGGGTTAAAAGTGTCAAAAGTACAAAGTTTATATTTATTTTATACAAAAAGGCGGTATGGCCGCCTATTTGCTCTGCACAACATTTTCATTCGGATATTTAGAGAGAGAAAGAAGAAAGAGCATAAGTTCTTGGGAACTTTAGAAGAAACAAGAATTCGAAGTTTTAAGGTAAGATTATGAGTTTTAAGTTGTTTTTGGTCGATCTAGTCTCGGTTATATGCTCATATGTGTTATTGCATGTTCGAGTTGTGTGTTAGTGGGTTTTAGGTGTTAAAAACATCCGAGAAGTTCAAGGGAAGGGTTAGACTCGAAAACAACCAAGGTGAGTTTTAGAACCACATTTTTACATGTTTTATACGATTTCGGGGATGGAAAATACATGTATGTATGTTTTTATGTGATTGGGTATGTTACCCGTATGTTCATGTGCATGTGTATGTAGGTGGGGTATGTTTTGGGCGAATATAATGTCATGATCATGTTAAGTTCATGCTTAGTATAGGATGTGTATGCTTAGAACCGGTTAATATGATGTTTGGGACTGAAATCGACTTAGACACATAGTTAACAGGATGATAATACGCCTATATAAGGCTCATAAGCCTGAACAGTCCTCATGCTCCCAGGATCTTGACTAGGAGCCTAAGTGCTGGGGGTGATGTGCCCTAACAGTGCTCATGCGCCCAGAACAGGGCTCATGCGCCTGGACAGTGATGTGCCCCAACAGTGCACATGTGCCTGAAATTATGACTTAGAAAGCTAAGTATAGGATAATATGCCTAAACAGTACTCCTACGCTTAGAAAATTTCTTAGAAAAACCAAGTGTATGATGATGTGCCTGAACAGTAGCTCATGTGCCTAGGTTTTTGCTAAAAAACTCCTAAGTAATGGGGTGATGAGCCCCAACAGTGGTCATACGCCCAGACAAGGCTCATACGCCCAAATAGTCCTCATCCAAATAGGCTTATGCGCCCAACACTTAGAATTTATTGTAGAATTTTCGTGGGAGTCTGTGCATGTAGGGTTTTGGTCCGATGTTGACCAGGGGTTAATTAATGCACATGATTATGCTTGATTACCATGATTATATATTATTATTATTATTATTATTATCATTAGGGTCATTATTATTGTTATCATAATTATTAATAATATTATCGATATTATTATTGTGTGACTCTACGTGGTATGATCATGATCAAGAAAGGAAATTATTATCATTAATAAAGTGAAAGATTAATGATAAAGAAAAGTGGAACGTAAACGAATGAACGAAAGTCTTGCAAGCAAATGTAAAGAGGTGCACGGCCATGTTGTCGTTAGCTCAACTGTGATGCGGGTTAGCTACCCCGAAGGATGCACACAGGGTCAATCTTTGAGATTGATAATGGGTGAGCAACTCTATGTTGCAAAAGACCGAAAGACTTGCAATCCGTGAGATTGCTAATGGGTGAGCAACTCTGTGTTGCAAAAGACCGAAAGTCTTGCAATCCTTGAGATTGCTAATGGGTGAGCAACTCTGTGTTGCAAAAGACCAAAAGAATAATGGTAAAATGAATGAATTGAACGATGATGAAGATAATAATAATATTACCTATGTGTACGTACGATGTGTGATAACCTACGAAAGAAATGAACGGTTTGAAATGGAAAGTAAAGTATTTTAATTATAAAAACTAGAACTCACTCAGCAACGCTGACTTTTATGTATTTTCCAGTTGGCAGGTAAAACGTTGCTGAGGATGGCACGCGGGGATGGCTACTCGGCGGGGCAAGACTGACATCCATTTACATTTTGACAATACTGTTGTTTTGTAATTCATTTAACTAATCATTTTGTGACTCATGAACTACAATGTATCGCTTAACAACAGTGTTTATAATGAAATGAATGGTTTAGTCAAATTAATTCCGCTGCTTAAATTTATAATATGTAATGTTTTATGCTATGAATGACCAACTGTGAGGTGCCCGGGATCGGGGCCTTACACTATTGTTGTTGTCTCATGTTTAAATATTTCTCTTTAAAATCAATATTTTTAAGCTCTTGTGATCTATGAAGATGATGCATTTTACACTATAAAGTAGTGTCTCCATATTTTGAGCATAAACACCATCACGACTAGTTTCAAATCATGATTAGGAGAATTAACCTCATGAGTCATCAAGTGTCGAGAAGCATATGCTATCACATTTCCTTGTTGCATTAAAACACACCCTATCCCTAAATACGAGGCATCAAATTAAACTACTAAATCTTCATTCCTATCAGGTTATGTTAGAATAGATGCTTGAGCCAACTTTTTCCTTAGTTCTTGGAACACATCTCTTGAGTCTTTCCCTATTCGAACTTCACATCTTTTCACGTTAACTTTGTCAAATGTGATGCAATCCTTGAGAAGTCTGACTAAACCTCCGATAATACCCTGCCAATGTATGAAAGCTTTAGATTTCAAAGGGTGTTTTTATAGAGTCCTACTAACTAATAACCTCTATCTTTTCTAGGTCTACCCAATTCCACCTGAATTAATTACATGACCCAGAAATTACACATGCGGTAATAAGAAGGCACATTTTAAAATTTGGCATATAACTTCTCTCGTCTTAAGGTTTCCAATACTTTTCATATATGGAAAGCATGATCGCCTTCATTCTTTTAGTAGATCAGAATGTCGTCGATAATCACAATCACCGATTTGTCCCACATTGGACAACATACCCAATTGGTCAGGTCCATGAATGCGGCAGGTGCATTTGTCAATCCAAACGACATTACAAGGACCTTGTGCCCATAACGTGTTCGGAAAGGTGTCTTCGGTATGTCTTGTTTGTTTACCTTCAGTTGATGATATCTTGACCTTAAGGCAATTCGCGAGAACAAGCTGCTACTTGAAACTGATCAAACAGATCGTTGATTCTATGCAGGGGATACTTATTATCTCGTGAGTATAACATTTCACCTTATTTGAAATTGTAAAAAACAAACCTGGTTAGGTCAATCCAATGAAACAATCTCGTTATTCAATCATATTGATTATTTTAATAATATAAATACAATCATCATTCAAATTTAAGGAAATTTACCAATTATCAAATGAATTTCTATAAATTTATTTAAAAACCTAGAACTTAAACTCTAAAAATAATCAAATTGTCAAGAATACCATTTTTTATAAAATAACAAAAGTGTATTATTTATAAGTCTCATTTATTTATAAATGTTATGAAAGTTTGGGTTATAAATGCAAATTTAAAAACATGTTTTAAATAAGTTGCATGAAATAACAACATCTCAACCTACAGGGACCAATTATGTAAATATTTTTAACCAAACCCCCGCCCCGTCGTCCCCTATTCTCCGGCCAACCCTCCGGCGCCTCCGACGAGGCCGAAGACTCCAATTCCACACGGTTGTGACCGAAAATTAATGCCCCATCAATCTCGCACCCCTGATTTGAAAATAGTACCTAAATTTGAGTTTGAACCCCATATCCACGTATTCTCGAACCTGAAATTCCCTCCTACCCAAATTAAATCAATTCAAATGGAAACACGTCTAATTGACTCGACAAACTAATCAATTACGTGTTAATTATCGTTCTAATCATAGCAATCATACTAATTGATTCAATGACAGCTCGATCAACCACGGATTAGGGTAAAAACTTCTGAGAATAATCGTGGACTCGTTAGAATCGAAACTATCAAAATCACACCGATATAACATAGGGTAAACCTTCAAATTCGCACACACAAACTCTCTGTAACCCTAATTTGATCTAAACACGCACACACATATCGAGCCAAGGAGCGTGTCTAAGCCGTGCACTGCTCGAACTCAATTCCATCGACCTCTACATCATTTGGGTAATCCGA
Organism: Flaveria linearis; assembly: GCA_024085815.1. Taxonomy (NCBI): domain Eukaryota; kingdom Viridiplantae; phylum Streptophyta; class Magnoliopsida; order Asterales; family Asteraceae; genus Flaveria; species Flaveria linearis. The sequence goes on from CM044003.1 coordinate 82,951,509, forward strand.
CACACACATACTCTATTCTACATGGGGATAAAAGCCCCATGGTTAATTCGATTTACATTATCGAATCAAGCTTTAATTGAATTGATTTTTTCATCGTGTATAATGGAGATATTTTAATTTATGTATTTTAATTATTAAACCAAATGAAACCATACTTGGGCACCTGCTGTAAGGCCTGTTCCCGGGCACCTCATAGTTGATCATTCATCGCACATAAAACATACATTTCATAAAATAAACAACGGAATTACGTTAGCAAAAGTCATTCTCTATTATTAATAAATACTGTTGTTGAGCAATACAATGGGGTTTAATTACAAAAGATTATTTATTGCATTACAAAATAACAATATCTTAACATAACAATGGATGTCAGTCTTTTCCCGTCGAGTAGCTTCACCCTCGTGCCATCCTCAGCAATGATTATCTGCCAACTGAAACTGTAAAAGTCAGCGTTGCTGAGTGAGTCCTAGTTTTTAAGAGTATTAAAATACCTTGTATAATGTGTATATGAAAATACTCTTTTATAAAAATTTCTCTTACTCTTGTACGTGAGCACGCGTCAACTATACAACAAGGTAATGCTTTCTTGCTTTACTATATACCTTTGTTCATTTCGTACATTTTAACTCTATCTTTCACTATCTATGTGGACAATGAGCAATACCCTAAACTATGTGCGTGAAAAACTAGTGTTGGGCCTGTGGTCTATCAATAGACTACGATCACTGTACACGAGGCTGACCCAGTCACCTAGAGCATGCTACAAAGGTCCGTCAATCTCAATTGATTAACCCTGTATGCATCCTTGGGTAGCTAACCTGCATCACAGTTGAGCTAATGACAATATGGTCGTGCACCTCCTATATGCTTGCAAGACTTTCATTATTTTAATTAGGTTCCACTTCTCTTTATCATTATTCTTTTACTTTGTTAATGATAATACTTGCTTTCATGATCATAAAACACACCAGATAAGTCACACAATAATAATTACTATGATCATAAGAACCACTTATAATAATGCAATATAATAACAATTAAAAACCCTAAGTCAACCTTGGGTCAAACCTTAATGATTCTGTTTTTTCTCAAAATTCAGAAAATGTTCTAAGTATTCTAGGCGCATGAGCACTATGCAGGCGCATGAGGCCTGTTTAGGCGCATGGGCACTATTTGGGCGTTTCAACACTTAGGCGTCTGAACCATTTCAGGCGCATGGCACTATTTGGGCATTTGGATTATACTTAAGCGTCTGAGACTAAACCTTAGACGCATGGGCTACTGTTCAGATGCATGAACTTTCACTTAGAAAATTCTAAGGCATTTCTAGAGTATGATCGGTGGTGAAAGTTCAACGTTTAATGGCTTTATTTCCGTGTTTTACGTATAAATGTACGAGAAATAGAGTTACTTTGGGATTATTTTGTATTTGTAGGTTAAACGTGAAGAATACGAAGAAATGGAAGAAAGGATGGTAATTGGAGTTCGAGAAGTCAAGATATGATAAATCGAAGTTGTACGGCAATGATATCTTAAAACGAGCATAACTTGAGCTAGGAAGGGAGTTACGGGGCCCATGACCTATCAACGGAAAGTTCTCGAAAAACTACACATGAAAATCAAGGTTGCACAGGAAGGCGGCGCCACCGACGCCCCCATAGGCGCCACCGACGCCGGGGTGCGGGTTTTTGTTAAATTGAGCCTATTTGAAGGAATTAAAAAGGAAAAAACCCTAAATCGAGTTACAACTTCACACACTGCAATCTTGGACGAAAATTAACCTTCTTGGATCATTCTCAAGCTCTTCTAACATCAAGAACGTCGATTTCATCCGAATTACATGATCAATTACACTCGTGTTGAAGAATCGATGATGATGCAAGGCTAAATCCATTGTGATTCACTTCGGGGGAAGGGTTTGTGCAAGTTCTATTTTTCTTATCTTGTAACCTAGATTTGAGATTAAATCTTGAACCTTTAAGTTCTTGTTGGATTTAATTTATGATTTGATTAGTTAAACGGTTTGATTATACGTTAACCTAATTTTGATCTTCTTTAACTTTGATTGTCTATGATCATTACGTGATTGATTATTAGAATTAGGGTTTCATTATTCAAATTGGTAATTGTGTGAATAAGGTCCTTTAAACTTTAATCCATAATTGTCACTTAAATCATATCATGTATAAGTCACCATTAATGACTTCTCACTAGGTTTCATTCAAGAAAAATTGTGACTTGTCAAACCTGGATCCTAAAGTGGGTTGCTTTTCTTCAAGATTGTTAAAAACTTAAACTTTATTTCGTTAAATTAATTATTTACAATCCAATTAATCAAGCAATTTCCTTTTTCAATGTTTAATTCTTTTAGTTTAATCGTTACTAGCACTTTCCTGTGATTCCCTGTGGATTCGACACCCTGCTTACCCTTTGCTATTAAGGGTGATTAGGTATTCTTTAATATATTTTTGACCGACCACACGACATCGATCAAAATGGCGCCGTTGCCGGGGAATCGTTGCGCTTAGTGTTAGTAATAATTATTTGTTTTCTAAAAAAATCTAAAAAAAAAAATATTTTTTTTTCTTGTTTTTCGTTATTTTATTATTTATTGTTCGGAATTACACTGGTATTGTTTCTTGTGTGCAGATAGTTGAGATATTTATGCATACGAGACATTCCGGAAGGACTTCCCCGTTGCTCTTTGACCCTGAGATTGAGAAAACAGCAAGAGACAACCGAGTTTTTCACAAGGCAAATCCCTCATCAGCTCCTATTCCACGAAGTGTGTGGTCCTGAAGAAGGAACCTCAACAGCTAAGGCTAGTGAAATCTTACGAAGGCTTTCCAAAACACCGGAAAGTAATCCATTCAACAGCATGAACAACTCGGGAAATCAAAGTGGTCCGTCTACTCAACCTCCTCCACAAAGGAGCAACCTCTAGGTGATATTCCACCTCCAGTGTTCCCACCACATAATGCTCCACCACCTCAACAACAAATTCCACCATTTAACCCAGTTCAAGGAAACCCTATACCTCCACCACCAAAATTTCCAACGGGTGACACTACTCGTGTATACCCACAACCTAATCCACCTATTCAACAAGAACCGGTTAGAAATGTTAACTACGAGGCTCCACGAAATCCCTCGGTTCAGTTTAATCAATCCAACTCGAGCCGGAATGATGGTGTTAAGGGTGATGAAGATATAAGGGACCGGGTATCAAATTGGGATGATGGAATGGAGCATGGGAATGCAAATGCTGGATATGGAGGGGAGATGAAGATGGATTTGGTTTCAACTATGGTTATCAGCATCCAGAGGCTACAATCATCATTTTAATCCAGTCTTCCAAATGGCTAATCAAGGTCCACCAAGAGCTATAGAGGCAACCAATGAATCAACATCCTCAACCGGGTTTTCCTCAACATCATGATGGACTTCCTCAAGTCCATCATCGTGCCCCAATTCGAGGAGTTGAAAGCCATTTTAGACCTCAAATTGCAGTCAATTCATCTCCAATAGTAAGCCCTATTGCACATGGTCGATCTTTCGAAGTGAGGCCACAAGGATTGAACATGTTGCCCTCTTTCTATGGTAAAGGAACCGAGGAACCTTACCTTCACATTTCTGAATTTGAAGCGGTGTGTGGCACAATTGGAGGACAAGGGTTTACACCGGATCAAGTTAAGCTCGTGTTATTTCAATTCACCTTGAAGGACGCTGCGAAACAATGGTTTCTATCATTGCCATCTGCAAGCATTTTTACATGGGAGGATATGCAACAACAATTCCTAGAAGAGTATTACACACCTCAACGAACAAGTGATGCAAGGGCTAACATTCGGAACTTCCAACAACAACCAGGTGAACTTTTCTATGAAGCTTGGAAGCGGTTTAAACAATTGCTAAGGAATTGCCCTCATCATGGTATTCCACAATGGGAGTTGATCAATGCATTTTATGATGGATTATCCACTGATGACATCCGGGATGTGAACTCTACTACGGGTGGAACATTCCTTTCCAATCATGTGGAGGTGGATTGGGAATTCTTAGAGAAAATGGCGGTGAACTCAAAACGGCAAGCTCAATCTAATAGGAAGAAGAAACACGCCATTGTTAGATCTGCAACCACTACTAATGCCAATGAAAGATTAGAACAATTGGAGAGAGCTAATCAAATGTTGGAACGCCAGTTGGCAAGTTTGAATCTCAATGGGGGAAATGTGACACCTCAAGGCGGACCAATCTTTTCCGTGTGTGAAGGATGTGGTGATCTTGGCCATGTTATCATGGATTGTCCAATGAAAGTGGGTAGACCTGAGGAAGAAGTAAATCAAGTATATGGTGATCGAAAGCAATATGATATGAATTCTAATAATATCATCCAGGTTTGCGTAATCACCCCAATTTTAAGTATGGTAACACATCTAATCAATCTAATCCTCATTTTCAGGTACCAAATCAAGGAGGTCAACCGTATCAGAACCGACAACCGATGTATAACAACCAGAATTACAACCAAGGAGGATACAACAAGGGTTACCAACGAAATTATCAACCTAATGGCGATCAAGGAAGCTCAAGCAACTCATCCGAGATCATGGACTTTCTCCGAGAGATAAGAAAGACAATGAGGTACGAGATAAAACCGTGGAGGCATTAGCAAAACAAGTTGGACAACTAGCGGAAGAGATGGCACAATTGAGAAGAAATCCAGGAACGTTGCCTAGTGACACCACTGTCAATCCTCAGCATCAAACATCGGGTGCAAGAAATACAAAGAGTGCAAACATCAATCAGGTAAGTATTCTTCGCTCTGGTAAAGTTTATGACAATAAAGTGGTTTCTCCACCACCATTCGAAGAAGGAGTGGTGGAGGACCCGGTGAGGATGGGAGAAGTGATGATGAGTGTGAACCGGACACCCATAGGTAAACAAAAAAAAAGAAAAAGTAACTTTTCAAGATACACCAAAATCTGAGCTTAAAAATGAGTCACCTAAGGTCAATGGTAAGGGTAGGGAGGTTAATACCATACCTTATCCAAAGGCTTTAGAAAATCCTGAAAAGTTAAAAACTTTAAACAAACGGGGTCCTCAACAAGAAGAAATTTGGGAAATTTTCAAGCAAGTTAAAGTAAATATTCCTTTACTCGATGCAATTAAACAGGTACCGGCTTATGCTAAATATCTTAAGGATATGTGTACTCAGAAACGAAACAATAAATTTCCAAAAATGCTTGATTTAACAGAAAAAGTGAGTGCTGTGTTAATGGGTTCGTTGCCTCTGAAACTTCGGGACCCGGAACGCCTTTGATACCAATTCAAGTTGGTGACTTTAAAATGGCAGGGCGTTACTGGATCTTGGAGCGAGTGTAAGTATTCTTCCGGGAAGCTTATATGATCAGTACGATTTTGGTCCACTTCGTAAGGCCGATACTACCGTAGTATTAGCCGATTTGACACCTAAGCTTCCTAGAGGAATCGTGTCTGATGTGATTGTCATGGTTGAAGATTTCTACTACCCGGTTGATTTCTTAGTTTTAGACTATGTGTCAAATGATAAAACAAAGCAACCTAACGTCATACTTGGTAGACCATTCTTGGCCACCGCGAATGCGTTGATAAACTGTAGAACCGGGACGGTGGATATGACATTTGGTAATAGGAAATTGCGTTTAAACGTGTTTGCTAATACACCAAACTCTCTAGTCAATGATGAATGCTTTATGGCGGACATCATTGAGGAATGTAATCCTCACGAAAGTGAGGATGCCACCAAAGAGACTTGTTTTGTTTGTGATGATGCAGGTTGGAATCATATGACAGATCTAGCAATTGAGGCACAAAAGTTAGATGTCATGGTTGTTGATGCTGGTAGGCCCCCATGGACACATCAAGTTGAGAACTTGCCTGAGCATATAGACAAAAAGATGAAGCCTTCATTGGAAAGCCCACCAGAGTTGGAATTGAAAGACCTTCCCAAGCACCTCAAATATGCATTTTGGGGAGAAGACAACACGTTGCCCGTAATCATCGCAGCCGACTTAGAAGAAGATCAAGAAGCCTCATTGTTACAGGTTCTTCAAACATACAAAGCTGCGATAGGATGGACACTTGCTGATTTGAAAGGAATAAGCCCTTCGATCGTGATGCATAAGATCATAACTGATGCCGAAGTTAAACCGTCACGTGATACTCAAAGAAGGTTGAATCCAAACATGCGGGAAGTGGTCAAGAAAGAGGTACTTAAGTGGTTGGATGCCGGCATAATTTACCCAATCTCTGACAGCACCTGGGTAAGTCCAACTCAAACGGTACCGAAGAAAGCAGGTATTCAAGTGGTCAAAAGCGATACAGGTGAGCAAATCGCCACTCGGCCGGTAACCGGTGGGTGGCGTGTTTGTATTGATTATAGGAAACTAAATGCTGCCACATCTAAGGATCATTTTCCACTTCCATTCATTGATCAGATCATTGAGAAATTGGCAGGTCAGAAGTTTTATTGTTTTCTAGATGGCTATTCGGGATATAATCAAATTGCTATTCACCCTGAGGACCAACAAAAGACGACATTCACTTGCCCTTATGGCACATTCGCTTTTAGGCGAATGCCATTTGGTTTGTGTAATGCCCCGGCCACCTTTCAAAGGTGTATGATGAGTATCTTTTCAGATATGGTCGGGGAGTCTCTAGAAATTTTCATGGATGATTTTCAATTTTGGTTCTACTTTTGATAAATGTCTACATGAATTAACCAAAGTGTTGAAACGATGTGTTGAAACAAACTTAGTCTTAAGTTGGGAGAAAAGTCACTTTATGGTTCAAGAGGGAACGGTTCTAGGGCATGTCATATCTAATCGGGGAATTAAGGTAGATCGGGCCAAAATCACGGTAATTTCCACTCTACCTCCTCCGGTTAATGTTAAAGGTGTGCGATCATTCTTAGGACACGCAGGGTTTTACAGACGGTTCATTAAGGGCTTCAGTGTCATAACTAAACCTTATGTAACTTACTTTTGAAAGACGTGCCCTTTGTGTTCGATAAAGAATGTTTGCATGCTTTTAACACGTTAAAAGAGAAATTAGTGGAGGCCCCAATCTTGCAATCACCTAATTGGTCACTTCCGTTTGAAATTATGTGTGATGCAAGCGATTTTGCAATTGGGGCTGTTTTGGGTCAACGGGTGGATAAGAAACCCGTTGCAATATACTATGCAAGTAAAACATTAGCCGATGCTCAGTTAAATTACACAACAACTGAAAAAGAATTGCTTGCAGTAGTATATGCCTTAGATAAATTCCGTTCATATATATGGGGAAGTAAAGTAATTGTTTATTCTGATCACAGTGCAGTCAGGTATCTAATGGAGAAAAAGGATGCTAAACCTCGACTTATACGTTGGATATTATTACTACAAGAATTTGACTTGGAGATACGTGATAAGAAGGGAAGCGAAAATGTAGTCGCAGATCATTTGTCAAGAGTGGTGCATCAAAACACTGATTCACATCAGGAGATTAATGAGACATTTCCAATGAGCAATTATTATCCATTTCTTCCAAACCATGGTATGCTAACTTTGCAAACTATTTGGCTGCAGGTACCACTCCCGACCATTGGAACAAGAGGAAGAGACACAATTCATGTCGCAGGTCAAATATTACATTTGGGACGAACCAGATCTATTCAAGGTCAGAGCGGATCAAATCATCCGAAGATGCATTCCTGAATCCGAAATTCAAGACGTGTTAGAACATGCACACTCATCTGCATGTGGGGGTCATTTTAGCGGACAGAAAACCGGTCACAAGATCCTATCTTGTGGACTCTTTTGGCCCCCATATTTCGTGATTCGTATAATTTTGCTAAAAATTGTTTGAAATGCCAACAAACTGGGAAGTATATCAAAACTAATGAAATGCCCATGCAACCAATTCTCGTGGTCGATATCTTTGATGTTTGGGGAATTGATTTCATGGGCCCATTCCCAAATTCGTATGGCAATCTATATATTTTAGTGGCTGTGGATTACGTGTCAAAATGGGTGGAGGCAATCGCCACTAAAACAAATGACCATAACATGTGTGTAAATTTGTTCAAAGTAATATTTTCTCACGATTTGGTCTTCCCCGTGTGATCATAAGTGATGGGGGGTCACATTTTAAGAATTTTCACTTTGGAAAGTTGTTAAAACGTTATGGCGTAGATCACCGAATAGCAACACCATACCACCCTCAAACGAGTGGTCAAGTGGAGGTTTTCCAATAGGCAAATTAAGGAAATTTTACAGAAAACGGTACGATCGGACCGTAAAGATTGGTCCACCAAGTTAAACGACGCTTTATGGGCCTATCGTACCGCTTTCAAAACGCCTATTGGTACAACCCCATATCGGTTGGTCTACGGGAAAGGATGTCACTTACCTGTCGAACTCGCTCATCGTGCTTTATGGGCAATTAAAAATGTTAATCTTGATTACAATGTTGCAGGTACTGCATGGAAGTTGAGTTTGAACGAACTGGAAGAATTAAGGAACGAGGCATACGAGACGACAGCCGCATACAAGGCAAGGATGAAAGAAGTGCACGACGCTAAGTTACGGAAGAAGACTTTTGAAGTCGGCCAGAAGGTGTGGTTGTATAACTCACGTTGAAACTGTTTCCCGGTAAGTTGAAAAGCAAATGGATGGGACCGTATGTTGTCATTCGCGTTGGTAAGTTTGGCGATGTCGAGATTGAAGACCCTAAAGACGGTGTACGACAAATGTGAATGGACATCGGTTGAAACATTATCTAGAAAGCAAGGATATGAGCGAAACCCAGAAGAATTGGTGAGCTTCTTGGTGAGTGCACCAACTTACACAACAAATCCGTAAGGATCAGGTAACGTCTGGCTGAAGACCTAAAACTTAGCGCTTTTCGAGAGGCAACTCGGTGAACTTTGTGGGTGTGTTCACTAGAAACCCTCACGAGACTTCACTCGTCCAGTCAGGCGTATCGAGTGGTTTAAAAGGCTTGTTGCATCCGCTAAATGCAACCGTGATTCCTACGAAAGTGAGTTTAGTTGTTATTTTTTCGTTTGTTCGTTATCATATGATTTTGTTTTTTTTATGCAAGAACTTGACAACACCCAAGTGTGGGGAACCTCATGGATAACCAGGTATGTGCATAAATTTTTGACGATTCGGGGCGAATCATGATTTTTTTGGGGGGTGCGCGAAGGTGGCATGATTTTCGAAAAACAAACAAAAATATTTAATTAATTTTAATTTTACTTATATCTTTTCATAATTAGGAGTACTTAATTTTTTGTGCTTTAAAAAATGGTTTTTCAAAATCGCCGCCACCGACGCCGGGCACACCGCCACCGACGCCGCACCGTCGGTCGGCCACAAAGTTCCTGCCGGGCGGTGGTGACCGACGCTGGGCTTGGCGCCGGCCCACCGCCACCGACGCCAGCACCGTCGGTCGGCCACAAAGTTCCTGCCGGGCGGTGGTGACCGACGCTGGGCTTGGCGCCGGCCCACCGCCAACGACGCCCTTGACACCGCCACCGACGCCGAAGCCCAGTCAGGCGCGGGTCGGCCCATTTTGGGCGGGTTACCCGGTAAACAACACCGACAAACACAATTTTGCTGAGAATTAAAGGTAGAAACACATCAAAACTCTAGTTTTCATCACCTTCTCTCCAATTTTTCTCCCTAACCTCTCAAGAACACACCAAACCCTAATTTCCAACTTTTTCAATCCTTCACCAAATCAAGCAAATCATAGGTGCATCTTGCTTAGTTTTTCGAGGGGATCACATTTCACCGCTTAGTTTTGCAAGATTCGCACTCGTTTGCGAGATAACGAGAGCTTAAAGTTCGGACTTTTGGGGGTTTTTACATAAAATCACTCCATTCTTCTTCTTGTTCATCTAAACATCACATTGAGTCAAGGTATGTCTTTTGTTACTTCATCACATGTTGTGATCCTAGATGACCATGGTATGTTTATTTCCTTGTGTAAAATCCTAAATTTCATATCAATTGCTTAAAGAAGTAGTATACAAATGATGAGCATGTTAAGTTGTGTTGATTTGTGCTATGTTGATTAATTCTACATGAGTTTGGGAAATAGGTCGAGATATGATGATGATAGAAGTAAAGGTTGGTAAAATGATGACAATGAATTGTTTCATATGAATGATTTGATGTTATGATGTCAATAAACTTAAAAGCCCTTATCATTTGCATGGAATTTAGTGGAAGGCCAACGACTTTATTTATGTTATGTGCAATTCATGAAGGCAATTACGGACTTTATGTTGGATATCCACATTAAGGGACACTCGTGAGAATTAATTTGAGATTATGGGTTAGTGATACTTTTGTTATGGCATAGAATTGATTTGGGGACTATATGCACAATATAGACTTAAAAATCCTTATTAATTAGGTGTCATAGAACTCATAATCCATATAATTGTTTTTGTACTCATGAGAGAGATAAATTGATATCTGTTCATCGCAGGAATCATGCCACGAACCAAGGAATCAACTTCTCGAGGAAAAGGCAAAGCTTCCGCCTCATCCTCTGAACCTTCGGGAAAACGTACGAGGCGAAGCACAAGCAATATAACCGACACAAGTTCTGAAAGCGAAAGGGATGAAGCAATGGACACCAACTCTAGTGGCGATGACATTGACTATGATTCCGATGGGAATCCTATTTGGACGGAGAACAAGAAGCCACTGTCCAAGTTCCCACGAGAGATGCAACCACAACTGTACATGGACAAATTCAAGGGCAAGGATGACCTCACTACACTCATGGTTTGTGAAAGACCCATGGAACTCCCGGAGTTTCGAATGTTTGGAGTGACTGAATGCTTTGAAAGGTTGGGATGGAGAGAGGTATTGACATTTGTCAAGATGGATAAGCCACATGTGTATGTGAATCAATCATGGAATGGATGTCTACGCTTGTAAGAAAGGATGGATCAAACCCACCACACACCACTACACTAACTGGCAAGGTCGGTGGGAAAACAATGGTTATGTCTTTTCAGACAATTTCTTAAGTGGCAAAGTTTGATACTGCACCCGGGCCCTATGAATATCTACACGAAAGCTCAATTCTGGAAATCCCAACTGGGGATTACCTGCGGGAGGTCTTAAATGATATCTTTGCTGTTCCAATCACTGCCTTAACTTCAGACAACATGAACAGAAGTAACATGAAGATCTTACCAAAGCTACTGATAGTGATCCTGAGCAAGAATGTGATCCCTAGAATCTCTGACAGAGGAAGAGTGCGACACTATGAACTTAGAGTGCTTCATGCCCTCCTCACTGGTAGACACATGTTGTCTTACCGACAATTAGTAATGATGAACATTTGGAAAAGCCGAGAAAGTAGGGCGCGATTGATGATTCCACACTGCCGTTTGATCACCATGTTGTTGCGCAAGCAAAAGGTTGTGTCCAACGAGGCTTTAGCCATTCCAATCACTGTTTTAAAGTTTAAAATTAATCGGTTAGGAGGACAATCATGGGAATACAAGAAGACGGCCACTCACTATCAACTACGAGATAAGGATAGTGGTCGAGTATTAATGGTGCAACGAGATGATGGTCCTCGACAGGCGGATACGGATGATGTTGCTATGGGTCAAGGTGGTGTGAGAGCAATTGAAGATGTGGATGCTGGTACAAGGGAGCCAACTGAGGAAGAAGAAATCCAGGTAGCAGTTGTCAGAGCCAGACCTTTTGGTTTTTTCAGGATGGACCTTGGATCAGAGGCACATGTATGATGAACAGTCACGCGAAAGCGAGCGACAAAGAAGGTGGAGAGAGAGCTATGATAGGAGGACAGAGGAGTTTGAGCAACAATCGAGGGATGCATGGACAGCACAAGAACGGCGTGACAGAGAGCTACGTGATGACATGAGGATGTATGCGCGTGACTCCGCGTATGCACGCGAACAAGCTATTAACGATTATTTTATGTATCAGGAACAGGTTCGCCAGAATAATGACTACCATGCAGGGCTGCCGTATCAAGCTCGACCACAACCCGTGGATTGGAGTGCTCTACCACAATACACGCCCGGGCAGCAATATGAGAGGTACCCACAAGCTCAACCGTCATAGTGGGTACCAACGGCGACAACCCCCGATGGAAGCTCATACGCGACGAGGGAGACCGAAAGCTTTGACATGCACGCCATGCACCAAAGTCTGATGGAATCCTTCTTTGTACCACCACTACCCAGACCTCCGTTTGGATGAGATCAGAACACTCTCTGATCACTTGATCAGGTCCACGTGTTTCTACCACTCTATCTGTTTCACGTTCAAACATGTTATTTGCTGTTATTCTCGTCAACACTCTTTTGGTGTGTTTAATCTGTGGTTGGGTGTGTAAAACAATAACTATGTATGTGGGAATGAGTGAATCTATGGTAGGGGTGTTGTGGTACAACCCGAGTGATGACTTGTTTTGATGATTGGGAGAGCATGGATATGATCATGAAAACTCCCCTTAAATCCACAATTGCTCCAACAGATTGAATGGTGCATTGAGGACAATGCACCCCTTAAGTGTGGGGATGAGGGGGGTTATGCAAATTAAGGTAAAAATTAGAAAAATTTTGAAAAAAAAAATGTGAATTTTTGCAAATGTTTTCAAGTAAAGCTCAGTGTGTTTATGAAACTAGAATCTTCACTTGTTGTTTATCAGAGATTGATATAGATCTTAGGTCATGGCCATGTTCCTCAAGTTCAGAAAAAAGTGTTCTAGCGGGTCATTTGTGGAAATATGATGGATACCCGGTTAGTGTTAACAAGTACTTGATATAATAAACTCATGTGCACATCGGCAACCTAAGTTCCTACTTGGTGAGATTTTGAGCCTATGACTTCATACACATCATACACATATTCAATTGTTGAGGGTAGGCCATATATTAATGTTGTTACAGAACTTGTGTTGTTGATGCATACCAATACCATAAGCAAGGTGTTTGCACACGAATGATAAAGGCAATCTAGGAACCCATCTACTTGTTAAACGTTTGTCAGTTTCATCCATCATATCCCTTAGTAGCCACGTTGAGCCTTAAACCATTCTTTTGTTAAACCTAAGACATGAAGCCCAAGTTATTAGTTGATAACCAATCGTTAAGCCATTCAAAGTGAAAGAGCATCCAAAGTCAAGCTTATATTATATAAAAAAAATTGAAAAAATTGAAAAAAAATTGAAAAAAAAAAAGGAGAGACTATTGGGCCAAAAAGGATTGAAGTGAGTTAGCTCTTTGAGTCATGTTGATAAGGATAGTGTAATGATTTGGGTTATAAGTAGATGTGTGTTAGCCACTTTTAAAAGCCAAAATTTCCTACCCGTGCCTAAACCCAAAACCCACAAGTCCTTTAGACGTGCGCAAGATCTATGCAAATGGTGGAGGTGTGATCACTATACAAGCCTATGTGGACAACATAGTATATTGGGTTAGTGAGTGATTACACTAGTACATCTTTTACTAGTTCAGAAATAAACCGAGAGGAGTGAATTATTGTGAGGGGTGTGTACATGAGATTAAAAATCATCATGATAGCATTAGTTGGGTGACATCTTATTTTGCTTATGATTGACTTGTTAGAACATGAATCTACCAGACGATGTACGTTGTGTGAACGGGGTATGACCTTTGACCTTAGTTAATCTTTAACAGGTGACTAGTGAGGTAAATTATCAATGATGGTTTTGTAAATTACAATTGAGCTTTGCTTGAGGACAAGCAAAAGGTAAGTGTGGGGATTGTGATCGGGTGGTGAGAGTTCAACGTTTAATGGCTTTATTTCCGTGTTTTACGTATAAATGTATGAGAAATAGAGTTACTTTGGGATTATTTTGTATTTGTAGGTTAAACGTGAAGAATACGAAGAAATTGAAAGAAACGGGATGGTAATTGGAGTTCGAGAAGTCAAGATATGATAAATCGAAGTTGTACGGCAATGATATCTTAAAACGAGCATAACTTGAGCTAGGAAGGGAGTTACGGGGCCCATGACCTATCAACGGAAAGGTCTAGAAAAACTACACATGAAAATCAAGGTTGCACAGGAAGGCGGCGCCACCGACGCCCCCATAGGCGCCACCGACGCCGGGATGCGGGTTTTTGTTAAAATTGAGCCTATTTTGAAGGAATTAAAAAGGGAAAAACCCTAAATCGAGTTACAACTTCACACACTGCAATCTTGGACGAAAATTAACCTTCTTGGATCATTCTCAAGCTCTTCTAACATCAAGAACGTCGATTTCATCCGAATTACATGATCAATTACACTCGTGTTGAAGAATCGATGATGATGCAAGGCTAAATCCATTGTGATTCACTTCGGGGGAAGGGTTTGTGCAAGTTCTTATTTTTCTTATCTTGTAACCTAGATTTGAGATTAAATCTTGAACCTTTTAAGTTCTTGTTGGATTTAATTTATGATTTGATTAGTTAAATGGTTTGATTATACGTTAACCTAATTTTGATCTTCTTTAACTTTGATTGTCTATGATCATTACGTGATTGATTATTAGAATTAGGGTTTCATTATTCAAATTGGTAATTGTGTGAATAAGGTTCTTTAAACTTCAATCCATAATTGTCACTTAAATCATATCATGTATAAGTCACCATTAATGACTTCTCACTAGGTTTCATTCAAGAAAAATTGTGACTTTGTCAAACCTGGATCCTAAAGTGGGTTACTTTTCTTCAAGATTGTTAAAAACTTAAACTTTATTTCATTAAATTAATTATTTCACAATCCAATTAATCAAGCAATTTCCTTTTTCAATGTTTAATTCTTTTAGTTTAATCGTTACTAGCACTTTCCTGTGATTCCTGTGGATTCGACACCCTGCTTACCCTTTGCTATTAAGGGTGATTAGGTATTCTTTAATATATATTTTTGACCGACCACACGACATCGATCAACGTATAGGGCACTGTTTGGGTGGTTGGGCCCTGTTTAGACGTTTGACCTGTCTTAGGAAATTTCTAAGGCAAATTGCAAGCGGTTGGGCCTTATTTAGGCGTATGGACAACCTATGTAGCATATTTCTGACCTATTATCAGTCCCAATCATTCTACTTACATGTTCCAAGCTTAATAACAATATTCTAAGTATAACTAACACATAACAACCATAAAAACATCATCATATAAGCATAAGAGCTATGGGTACACATGCATAACAAATATGAAACCATTTTAATACATTTTCAGCCCCAAATAATGTTGAAAACAAGATAAATACGGGTCTAGAACACACCTTTGTAACTCACACATATATCTTCTTCCGAACTTGTGTTCACAAGAGTTTAAACTCCTAAAACAAGCATAACACATCACCAAAACACAAACAACACTTAGAAATCGGTTTTTAAGGTGGAGAACCTCAAATAACCAAACCAATTAACATAAAACACTTACCTTTGAAATTCTTCTCTCTCTAGAAGACCGAAGCTTTCTGCTCTTTCTCTCTCTACAATCCGAATGAAAAAGGTGAAAAGTAACATGGCATGGGCAGCCATGTTGCTTTTGTACAAAATAATATTAAATTTTGCACTTTTGACATATTTAACCCCTCAACTTGGGTTAAATGGCATTTTCCACTTTTATTCTTCTTTTTACCACTTCTTATAATATCCGGGTGTTACAAGTCCACCCCCTTATATAGGTTTCATCCCCGAAACCTGTTATTCCTCAAACAGATGAGGATAATGTTGTCTTATTTCTTCTTCAGTCTCCCACGTAGACTCTGATCCTCTCCCATGCTTCCACTATACACAAACAAGAGGAACCACTTTATTCCTTAAACTTTTCTCTTTACGATCAATGATCGCCACTGGTTGCTCCACATAATTGAGCCGTTCATCTACTTCGATATCTTCCAGTGGTACAACCATATCCTCGACCACCAAACACTTCCGTAGATAAGATACACGGAATGTCGGGTGAATTCCACTTAACTCATCGGGTAGTTCTAACCTATAGGCCACCTCTCCTACTCGAGCAATGATTTGGAAAGGTCCTATATACCTCGGCTCAACTTTCCCCGCTTTCTAAACTGAATGATACCCTTCCAAGGTGAGACTTTTAACATAACCCTATCACCCACCTGGAACTTAATCAGTCTACGTCTCTTATCAGCATACGACTTCTGTTTATCTTTAGTTGCCTTCATAAAGGCTTTGATCTTTTCTAACTTCTCAGTCATAGCCTCGATCACCTCGACACCTCCCAACTCCTTCTACCCAATGTCTCCCTAACATACGGGCGTCCTACACCTCCTACCGTATAGCATCTCGTAGGGAGGCATACCAATGCTGGCATGATAGTTGTTGTTGTACGAGAACTCTATTAACGGTAAGTGGTTATCCCAACTTCCTCCAAAGTCAATTACACATGACCGAAGCATGTCCTCGAGTGTCTGAATCGTTCTCTCAGACTGACCATCCTTCTGAGGATGATAAGTCATGCTAACGTGTAGCCTTGTCCCCATCGCGTCATGGAATCTCTTCCAAAACTTCAATGTGAAGCGTGTGTCACGATCCAACACGATAGACACCGGCACGCCATGACGAGCTACAATCTCCTTGATGAACAAATCCATCAGTCTCTTGGATGAATACGTC
Source organism: Flaveria linearis (assembly GCA_024085815.1). Taxonomy (NCBI): domain Eukaryota; kingdom Viridiplantae; phylum Streptophyta; class Magnoliopsida; order Asterales; family Asteraceae; genus Flaveria; species Flaveria linearis. Next base: position 82,968,201 of record CM044003.1, read on the forward strand.
TCGTAGATTGGCAGGAAGTGAGCACTCTTAGTTAGACGATCAATAATCAGCCAGATAGCATCATACCCCCTTGCCATGTGGGGTAACTTTGTAATGAAGTCCATGGTGATGTGCTCCCACTTTCACTCGGGTATATCCAATGGTTGGATCTTCTTGTAAGGTTTCTGATGCTTTGCCTTCACTTGCAAACAAGTAAGGCACTTACTCACATACTCCACCATGTCACGTTTCATACCCGACCACCGGTAGTCTTTCTTCATGTCTTGATACATCTTGGTGGCACCAGGATGAATGGAGTATTGAGTCTTATGAGCTTCATCCATGATTCGCCCTCGCAGATCTCCATAATGAGGGATCCACATTTGTACAAAGTGGGTTCTAACCCTGTGGGTGTTTTCTCCTACTTCCACGACTAGACCTCTCATTCGTTCAGGGTTGAGGCGATCTTCTTTCAATGCCTCATTCTGAAATTCTTTCACTTTAGTCATCACGTCTGAGGTCATTACTAACTGATACACCTTCACCTGAATCAGCTCGGGTCTCTCTTTTCGGCTCAGGGCATCGGCCACCACGTTGGCTTTGCCCGGATGGTAGTGGATCTCACAGTCATAATCTTTTATAAGCCCTAACCACCTTCTCTGTCTCATGTTGAGATAATTCTGCTCAAAGAAGTACTTTAAGCTCTTTTGGTCGGTGAAGATGGTGCACTTCATACCGTATAAGTAGTGCCTCCAAATCTTCAACGCAAAAACCACGGTCGCTAACTCCAAATCATGTGTAGGGTAGTTGGCTTCGTGGGTTTTCAACTGTCGGGATGTGTAGGCTATCACCCTTCCACATTGCATTAACACGCAACCTAGCCTAGAATAAGAGGCATCCGAATACCCCACTAAGTCATCACTCCCTTCGGGTAATGTCAAGACAGGAGCTTGGGTTAGTCTCGTCTTCAACTCCTCAAAAGCACACTCCTGCTATCGACCCCACACGAACTTCACATCCTTGCGAGTCAATTTGGTCAAAGGTGAGGCTATCTTGGAAAAGTCCTGAATGAACCTTCTATAGTAGCCTGCCAAACCCAAGAAACTATGGATCTCGGATGGCATCTTTGGAGACTTCCATTGCATCACCTCCTCAACCTTTGCCGGGTCCACCATGATTCCTTCAGAATTAACAACATGACCCAAAAATTGAACTTCACGCAACCAAAAAGCACACTTAGAGAATTTAGCATACAAAGTGTCTCCAATACCTCGCGTATGTGGCCAGCATGTTCTTCTTCGCTTTTTAAATAAATCAGGATATCATCAATAAACACTATCACTGATTTATCTAACATTGGCCGACACACTCGGTTCATCAAGTCCATAAAGGCAGCTGGCACGTTAGTTAAACCGAAACACATAACGAGAAACTCATAGTGTCCATAACGCATGCGAAAAGCTGTCTTAGGAATGTCTTGCTCTTTCACCTTTAATTGATGGTAGCCAGATCGAAGGTCTATCCACGAGAACCAACTAGCACCTTGGAGCTGATCAAACAAGTCATCAATCTGTGGTAACGGATATCGATTCTTTACCTTCAACTTGTTCAGCTCACGGTAGTCGATGCACATCCACATACTACCATCCTTTTTCTTTACAAACAAGACCGGAGCACCCCAAGGAGAGATACTCGGTAGGATAAATCCCTTATCCATTAACTCCTGCAATTGTTCCATGAGTTCCTTCATCTCAGTCGGAGCTAATCGATATGGTGCTTTGGCAATGGGTTGAGCACCGGGTATCAAATCGATTTGGAACTCAATTTCACGATCTGGTGGCACGCCGAGTAAATCTTCTGGGAACACATCAGGAAAGTCACACACCACTGGTACATCGGACAGTTGTGGTGTTATCATGTCCACATCCTTCACGTAGGCTAGATAGGCACTACATCCACGTCTCATGCACTTTCCCGCCACCGCCATTGAAATCACTTTCAGGATCGTAGTAACGCGATCTCCATAAACCATCACCAAACTTCCACCGGGCGCAACCAGTCGAATCGTCTTTTTGCGACATATAATGTTTGCTTCATAGGTTGTTAACCAGTCCATCCCTAGTACTACATCAAATCCACCTAGGGGCATCACATGTAACCTAGCAGCAAACCTATGACCTTCTAGTTCTATGGCACAGTCCTCTATCACGTCAGTAATTCTAGTGGACTGACCAATAGCAGTTTCTACATCGAATGGCTCACTAATACTTCTACTACTAGCAGACCACTTAGCACAAAAACTAGTAGAAATAAAACTCCTACTACCACCAGAGTCTAATAATACAGAGGCACAAGTTTGATTTACAATAAACATTCCTGACACGACATCGGGATCCACTCTCGCCTCCTCCCAGGTCATGGTGTAAGCTCTAGCACTTGCCCTCTGCCCTCTGCCCTCCTTTCTCTGCCTTTTTCTTCGCCCTAGAGCTCTCCTCCCTCGGCTTCTTGCAGTCCTTGCTTGCGTGGCCCTCCTCGCCACAGATATAGCACTTCAATACCCTACAGTCTCTAACGATGTGGTAGGGCTTGCCACACCTGAAGCATACATTCAGCCCCAGCCTACACTCACCAGTATGCTCCCTTCCACATTTACCGCACTTTCTTTATCCCGGGCTCGACGACGCCCTATGATCATCCACCTTCACCTTCTTGTTGCTTGGAGCGAAACCACCACATCCAAACCTCTTCCCGTTCCAGTTCTTATCACCACCACTCGTCTTCTTCACCTCTACCACTGTCTCCTCCCATTCATCGTACAACCTGCCCGCCAAGTCCACCACCGATCGAAAGGTAGCTGGATGAGCAGGGATCAGATGCCTGCGAATATCAGCTGGTAGTCCCTGGATGTACCTATTGATCTTCCTTGACACCGGCATCACCTGATCCGATACCAGCCTTGCCATTTTGTTAAATTTGGTGGTGTACTACTGGTGGGTCATGGGTCATGGTTCCCGCCTCTAATAATCGATACGCATTTGCATGCTCCCATCATTCTTTTTCACAAACTGCACCGCAGTGCCCTAAGGTGAGATGCTTGGCCTAATGAAACCTTTGTCGAGTAGATCCTGTAGTTAAGTCATGAGTTTTTTCATATCGGATGGAGTTAGTCAGTATGGTGCCTTAGCTACAAGTTGAGCTCCAATCACTAGGTTGATTTGAAACTCTATTCTCGGTCTGGTGACACTTCCATAAGGTCCCCCGGGGAATACATTGGGAAATTAATATACCATAAGAACATCCTTCATTCTTTGTGCTGAAACACTAGCATCTTTGACATATGCTAGATAAGCACCACAACCACGCTTCATGAATTTCTCAGCCTTCATAATCAAGATGATCTTTTGTACACAACAAGCCTTATCAGCATATGATATTAACTTTGTAAGCAGCAATCCCATCCATCCCCAATACGATGTCAAAACCTTCTAGTGCCATGTTGAACAACTTAACATGAAAAATATGACCCTTGAGCTATATCCAACAAACATCAACTACCTCGGTCACCCTAGTAGATCTCCCTATAGTAATTTCTACCTCAGAGGCGTTGTCTATACTTTTAGCTCTACATTTTAGCATGGCACAAAAGGTTGTAGATATAAAACTCTTGCTAGCACCAGAATTAAATAGCAAAGAAGCAAGAACATTATTGATCGAGAACGTATCGGTGATAGCATCCGGATAAACCTTTGCTTCCTCCTAAGACATGGTGTAGGCCCTTGCCTTGGCCTTTGGCCTCTCAAGCATCTTCTCCTGATATCTAGCCTTAGACTTCACAAACTTTCGTGACACCCCAACCAATTTTCTTTTCGGTTCATTCCCTAGAAAAAAATATGGTAACTTTCTATCTTAAATATTATATCTACATGTAAAACGTGTTTAAGTATGCATATCATTCCCAAAATCTATAGAAAACATAAAAGTGGGGATCTAGAACTCACCCTTTTACGTAGAACTCGTGAGAAGCCCCAACCCGATGAGTATGAATGTATCAGCTTTATCTATGAAAATGGTGTGTAAACAACCAATAAACATAGATTTAGCCTAGATCTATCATATAGTACATAAAACATGGTACCTTCGCTTGAATTCTTTGATTTCTCTCTTTAACTATAGTCTCTCTCTCTCTCTCTAACAACCTTTGTTATCAAGAAAGCTTGCATAGAGCGGCTAACCTTCTATTTTAAAAAGGGTTTTATGGTGTTGGACTTTTATTTGTCCATCTTTAGTCCCTTTATTCATTTAAACATAGAATCACCCCCCTTTTATTCCATCTTTAATTGGGTTATAAAGCTCTAGGTATTAGAGAGACACATAAAAGATTCAGGTTTTAATTATTTTTCTCTTGTCATGCCCCCATTTATGTTCCATGTCGTCACAATCATAACTTCTACCACTATAGGCATATTGTAGTGCCTTTTGGCATCACTATGGTTTATCATATGTAATAGTAATATTGGTTTGGAGTTTTCTATATTGTTTACATTGTTATGCTTTTTTCCATTTTTTCTATTATATGTTTTTAACACCAAGATTTCATTGTTTTCTTTTTGGTTCTAGAGTGTCTGAATTTTTTCGCTTTGTTAACTAATATCAACATAATCCCAAAAAGTTCATTTAAAATGTAATTCACATGAATTCCTTGTATCTTTATATGAAACAAAATATCATTAACAATAGATGCGCAATAGAATTTATGTTAACAATGCTTAATTTACTGGCATTCCTAGTTCTATATAGTGTAATTCATGATTCATAAAAATTTATGAATCAAAATATATAGGTCAAGCTAGTTCATACATGACATGTAAAACTATAAAATTTCATATTAGTTTCTTAAAATCAATATCTGGACATAGCTTTCATTGGTATTTCTACCATGTTAAGTTAAAAGAATAGGAGTTGTTTAAGGTTACTGTTAGATCGGGGTCGGTTAAGGAAAACAAAAACTTCTTTTATGATCAATAACTAACGAATGTGGAATCTAAGTTAGTTACTAACTATCACAACACAAATACTTTGAGTAAAGATAAACATAATAATATCTTTCAAAATATTTACTTGATTAATCTGTTTTGTACAAAGATTACGATTCGGTAGATACAATCGAATGTCTTGAAAAGCTTGCATCTATTATACAAGTGTGAGGACTTTTATACTAAATAATAAAAATAAACTATTACATATTCAGATGCTACAGTTGAACAGGTAATCTGTGTATCGTAGTTGGCAGCTTTAGTATTATGTTGTCTTTTAAAGGCGAAACACGGCAGCCATCGGCACATACATTCTTGTTCTCAGTGGCAGTTGACTGGCAGATAATGAAGTTATCTACTGATCGGCAGTATAACTATATGTGCTAATATGTGGTCTTTCAGCACATGTACGCATATCAGCACATGTAGTTCGCCAGTTGCTTGGCATATGCTGATCAACAGTCATTGAGCATATGCCATCTGACACTTGATTCAACATTTGACCTGATTCGGCAGTTGAAGGCCAATGCTGAAATCCAGAGTTTTCGGAAGATTCAACCTTCATAATTCAAAAGTTACCATATGCATGTTTAGGGCACCATTTCATAACAATTATTATATAAGTAATATTTAAATAAGTTGTTGTTTGATTGTTTTTTCTAAATATTTTCTTGGTTTAGTGGTAACACATATACCTTTTGGCATAAGTGCCCCAAGTTCGATCTAGGTATAGTTTTCTTTTATTTTATACATATTTTTAATAATATTTCTGTTTCTTACATGTTTTGTATTTTTTTATTGTTTACAGGTTGTTTAATTATTTTTATTTTCTTACATGTGTACATGACATAATACGGTGATTCATCGGAACAAGCCTCGCAGACCTAGAAAAATCCAATTTACATTATTGGACAAATCAACCAACTTAATAGTATAAATCAAAAAGGTACTAAACACTACAAGCTATAAAAATCTTTATTTTGTTCTCAACAACTAGACAGCCATTATAACTCTACTAAGTCCCCATCTTGCGTCATTCCTATCCTTATCTTATACCTCATTAGTATGCATATATGCTAATGTTTAATTCAATTCATTTGATACTTTATCATAGTGTATTATTTTCTTTTACTGGGTTGAGTTATATAAAAAACACTGCTTGATTTTATTCTTGTTTAAAGGCTCTAAAAATTATTGAGCCAACCATTCATTTCTCGTGTATGGAGATCACTCTCCCATAGTAGTATTTCATTCCTTATGTCATGATTACATAGAATCAACTCCCGGATAATATTATATGAGACCAACACAAATCCAAGACACTGTCTAGCGTAGAAACTCTCCAACCTTGGAGGATATTATCCATTTGGTTGCCCAATTAACTAATAATCATATGAAGGTTGGATCTTTGACAAGAAAGGGTAGTAAGAAGACTACTGAAAAAGTAACTGCTAAAACAATCAAAGAAGATAAACCTAAATCCTTTAAGAACAAGAAGAGGAAGGGTAAATCTCAAACTTTATTATGGACTCCTGATGTTCCAGTTAAACAAGTCACTCCAGCATTTCAAGCCGGCTTCTATTAACCATGCCCTAGGGAAAAAGCCTTATATTTAACATTCCCGCGCTATAAAATCTGCAAATATCATCATCCTAGTAACACATTGTGTCGTTAGTTTACCAACTACGGTCATATTGGCCATACTTTCAACATATGCAGGAATGCTACTAAGGCTCTGGCTAATACACCTGTTGCCTAATCTCCTCCTACTATTATCCAGGGTCGTGCCTATTATTAATGTGGTGATTTGCACCATTTTTGCAACTGATGCAATTTGTTAATGTTGTTCCAACGACTCAAGGTCGTGCTTTGAGTACCAATGCTCATCAAGCTTAAAAAAACGATGTGGTGAATGGTACGTTCCTAATCAATAACTGATATGCCTTAGTTTTATTCAGTATCAATATTGATAAGAGTTTTGTATTCCTAGAATTTAAGCCTTTACTTGATAGTGCCCGAACTAAGTTAGGAAAAACCTTTACAAAAGAAATAGTCGATGGAAATTCTATTACGTCTAATTTTATTAGTCCAAATTGTACCCGTGAGCATAATTTTCCTATCGACTTTACACCGATGCAAGTTAGAAGTTTTGATGTCATATAATGCATGGATTAGTTTTCTAAGAACCATGCAAATATGTTTTTTCTTCAAAAAGTTTAGTTGGATTCCTCTTTCATTTGGACTTGTCTTAAATATCTATAGGGAAAAGCCTTTCAAAGTGCTTAAACTCGTGCCTTGCAAAAAAGCTCAAAAGTACCTTGTAAAGCATTATGTGGTTTTCTTTAGCGCTTCACCTTGTGCTGCTAGGATTTGAGCTTTCAGGCTCGTTTGAATTGTCAATCCTAACGCTCGAGCACGTAGTGGTTTCACACGTTCTTTGCGACTTAACGCATCAGCCACCACGTTTGCTTTCCCCTGATGATACCGGATTTCACAGTCGTAGTCACTAAGGAGTTCTACCTGATGTGTGCTAGACTATACTAAATTAAACTAACAAATAAAACTCTAACTAGACACTAAAAAGCTTTAAATTTATAAAAGTAAGACTCGATCCTAAGCAACACAACCGGCAGTGTACCGGTCGACTGTAGAATAGCTATTAAGTCCGAGTTATCGAACCCAAAGACTTCTGTATGGAAAACGAAAACTAAACTTACCTAAGACTTGACTAAAATACTAAGCGAAAGTAAAATAGGGGGTTTGTTTTTAAATTGCTTTAGAAAGAACTGAAAACAGGACAGACACAGGGAAAAGACTAGAATTGAGTTCAGATGATTAAAAACACTACCTAGGCAGAATCCTATACACGTTTTGGCTGTTCTTCTAACGGTTTTGGAAAGACTTGTGTAACCGAGATCTAGAGATGCTAACTTAAAAGGAACCTAGAGAAACCTCGACACTTTCAAGGAAAGCAACTAGATAGACCTAATAAGCCGATAAAACACCGGTTTGTGGATTACCCTCACAGGTTCTCCAAGAGAGCTAATAACACACCCGATAGACACTCTACCTCACGGCGCGAGTGTCACAATACCTAAAGGTAAGGGGATAGATCTGGAATGCCTAATCAGACTCAGGAAACTATGATATGAGCGGGAAACTAGACTGAACTCCTCACAGAGACTCTAACCTAGCAATCAATCACACAAGATAACCTGATAACCTATTAACCTCACAGTATTAAGATTAGTTGCATATTTGATTAGTCCAATTCAAGGTTAATTACTTCAATGATTCAATACGTCTACCAAATCATCTAAAAACCGCAAACACAAGGCAAACGATCTAGCATGCATCCATTATATGACAGACAATCACCAAGACACATGTGAAGCAATAAATCAATCACAAGAACAGATCTAAATACACATCCACAACTGATCATGCAAACCAAATCATTATCATTAACTTTTAAACACAAGTACCATCCAAAAACCGAAAGAATACTAAACTAAACAATGTATATTCATCAAACCTAGGTAGCTACAGAAGTTTAGCCAAGAAACATGTTCATAACAGTAGCAAAACTAATAGGAGAAGTCATTGATTACAAAGAAATGAAAACTAAGAAGAGAAACGTAAAAACCGGGACGATTAAGCCTTCGATTCTTCAATTCCTAACTCCAAACCTTCAATCCCTTGCTTCTAAGCTCCTGGAAATCGCCTCCACTCGTCCTCTGCCGTCCCAATGCCGTCTGGTCATGAATGAATATCGGCCATTAGGGTTAATATTGTTGAAAAACTAATTTTCCACGATTTTACACCCGTCGCGTAGCGCGACGGGCCTTCACAAATTGTCGCGTAGCGCGACAGTCACCACAACCCGACAAATTAGTCGGGTGGCAAATCCGGTAAATACCCGATTTCATTAAGGGCAAAATGGTGATTTCTCACCCCTCGCGTAGCGCGAGGGTGTGTCTATATCTGTCGCGTAGCGCGACAAATGTAATTCCGCAGAATGTTCTTTACGTTCATCGCCCGATCCTCTCGTTTCGAACTTGGAAGCTCATTCTTCTCTTTTCTACTGTTTTTAGCTTCCTTCCCATCCAATTTACTACAGAACATACAATCAATCAGTAGCATCCGAAACGAGATAAAACAAGTGTAAAATGTAGCGAAAATTATATAAAATCAACTATAACAACTCAAGTACTTTTTCACTACATCACTACCCATCGTCGCTGGCGCATATTAAGTGCCTTTTGATCCGGCTAGAGACTCTTATGATCCGTATAAATGACGCACTTAGTTCCATACAGGTAATGTCTCCATATCTTTAGTCCAAATACCACAGCGCCCAACTCCAGATCATGAGTCGTGTAGTTCTTTTCATGCACTTTAAGCTGTCGCGAGGCGTAGGCAATTACCTTATCCCTTTGCACTAGCACACATCCTAGTCCTTGATGTGAAGCATCGTAGTACACCACAAAATCATTAGATCCATCTGGAAGGGACAATATCAGCGCATTGCACAATTTCTCCTTCAATGTTTGGAATGCCTCTTCTTGTGCACGTCCCCAATCAAATTTCTTGTCTTTCTGAGTCAACAAGGTCAACGGTTGTGTGAATTTTGAGAAGTTTGCGATTAAACGTCGATAGTATCCAGCCAAACCTAAGAATTGTCGTATTTTCGAAGGTGTCTGTGGTGCTTCCCATTTCTTCATTGCTTCGATCTTTCCGGGATCTACGTGAATTCCATTCTCGTTCACCACATGTCCAAGAAATTACACTTCTCATAGCCAAAACTCACACTTTGAGAACTTTGCGAAAAGTTTCTCTCCTTGTAATAAACTCAGTATTACCCGAAGGTGTTCCTCATGTTCGTCTTTCGTTAGGGACTATATAAGTATATCGTCTATGAATACGATCACGAACTTATCCAAATAAGGTTTACACACTCGATTCATCAGATCCATGAACACGGCTGGTGCGTTAGTCAGTCCGAATGGCATGACTAAGAACTCATAGTGCCCATACCACGTTCTAAACGCTGTTTTCGGTATGTCATCCTCGAAAACCCTTAGCTGGTGATATCCCGAACAAAGGTTGATCTTGGAGAAATACGAGGCTCCCTGCAACCGATCGAACAAATTGTCGATTCTAGGAAGAGGATATCGATTCTTCACAGTCAATTTGTTCAACTCGCGATAATCAATGCACATGCGAAACAATCCATCTTTCTTTTTGACGAATAATATCGGTGCTCCCTATGGTGAGTGGCTCGGCCGAATAAAACCTTTTTCCAGCAGTTCCTGCAATTGACTAGATAGCTCTTTCATTTCTGATGGTGCCAACCGATATGGCGCCTTTGCTACCGGTGTGGCTCCCGGAACCAAGTCTATATGAAATTCCACTTGCTGAGGTGGGGGCGAACCGGACAAGTCGTCAGGGTATACATCCGGATAATCTCGTACTACAGGAATATCTACCAACTTTCTTTCCTCTTCCTTCTTTTCTACTACATGGGCCAGAAACGCGTAACACTGCTTTTGTAAACATCAACGCGTCTTCATGCAGGAGATAAGCTTTAGGGTTCTACCCGATCGTTCTCCTTGAATCTTGAGTACTTCCCCGTCTGGCATGGGGATTCGTACTACTTTTTCCCGACATACAATATTTGTTTCGTGCTTTGACAACCAATCCATCCCCACGACTACATCAAAACTCCCTAACTCAAAAGGTATCAAATCTATTTCAAAATCATGGTCCTCCAATATCATTGAGCACTTTCTAATAATCTCATCGGCCTGTACAATTCTACCGCTGGCCTTTTCTACAGAGTAGCTAGTTTTTAGCCTACTAGGGTTCAAGTCGAGCATATGAGCAAATTCAAAAGATATAAAACTATTGTCTACTCCAGTATCAAACAATATAGATGCGAAGTGGTAATTGAGCAAGTACGTACCCGTAACGACATTCGGCCTTGATTACCCGTAAGGTCATAGGTTTACGGGCGTCATTTGCTCCGATGATGAACGAACGTCCTCTGGCAGCATTTCCTTGATTCCCTTGGCCTTGATTACCGGCTATGGCCATCACTTGTGGTTGATTGTTTCCTTGCTGACCCTACGCCCGATTCAGTCTGGGGCATATGTTCTGGTAGTGATCAGGGCTTCCACACTCATAGCAAACCCTAGCATTTCCTGCGAGGTTAAGCGTATTAACCGGTGCAACCATATTCGATGCCACTCTGCAGTCTCTCGCCAGATGCCCCGGGCGTCTGCAGTTTACACAAACCCGGCACGACGTCGCTTGGGGGTGATGAAAGTTGCACCTATTATACTTAGGGTGCGGCCCGACATATTCCTTCCTACCCTGAGCCACTGCCACAAAGTTCCTGGTTGTCTTGGCCCGTTTGTCAAATTTCCCGGTACTCGACCTGCTCGCTTCCCCAACATCCTTTCTCTTCTTAGCTCCTTTCCCCAGAACCCTAGTTCTCATCATCTCATCTGTTAAAGTACCAGCCTTCAGAATTGCACTCTAAATAGTAGGAGGGGCTGCTGCTGTTACCATTGCCCTGATTTGAGCCAGAAGTCCCCAAATGTATCTTTCGATCCTCTTGGATTCCGGAGTAATCAGATGAGGAACCAGTCTTGCCAACTCATGGAAACGATCAGTGTAATCTGCGTGCCCAGCTCCTACCATAGCATGATTCTAGAACTCATGCTCCAAATTCTGCATCTTGTTGAGTGGGCAGTACTATTCGGTGATTAATGCTTTAAACTCATCCCAAGTCATCTGCATTGCTAATTCTCTTCCTCTTGCTTGAATCTGTGTGTTCCACCAAGTTAGTGCCCTGCCCTGTAGTGAACACGTGGCATACTTAATCTTCTGACTGTCTAGGCATTCACTTATATCAATGACTGCCTCCATTTTCTCGAGCCACCTAGTTATGGCTATCGCTCCACCTTTCCCATCAAATTCCTTTGGTTTGCAGGCCACAAACTCCTTGTAAGAACATCCCCTTTTAGTATTGACAATCCCAGTTTCATTCTGGTAGTACCACCATTCTCAGTTCCTTCCCCTGTTCCTTGGTTATGCTCATTGTCATTATCGTTATCCCCGTGGAGGTTATGATTCAGAAGAGTGTCGCTTACTTGGGTCACTATCGTTAGAATCAGTGCGGCTAGCTGCTGAGCGATCATGGCAGCTATATCAGGGTTTCCAGTCCCCTGATTGTTGTCTGCAGAACCACCACTTGTTCCTGGTGTCCTACCTCTACCTCTGCCCCTTGGGCTCTCACCTTCACGACTTGCACTGCGGGTGACTCTTCGAGGCAGCATTTTCTAATCATAAAAGAAGTAAACACGTAAACTTTAGTCACTTCACGATACACATTTAATTCCACTCATCAAGTTCTAACATTTCATACTCAAATTAATCAAGATCATCACGTAGCCCAGTTCAAGCATATTCTTAGTATACCGATGATGCTTATATATAGGGTTCCCCGCAGTGTTCCCACCACATCCGTGATATACCGAGAATGATGCTTAAACCAGTTACATGACATCTGATTTTTCTTAACATCATTCCAATGAACAACGTAATGCATGTGTAGGGAGTATCATCACTCTTCTACAACTCTTTGAAGTCCACATTCATTCTAAGCATTTAGTCAGTTCCATAGTTACTGAAATGCTAGACGGAGCAATGTTTCATAGAGGATAAGACTAATATCGTAATTTGAATCCCATGAAGGCTCCAAGTAGAACATGACTTAAGTAATAGTAGAGGTTATATATGTTTTGTCATCATTAACAAAGTCTTACTAGAATTATGATTCTAGTGTCCTAAGGTATAGAATGGAAGACTTGTACTAACCATGATCGTTAGCTCATGGTAAGATTCGCCAGGCTTCACATGCACTGCAAATTGCAATTACGTGTGCACCCGTAATGGTAATTTGCCTTGCATGGTCCCCCTCAGCTTCACCTACCCAAGTTAACATCATAGTATTGACACCATTCATCATACGGATCGTGTAAGTTCTCATGTCCATGAACCAATACTATTCCAATAGTAGTCCACCGTAACAAATAGGATCTAAGCACATAATCTCAATTAGTCTAACAAAAGTTGCATATCCCTTCTTCTTTCGGGACCTCAGGCATAACAATCTCAGGGTCGGACTCAATATCTGAGATCAACGCTTCGAGTGATCTGTGAAGATCCCTTCAGGTTGGGTATCCGAACCTAATAGTATAATGCGGTGTGCATGGGAACGGAAGATTGTAGCAGAAGACATCCCGTGAGGAAAGAGTAAGAGTAGTAGTGCTTTCCTCAGAATGATCAGATAACAAGACATAGAGATAAAGAACAAGTATAGAGGAACATACATGCAATATCAGATGCACGCCAGTCCTAGCATGCATTCTACATGAAGGTTCCTAGGTTATAGTCTAGGTCAAGTGATTTGCCTAATTCTCTATAACCAATGGCTCTGATACCAGTCTGTCACACCACCGCTGAGAGCGAAAAGACGGGGATGTAACGAGACGGAATCATCATAACACATTGTAAACAATAGAGATGCAAATAGATATGTATAAAATGAATGACGTGTCATGACGACACCTGGCACAAAGGAGACTTGTGTCATGTCTAGTCAATAACCACGACTACATAGCCATAAGTATAAACATTGTAATTGAATCACATAACCAAAAGTAATATCGTTGTGATGAAATTCCCACAACTCGGGAACAAGTATCCAAAAGTATAACAGTGTGTAATCAGACCAACAATGTCAAGTAATGTTTGTCAAGTATTATGTAGTCTCAAAAAAATGCATCCTAGGGTCTCCACTAAGGCAGCACTCCTAGTATCTTCAATTGGTTGTATCACCTGAAAAGATATGCTCAAAATGGTCAATAAAATTGTTGGTGAGCTCGCAGGTTTAATAGTAAATAAATTGATGTTGTGTAATAGTTTTGTGAAATATCGTAATTACAGTTATAAGTAAGCAAAATCACATGACACATGAGCCTCACAACCAAACCTATGACGTACACACAGAAATTTGTCAGAATATATTCACCCTAGGGCCTGTTCCTGGCCACTGTTGGTACCAACTAGTATACCAACAAACGAGGGTGGGGGTGTCAACCCAGTAGTACTACCAATACCTTTCCGACACCGGAATTAAATGGTTGTGAATAAAGTACCACATAGCGAACTCATGCATGTATCAGATAAGTACTTACAAACAGCAACACGATGATTCTAATAATATATGTTGTACAACATAAAATGGGTGAGCATACTTTTCCCCTAAGTTTGTAAATAATTGAAGAATTGAGTAAACATAAAAAGGGGCCATGAAACTCACTAGATTGATGATAGTAGTAGATGAATAAAGATTCCAAAGGATGAAGCAACAATCGTTCAAACACCTATTATTAATTATTGTTGTGTGTTAAAGATGAGCTTTAAGAGAATAGGTGTGTTTGGTCAGTTCGGGTTGGATCGGTCACGCGACACACACTCAAATAAGCAGGCATACGTATTAGATCTTATATAGATCCAAGTACTTGGAATCGTCACCATTGCCAATGATATTAGTGTAAGGGTTTCTTTGTTGTTAGAGAGGTACTTAGTAAATATTAGTAGTTACCCATATTAGTCTTGGTAATCGTAAAAATGTTAACATTGATTATATTTGTGATAATATTAGTAATACTCGTAGTGTTAACACTAATAATGTCATTAGCAATGGTAACCATGTTGATGTCACCTTAATATCACACGATCTGCACATACTACAAACAAGGATTGCATTCATACACAAACAACCTTCAGTCGCACGACTCAACATCCAATCGCATGAATCAACCTTCATTCGTACAATTGAACCTTCATTCGAGCGATTCACCATTCAGTCGCATGACACAACATTCGCATGGCAACGCACACACTCCCATTCGCACGACACAACGTTCATTCGCGCACACACTTATTCGCATGACTCACACTCAATCGCATGCATACTTTCAATCGCATATGCTCATTCGTTCGAAACAAACTTAATCGCATACACACATTCATTCGCATGACTCAATCGCATACACACATTCATTCGCATGACTCAATCGCGTACACCCATCCAATCGCACACACTCATTCGTACGAAACAGACTCAATCGCACACATTCATTCAATCGCATAGACAAAACACAGACAGGACTCAGTCGCATACGCAGGTCACAGGGGTGCCGGAGTGCTTACAGCAGCCTTCGACCGCTGTGACCACTCAAGTGGCACCACAACACATTTAGAAGTCGATTTCCAACACGTTTCAGCAATTGAGGCACCCAAAAGCTCTCGATAGTGCTCGCTCGTTCGGGAACACCCAAAACACCCGAACCATCGTAAGAAAGAGAAATAAGAAGAAGTAGAAGGCGACGGTGCTCGTCTACCTATGTGGGGTCGATTTTGGGCGGCCTATAGCAGCGATTTGGCTAGAGAACCGCAAGGAGAGTCGGAGAGCATGGAGGGGGCGATTGGTGGGGGTAGGGTTTAGGTTGAGGGGATAATGGCTGATAATTGGGTTTTTATACCCATTTCATGTTTGTGATATTGGCAACATTAGTCCCTAGACTTCCAAGGCACTTAAATCTTTAAGTTTAGTTAATTACAATTTGGATCCCTTAACTTGGTTAATTATATTAATAGTAGCATATTTTTTTTACATACTAGTATTTCCTTAATTATTCGAGAAATAGGGGGGATCTATATTGGGCAAGGTTTTGTTAAGTGTTTAACGTTTAGGTTTTTATGCACACTTAGAATAATACACATAGTTAGGGAAGTAAAATTTGAAACTCAAGCAACTTGATTATGAACTACGATTGAACGTTCAAGAAGGGATAACAAATACTACGTTAATTGACGGACCTTTTGATGACGGATGTCATATAAGCCTTTTATGTGGGGCCAGATAAAGAGAAACCCTTTAAAACTCTTAAGAAAAAGCTATGCAATGCGCCAATTTTAACCTTACAAGTGGAAATGATGATTCGTTGTCTATTTCGATGCTTCTGAGCACGGTCTTTGTTGTGTTCTTATTCAACAAGGAAAATTCATAGCTTATCCCTCAAGGCATCTCAAGATTCAAGAAAAGAACAATACAACTCATGATCTTGATTTGGGTGCTCTTATTTTTACACTCAAAATCTAGACATAATATCTTTATGGCACCAATTGTGTTGTATTCAATGATCATAAGCGCCTACAATATATATTTAATTAGAAAGCATTGAACACGAGACAGCGACAATGGATCGAATTACTTAACGAAAATGATTACGAGATTTGTTATCATAGAGATTTGTTAAGTTTTGCAACATTTGCAACCCGAGGAAAGTGTCAGCGATAGTGGTGGCTCTATGCAGCAGCATACGGTGGTTGTGTGATGGTCACAGTCAAACGAAGAGGGGAACGAGGTTGACGACAATTGGGGAACCTAATCCCCGTAGTCTCGTTTGTGGTTCTTGTATTATTAACACATAATAATTTTGTGTAATTAAATTTTAATTATATATAAACCCTTGTGATTTTACTAGTTAACCTTTAATTAGATAACAAAATTTTAAATTATCAAAATGTTTAATTAATTAGTTATTAATTAACGGTTAATCCCATTTTGATATTTCTCTGAATAATAATCAGCATGATTAAACTATAATTTGTTAATGGTAACGTGGAACCATTACACTTTAATACTGTGTTGTTGTCCATTGTGTAACTCTTTGGATCGTATGTCGATAGTAACATCGAAAATATCGATGATCAGACATCTAATATTCAACACTTTTATTTTTTTATTTATTTGCCCACACA
This sequence comes from Flaveria linearis, assembly GCA_024085815.1. Classification (NCBI taxonomy): domain Eukaryota; kingdom Viridiplantae; phylum Streptophyta; class Magnoliopsida; order Asterales; family Asteraceae; genus Flaveria; species Flaveria linearis. The sequence continues at coordinate 82,985,114 of CM044003.1, forward strand.
TGTGGATGTAGATATGACTTGCACACATTTAGATTACAAATGTGTTTATCGTTTCACTTTGAATTTTAAGATAAATGATTATATTTCAATCATTTTTATATAAAACATAAGAAAAGTTGTATACTGATAGCGATTCTCATAGTTTTGAAGATTTTTGTGAGTTCACTATCGATTTAAACCTGACTATTTAACCCTTTATTTTTACTAACATATTTATATATATTGATTTTGTGGTATTGTAATTGTTTAAAATTTAGTAATTGTTTTTTATGTAAAGAAATGTAACTTTGATTATAGGTGATTGCTTTTTGAAATAAAGTTTTTTTTTGAACGACCAACAAAAACTTTCATTATTTATCCGAATAGAACATACATCCCGCCGGTTAGCAAGATGCTACGGCACATTACACCGCAAAAACGAACAATCAAACAACAAAACAAGAACAAGATGCAAACTAACATAAGATACCCTCCTAATATGAACCCTTAGCCCGCATACACATTCCCCACTACGCCATTTTTTATGTGTTAAAACCAAGCCACTCCTCCCACTTTAGATCTCTCAACTTGGCCATTTCCTTAATCCACAAGAAACTCATAACCTTGATCTCTTCAAACATCCTTTTCACCAAGGCTTGTTTATGGTTAAAAACCACGTCATTTCTAGCTCGCCAAATACTCCACATCACCGTCAAAACAATTGCATTAAATATTTTTTTACATTTTGTCGAACTCATTAATTGGAGGTGAGCATGCAGCAAATCCGAGATATGAAAAGCCACTAGGTTCAGGATTCTACACCATTGCTCTACTAGAGCCCAAACATGAGAAGAAAATTAACACCCTGTGAAGATGTGTTCCGCGGTTTCATCTACTTCCCCACAAGGCCACAAAAATTATCCCCGGCGCCAATGTTTCTTCTTCGCAAAGCCTCCACCGTTGGTAGCCGGTCTAAGTTTGCCCTCCACGCAACAATACATACTTTCTTTGGCACCCATTTATTCCAACAAGAGACCACATGTTGCTGATTTCTATTATATCCCCCATGTATTTCCGAAGCCCTCTCACCGAGAACACATCCTCACCTTGTAAAGCCTAACGCCACCTATCCGGATTCACTGTGCGCATCACATCCGCCAACAGGCTCAATATATTCTGTAACTCACCCTCCGCTTCATTTGAAAGGAACCCTCCTCTCCATTCCCAACAGAAAAACACGCCATGCACCCCCATTTTAACTCTATCCGCAACCATACAAGACTTATGTCTCTCCAATCTAAATAGAATCGGGAAGAGTGATGAAAGAGCCTCCGAACCCGCCCACAAATCATGCCAGAAAAGTATACTTAACCCATTACCCAAACAGCCTTTAATCAAACACTTCAAACTAATATCATATTTGCCAAACAACGCATTGGCACCACAATCTGTTTCCACACACCTACAATAGATATCTTCAAGGGGATGAAATTCCATGATCTAGATGAACTATGAATAGCCCAAATAACCTTACGCCAGAGGCGATTCTGATCGGTCATAAACCTCCACCACCACTTGGATATCAAGCTCAAATTCGTATCCGAAGACAACCAAGACCCACCCACCCCCCCCCCCCCCCGCATTCAACTGGAGCAGTGTCCTTATCCTAGGCAACCCAACTAATACAATCTTTATCTTCACTCCCCCCCCCCCCAGAAGAACATCCGTCTCAAACTATCAAGCTTACGGATAACTTGGCTTGGTGCCCGGAATAACGAGAAATAATATAGCGGTAACGAATTAAGGACCGCTTTGAGTAGTGTTATTCTCCGACCGTAAGATAAGCATTTAGCCTTCCAAACCGACAGCTTGCTTTTAAACTTTTCTATCACGGTGTCCCAACTTTTTACTATGTTCATGTTTGCCGCCACCGGGATACCAAGGTGAGTAAAAGGTAGTTGCCCAACATTACATCCCAACAGTGAAGCCAAATCATTTAGTTCACCCTCAGCCAGCCCCAAACCAAATAAGTAGCTCTGGACAAATTAATTCTCTGGCCCGAAACTAGATAAAAGCACCTAAGAAGTCTCTTGAGATTTCTTGCATTAGCTTCCGACCACTCGCCATAAAATACCACATCATCTGCATATAACAGGTTTGAAACCTCCGACCCACATCCGTCCACCCTAATCCCCGGAACAAACCAACTGAGCAAGCTTGCTTAACAATCCCCGACAGGCCTTCCATGGCTAGAATTAACAAGAAAGGAGACAGGGGATCTCCTTGGCGCAATCCTTTCCGACAATTGAACTCAACCGTTAGGGAGCCATTAACCAACACCGACGTTCTTGCATTAGACATAATGACATCACCCATAATCTCCATCTTGGGGGGAAGTTCATTTGTTTGAGGATGTCATCCACAAAATCCCAACATAGAGTATCAAAAGCTTTCTCAATGTCGACTTTAAACAACATTCCTCTGTACTTCGTCTTCTTCATCCACGCAATCAATTCATTGAGAATAAGGGGACCATCCAAAATACATCTATCTGACAGGAATGCGGACTGTTCCTCAGAAATCAAGCCACGTAAAATCCCCTTGACTCGATTAAATAGCACTTTCGATAGGACCTTGTTAATACATCCCACTAAGCTTATTGGTCGGTAGTCTGACAACCTTAATGGATCCTTCGATTTAGGAATGAGAGCAATAAAAGACGAGTAGCGTCCGGAGCTAACAACCCATATTCATAGAATTCTTCAAATAGTCTAAAAAAGTCCATTTTTAACACGTCTTAAAACCGCTTGATAAACTTGAAATTAAATCCATCCGGCCCCGGAGCCTTATCATCTTCACAATCCCAAACCGCTCTCTTGATTTCTTCCGTAGAAAAATAGGATACAATTGCGTCCGCAGTATCATTAGGTAGTCGCTTAAGTTGTGGGCAAGAAAAAGATGGACGGTGTCTCAATGGATTATCAAACTTTCTGGAAAAGAATATATATGAAGATGTAATTTTATTGGTTTTAAATTATAAAAGGCTTAAATTTGAGAAATCTATCATATCTAATAAACAAAGGTTTTTATGCCAAATGTCACTCTCTTAAACCACCCATCTGCCACGTGTCGTTCTCTCAGCCAACATCCATTTGCTATTCCCGCCTCTCTCCTATTAAATGATTACCTTAATTACTAATAACACTATTTAACACTTTTTTGATTTAATAAATTAATAAAGTGATTTATTTATTAATGTTATTTCTAAATAAATAATTTTTTTTATAAATAATAAATTTATTTAAAGCATAAGACTTTTTTAAAAATAAGAAATATTTAAAATTGGTATTTTTAAAAAGTTATTTTTTAAAACCAAAAATAATTAAATTTAAGAGTTATAATAAAAAAAAATTTTAAATGGTATATAAATTTGACATTTCTTGATGAATTCATATGAAATCTAACAACACAATTTCTTTTTCATAAACTAATTAATAGCGTAGAAAACATTCAAACTCATATAAAAGCTAAACAAATAATATTTCGTAAATCATTTTCATGGGGTATGGTTTCGTGATTTAAAACTGAGAGTAAATAGGGACAAATAGAACTTAAAATTCCTTTAAAAAAAGAAAGATTTGAGTTATTCTTAGTTAGTATTGAATATTAAAAACATAGTAAAAATAAATCTTTCTAAACTAAAACCCTAAATCAAATTTAACGAAAAAATCAATTGTTTTTTTCTAATAATAGATTAGAAATATATTGGAGTTATAACTCTCAATTTACACATTATAAATGAAATATTAAATAATTATAACTCTCAATCTCTTTACATAGGTTTTTTTCTAATAATAGATTAGAAATATATTGGAGTTATAACTCTGTAATTCTTAATGTTGCATAGGTTTTTTTTTGCAATCTCTTTACGCCAGGACTCGCATTTATAAAGAAAACAAAACTTCATTCCATTTTGTATGTTGCAAGGCCTTCAGATGTGTTAGAAGGAAGTTGCTACACTATGTAACACACTTTTGTGATCTAGGGACTAAACTAATGTACAGATCATGGATGTTATCTTTTAATTAGTATTTAATTAGTTAAGTTTTATATATGATCATTAAGTAACTTTTAACCTGATCAACAACTACTTATGGAATTATACCACCTACATCGTTAATCATACTTGATATGGAACGTTCATAGCTTAACAATCCAAGCTCAATGAATTGGAGCTATTTATTAAGGAGATAAAATTACAGAACTTGATATGTAGGTGCTAGATGGAACCTAAGATCATCTATTCTAATAAACTAAGATTTTTGAGGACGCATGATACAATATTATGCATTCTCGTGTTGAATTTTCCAACTAAACGTATATACACATTTTAATTAAATAATTTCAACAATTATTACAATCATATTCTCCTTTACTTATTTGAATTTCTATTTTCTTTCCTGTATTTCTTTCTTTCATATTAGATTAATAATATTTTTTATTTCTTAATATAGTCAAACAACCTAAAAATTTCCAATATAAATTCTAAAATCATTTATATGATTTTGTTGAATGATTTAATTACTCGTAAGTAATTTTTAAGATATTAATTGATAAGGATTTTAAGTAAATAAGCTAAACAATTATATATCTAGAATGTAAGTTTTTTATGCAAATATTTTATTAACATTTACTAAATTATAATATCTAAATTCTATCATATATTAAAATATAATTTTAAATCTTAATCTTAATTATGTGTCATTTATAATTTTTAAATATTTATTATTTCTTAACTTTAATGGTTGATAACATCTATTATAAATATAATGATTTTAAAAAGTTAAATTTATTCCACCCATGTAATACATGGGTTTTAACCTAGTAGATAATATATAATCGATAGTTTTAAGAAGATAAATATGTAAGTATCCTTAAAAACAATGGTAAAATAGTTATGCAATAAATAATAAGTAGTTTAATGAGACAGTTTTGGTTATTCGCGCTAAGAGCACTCATGTGCTTATAAATGGCATTAATTGCAGAGACGCACTTCCAAAAAAAGGCATTCAATTCTCTATTATTACTATTTTTTATTTATCAAACCGTAAATCTATTCTTAAACTATTCTAAATGATTTAATATTATTTTTAAGTTTGAACCCATAACCTTTATATTCAAAAGCGAGGATTTTATCAAATGGCTAGTATCACATTAGTAATTGTCTTTTATCTTAACTCTTTGTATTTACAATGTTAACATTAATAGCGTTTATTATGTGGTCGTATCCAATAATAATAGGAGGGGAAAATATTACATTAGTAGAAAGTAAAGGGCTGTTGATGTAAATAACAAATATTATAGGAACTAAAATTTTTAAAACTTTCAATTATCATAATAGAAAGTAAAGAACGTCTACTAGACAAGAAAGAATCAAATTGCAGAAAATTCATATAAAAAATACTACCAAAACTTGTTACATTGCTTATGAAAAATCTATCAATTGGTATTAAACATGATCATCAGTTAGAAATTTCCTCAGCATCATCAGAGGTTTTCACATAAAACCGATTGAGCCGTTCGAGCGACTTCTTAACCTGCAACATTTAAAGTAGATGTTACAAACGATATAAAATTTATGTTGAATAACTTGTGTCTGAGGGGTAAAACCTAACACGAACCTGAAAATTTGACATGAACCCGAACACAAGAGGCTTATTGACAAACACAACTAGTTTAACGCTTTTACACGCTAATACTCTAAATTTATAACTTTACAACAAAAGAATGCCATTGTATATAAAACAATGTCATTTGGACTATTAAAACTTGATGTTTATTTATCTTCTAAATTTTGGAATAAAATACTCAACCAATTAACTTACGAGATAAAAGCATTTTGAAAAGAAAGTTTAAAATATATGGATAAAACGGGTCAACCCACGAATCCACTAGCTCAACCCGATATTGACCAAACCTTGTTTAGACAAAACTACAACTTATTGAATTTTCATGTCAATGTTAGAAATTCAGAACCATAATCATCAAGGTACCTGATCATCCCAATCTGTTCTCCACGTCAAGTATACAAGCGCAAGCGATTGAGCTACAATGCCACCAATCATTCCCAGCCAAATACCCTATCGAGTGAACAATAAAATTAATTTTTGTACAAAATCACAAAAAAAAGAGAGATCTTGATGTTATTTTGTTTCGTGATGATTACGTATATCAGATGTTAGTTTACCTTTACTTGGAGGCTTGTCAAATATCCAAGCAATGCTCCCATTGGAACGCCAATCAAGTAATAGCAAACGAGGTTAATAATCGCTACAGTTCCTTGCATTCCTGCTCCAACCGCCACACCTAATGACAAAAGGCATACAGGTTCAAATTATCACAAACTCACTGCAGAAAACATTAATATCATAACTTTCCCATAATAGAAACTTAGAAAGGTCCTGAATTGATTAGAATTCTATATATACGAATTTGAGATGTGGGATCTTGAAAACATATGCCTTTCCTATAATAGAAAGTATTGATCCAAAATTTTAATATATTAACACTTTTCCATAACTGAATGCTCTTAATTTAACGAGTCTGACTATAAGTAGGTCACGTTCAATACGGAACCAATTTTAGGTAAAGACCACATAAGTAGTACATAGTGCATATAAGATAAACCGAGAGAGATAAGATAACTGCCTTATGTATCACAATCAAAGCAATATGTACGAGTGTTTATGAGGTTATTGCAATTCTATACTTAAAACTGATTTTGTATTGAAAGGTCCCCTATGTTTCAGATACCAGCAAAAAGACCCCGCCTAATGAAAGGTAACTCTATTCATCCCGAAATGGAAAGTTCATAGTTTCACTAGATTTAACTAAAAATAGAAATTTCAAAAGGACACATACTCAAAGAATGGAATTACCTGATAGAACCGGATATATGCTATGAGCAAGACGGAAAACGAAAGTAAAATAGAAAGTTCTGATACGGAATCTGCAACTCGTTCATCATCCGTAAACATATAAGCAAGTTTTCGGCCAAACACCAAGCAAAGAACAAAGAAAAATGTTCCTATCGCGATTGAAGTTCCCAACAAAACTTTAATTGAGAATTTTGCAGCTTTAGCATTTCCTCTTCCAAGTTCATTTGCAACCCGTACACTAAAAAATATAAAAATGTTGTAATTTATCAGATGAATATACAACACGCAGAATATTGTGCAATGTAAATGATTTATGGGTCTTTTGAGTACCAGGCAGCGCCTAAGAAGCCGAGGCTTATCATAAACTCCCATGCATTAATGTTCAAGCTGCGAAAATTCAAAATTGTATCAACTGTTGTCAAAAATTTATAACAAAACTTTTAAGAAACAAAAATAAAAATGAGGTTTATACCATATGGAAAAGGCAGAAATGGCAACTTCTGCGTTCGCCATGTATCCAGCAAGTAAGACCAACACCGCGTTGTACCATAGCTCCAAGCTAACAAAAAGGAAAAGAAGAAGATATAGGGTGGTTAATAAGACTGCATTTGAACCGTGGTAAGATACAAATAGTTAAATGTTGAGGTTTAAACAAATTTGACTTCTGAGGTCAAACTTATTCATTATAAAGATCAAAACTGAGGTAATAACTTCAATTTTAGATAATATTTCGATTGAAGGCTCAGAGGCGAGGTAAATAACTAAAATGCCAAAATGGAGATAGTGTCACCTCTATGTTGTGGATACAGAAACTCAATCTCATAAAGTGATTAACTTTTGACTTTTAAGGTCAAGTTGTCTTCTTTTCAACATCAAAATTGGTCATAATAACTCATATGTCTAAAATCATTCTGATCACTAATTGCACTCTCTAGACCAGAAAATACAAAGATATATTGTTTGCTTAATGTTTGTTGCTTAAAAGAAGTATCAAAACTGAACTTCATAAAGAAGCTGTTTGACTTCAAAAGCCAATATAGAAAACACAAATCGAAAGACTGATCATCAACACTCACCAGACCATAACACCAGATGATACGGAAAGCTTCACAACAGGAACCAAATCTTTAAATGCAGCAACTGTAAACCCTTTCCATGAATAAGGACACCATCCACCAAAAATGTATATAAATTCTCCGATCACCAGAAACCACGACGACACTGACAACGCGATCATCGCCCCGGGCACCCCGAATCCCAACTTATACACCAAAAGCCACGACAGCGGGATGTGGATACCAAACTGAAAGATGGAGAGCCAAGCAATCACCATGTTCTTCAACTGTGCTTGCAGAAACATTTGTACCGTCAAGCTAAACACGAAGTTGTAAACGAAAGGGATGAACCACAGTGATATGTATCCACCACTCTGAGCTATCGATTCGTCCTCTCCAAGGAGTCTGTACACTTGTGTACCGAAGATGAAAATTGGCAGCAAAACGGTCAAAGTAATCAAGTCAACGATCCATGATCGTTGCAGGTATATCCCCATCATATGGTGTTGCCCTGCCCCAAACGCTTGACCGCAGAGAGTTTCAGTTGCACTCGACATCCCCAACTATCAAATTGATGAAATTACAGATCAAAACTCAGCAATTAGCAGCATCGTTTTCAGAACCGGACAGGGCCTCGCCAGTCGGACCACTTATAGAACTGGTCCGGTTATACCCATTTCGGTCGTTTTAAGTTGAACCAGCACGGTTACCGGTCGGACCTATGAACCCTGTTGAACCGGACCGGATTTTAAAACTTTTATGTTTATTTCTTTGATTAATTTACTATTGTAAAATCCTTATTTTATATATTTAATTTATATTTATTAAAAAATAAAAATATACAGAGAATTACATATATCTCCTCCCATCTTTGAAATTACATATTTTTTCAAACCACAAGTTTTTAATACATAAATACAATGCTTTTTATGCATGATTTGAAAAAATATGTAATTTTACAAGTTTAAAGTGTGATATATACAATTACCCCTTATTTAAACGAGTAAATTAGTATTTACATCCCTTACATTTCCCATTTTAACCATCCACATTTCTACAGTTTCAAAACCCACCGTGCTAAAAGCGGTTAATTGGGAAACGTTCAGGGATGCAAAATGTAAGAGCATTCACACGCCATCTTCCATTCCCATCTTTATAATTACATAAAAACATCTATTATTTCTTACTTTTTTTCAATTAAATAAATTTTTTCATACTTTTATCGTTACCTTTAATTCTCATATATTACAATTACTTTCAAAAATATTAAAAAAATTTATGAGATTTTACCGTGATTTCTCAAATATATCACAGTACAACCCCCAAACTTTTTTTCTCTTTTAATCACAACCATACATTATAATCATTATAATATAGGATAATGAAAAACCGGCTGTGAACGCTGTACTCTACTTTTTTTATACTTTTACAAATTAGATACTTATTGTTTTCTATTATTCATGATCTGTCCTCCTGTTTGTTTCAAAAAAGTGAATCAGCAAATAAACGGTGACTTACGAGGATTCCATTGACGAATCGGACGCTTAGGGTTTGGACGAGTGCGTAACCTGCGAGATCCAAATCGCTGATATGACCGATGAAGGATTGGGTGATGACGATGGTTCCGAATGCACAAACTCTTGATATGACACCGGGTAATGCGACTCTCCATATCTTTTGGATTCAGTCCATACCCTCTGTGTCAAAGCACCTTCTGCATCTTCTTCTTCTTCTTCGTGTCGAAGTAGCTTCCTTTGAAGGTTGCTGTTATCCATTTGTAACTTAACCTGACAAAACCAACTGATGTTATTATGTTAATGTTATGGATCCAGGTCTTAGTCCTTTGTTCTTGGTGTGAATGTACGTGGTCACAATTTTGATTTCCGACTGTGGTCGGTGGTCGTTGTTGGGGGCTTGAGAGTGTTGATGATGAACAATTTCAATAGCATCTTTATTTTACTCGTACCATTCAAATTTAGAGAAAACTGGTATTAAGTCATCACGTTATAGCCGGATGCATAAAATCATGTCAACAATAAATATCACCGTTATAGCATCGAAAAGCTCGTAAAAAAATAAACAAAACAAAAAGTAGACTTAGAAAAGACAAACCAAACACGTAAATCGTAAAACGTATAAGACAATAATTAAGTCAATATAGGAACAACGCTTTACGACGAAACCGTTAACGAGGGATAAATGAGAGAGAAAAACATTGAATCACGTATTTAACTAATGAAGTTAATGTTTTTGAATGGAAATAACAGATTTCAAAACCTTAGGAAGCTAGATTTCAATAAAAAATTATTTATATGAAAATAACAAATGTGAATAAATCGTTGGAAAAAAAAACAATAACTCATTCTTTAAATAAATTCAATTTAACCGGTCATGTATCCAATTTTCTAATTGGATGATCTAAAAGTTATTTGCAAGTAAACACTTGAATCTGGTCTCACTTAATACATATTTATTAATCGCAAAAGTTATTGAATTTTATATATTAAACATGATTAAGGTCGAAGGATCATACGTTTTATTTAAGGGTTCTAATAAAAAGACATCCATACAGATAAATCGACACCTTCTATACGTCTCGTATGGGTCCATACGCGGCGTATAAGGTCGAGTACACAGAAAACGAGGTAAATTTAGAGGGGTTGTCATTGAGCTATACGTCCCATATAGCCCTATACAACCCCCTATACAACACATATAAGGCTATACGATGCGTATAGCAAATTTCGACACTGACTACGAGTAAAATTCAGGGGGCTGAGGTTATACATCCTGTATAGGGCTGTACGACCCCCATACGACGCGTGTGGGCTATACGACCTATATAGAAATTTGGGGTGCTAATTTATAATTGTGGGATGTTTATGGACCCTTACGATGACAAAGATGGATCGGTGGACATCAAAAACAATATATTCAACCATTTAAATATTCTTTTTTTGATATTCAACCACGTGTTAATGGTGTACCATCCACCTACTATAATCACAACACAAGTTGTCCACGATGTCCATGGTTATGCAACTTGATATTTTTTATTATCTTATACATTTGAAATAGATAGAATTATATAAAATATATTTGTAGCTATTATTGACACTTTATCTATAAATTTGTATTCTATTATTGTTTAATAACTGTGATATGTAAACGTTAGAAATTTCATAATAAATTTAATATATATCTTGAATAAGTATCTAAACTTTAAACATGTATATGATATGTATATTGCTATCTACTCTTATGCAAAGTCAAACTTCAATGGAACGGTATTTTCCGAATTATATGTAAAATACGTCCAAAGGGCTTTGTCTTTGTCTAAAAGATTTAAAATATCGTTTAGAAAATATATGAATTACGTCATCCGACCAATGACAAATCTGAGTGATATCTTGTCTCTATGCAATTGGAATAAGACATTTTCTAAATAAATAACAACAATTAGTATTTATATATAAGGGATCATTACAATTTAAAAATTACTATGATGGTGATTAATGAATAAACAAAACTATTTATAAAATTTTTTAAAAAATGCACTATGTGTTGATGGTTTAGGAACAAAAACTTTGCTTCTAAAAACTTTATTCATACGAAGATCTCAAGTTTTATTCTGATCATATGTAATATATATGACCTATAATTTAAAAGTAACAAGTATGATAAATAAAATAAAAATCAATAAATCACTAATTCAAAATTTTATAGTCCCCTTTCATGAACCCCTTTTGGATTAATTACAACTTACAAGATTCTGTTCAGATCCATAAGTCAAAATAATAAATATTATCGCCTTGACATCGTCTATACGTTCATAAATTGTAGTATCAAATTATATTAAATGCATAAATTGAAAGTGACGTGAATAATACTAAATTCTGAATATGTGATTGGCTGTCCACGCCACCTGACGTTTTCTTATTGGACCTTTTTTTCTTTTATTATTTTTTTATTTTTACCACATTTTTTAGATGTTCTAGACAATAGGTGTGTATTATAATTTATACATTAAAGGTGATGGTAGGCCATGCGTTGAGTTTCTTCAACTCGATTTCGATCTCTTAAAGTAGAATTATATAAGTTAGAAATTATATACTAACTTAAAGTTGAACTGTTTTTCAGTATGACATTATTAATAATTAGTAAAGCTTAAAGTGGGATCAATTTGTTACTAACTACATAATAACCTAATGGCGTTAGTGGGAACATTAGGTGGCAATGTGAGTCATGTGTTGTGTGCTACACCTAACCATGTCTAACGCATTTGGATCCACACCATCTATTAAAATGAAAATAAAATCCTATTTTAGTCTATACCACCCTTTAAACAATCAAAAAATGTTAGTAGGTGACGGGTTTCAGGTTAACGGGTAGAATAGATAAAATCGAACATATTATGTAAATTTAGTTTTGTAAGAAACAAATCAAGATCTGGTTTGTGCGTCTTGATATGTAACTACACATAACATTTGTAGCTAGCTCATTTACATAAGTCAAACAGATTAACAGGTTACAATGAGTTAATGCTAATATTCAAACCCCTTTTTACACATAACTAAGATCAAGCGGGCCGATATCTTTTTGCGGCCCGCCCTCTCACAATTTCAGGTCGAGCACGCCTTTCCAAACGAATTTCACTCTCCCTATCTTCTCGCCACGTCAGACTCACCCGTCTTCCCTCCGCCTCTCCTTGGGCCCACAAATTCTTTACCCCTCACACCATCAAATAAAGATGGTCTAAGAAAAATATGATTGGTCTAAATTAACACTCTAACTAATCTAGATTTAACATACCTTTAACACCTTCTATTCTAACCTTAATCTGTTCTTACGATCTCTATTATAAACTAACTTTGAATTGACATAAAAGAACATACTAAACCAACAAAAATGAATTGACATAAATCATGATAAACAGATAAGCCGACTTACTATTTGTGGTAACCGTCGCCGGAGTAGCTGCCGGAGGCCGTGGGAGCACCGCCGAGGGTGTGTGGAAGTTAGGGCGGAAGACGGTGGTCGGAGGGAGGACTAAGGAGGAGAAGAGGGTTGTTTGGATATATAATAAGAGTAAAAGAGGTAGGTACGGTTATGTGTTTGACGAGTGTGTACCTACCCCTCAAAAATAATATTATTCTAGCCCGCCATTTGATCTTTATGATTGGTATGCAATTTTTTGCAATTTTATAAGATGTTATTGTATATTTATATTTTTTTATAGTTTATTGAATGCATATTTATATATTCAATAATATTATATTAATGGAAGATTTATATATTTTCTCCTATAAACTTAATCAATTATATATACCCAACTTATAATTCTAATTACATATATTCTTTTTCAAAACCTAGTCATTTACATATATATTCAAAATAAAATTTTAATTACATATATTCTCTTCACTAAACATAAATAATTAAATATTACATATATACCCATTTAAATTTATTTTATTAAAAATAAGATATATAATTACTAGTTTACTATTATATTTACTAAAACTATAAACTTATATATTTATAATTTCTTCTTTTTTTACTAACTTTTAATTTTTAATTATATGTTTATGTTTTGATATTAGCGTTTCTTATTTCTCTATGCTATGGTTTACTTTTCCATAGTAACATTCTTCGGTTCGCATAGTAAACACTTCAATCCCATCATGCAACACTATCCGAACACCTATTTTCTTGTATATTTGTTACGAGTAATACTCCAATTTCAAATCTTGCTTTTGCATTCGTTTTATTAGAAAATCAAGAGACCCCGAACCTTCTCGTGAATCTATTCATATAGCTCAAAACTACTTGAAACTAGCTTGAAACTACTAAAATATAGCTCGAAACTAGTAGAATCTAACTGAAAACGAACACAAACTAATTATGTTGGAATTGTCTCGTCATCAAATTTTGTTTTCCACCCTCCGACGGTGGCTGCTAGTTGGATGATGGACGGTGATAAGGCGATTCAGCCCAATTAGTTAGAGTTCGCTTTAAGTTTGTTTCAAGTTATGAAATAGGATTCACAAATGGTTCGTGTTTGAAAGTTTTAGAACCAAATGTGTGCAAAAGCAGGATTTGACATATAAGAATTATTCGTGATTCAAAATGAGTAAAATTATATGCTTGGATCATGGTTGCATGATGAGACTCTAAGTGTCATATACAGGGAACCGGAAAAAAATTAGTATCAAAAGGTTTAAAAAACAAAAAGAATGTAAAAAAATTAGTATATAAATATTAATAAATAATCAAAACTCGAAAGCTAGTAAAAAAGAAAAAATACAATTTTATAGTAAAATAAAAATAAGAGTAAAATATTAATTATATAAGCTATTTTTAATAAATATAAGCAAATAAGTGAACATGTAATATTCATGTTTAACAAAGCGGATATTTGTAGTTAAACTTTAGTTTGGCTATGTATGTAAATAACTAAAATTTAGAAGAGGAATTATATAATTAAAATTTTAATTTGGGCATATATGTAATTAACAAAGTTTTACATGAAGATATATGTAATTAAAATTTAAAACTGGATATATATGTAACTGATACATTTTATAGGGGGGAATATGTAATTATGTCTAATTTTTTTTTAGTAGATTATTTAAGATTTAATACACTTCAATTTTAAAAACTTGTATTCTTTAAAATTAATATTAGTGAACGCCTTAGTGTTATAAAATATTTTGGTTTACCAATGATGCGAATTATTATGGTAAAGTCGTAATTAGCTATTTAGCTACAAAGTAGAGAAATATTTACAAACATTACATAGTTAAATAATGGTTATGTAAGATTAATAACATCTCTAGCAAGGAGGGCGTTGAAACACTAAAAAAGTCAGTATCATATCAGATTTCAATTAATTCTTTAAGAATCGAAATCCTTCATCCAACAATACCACTTCGAGCATTCACGACCTATTCTTTAAAATTATGTGAGTGTAATCCTTATATTATATGCAATGGTTGTAAATGGTTGTGAGTGTAGAAGAGAGAAAAATGTTATTGTTTATATGTAGATTTAAGGAAATACTGTTGAACCACTTATAATTTTTTAATATTTTAAAAATGGTTGTGAGTGAAAGAAAAAAAAATGTAATAATATATGTATAAAAAGTATTATTTAATTGGAAAGATAAGAGAAAAGTGAGCAGTTTTTAGTGTAATTATATGGATGGGGATAAAAAATAAGATGTGAATGCTCTAAATTCAAACATCATTTTATTTTCTATATGTATGCGTGTGAGAGAGAGCGTGAGAGTGAGCGTGAGAGAGTGCGTCAGAGAGTGCGTCAGAGAGTGCGTCAGAGTGTGCGTCAGAGAGTGCGTGGGAGAGTGCGTGGGAGAGTGCGTGGGAGAGTGCGTGGGAGAGTGCGTGGGAGAGTGCGTGAGAGAGTGCGTGATGTGAAAAAAGAGACATGCACAACTCACTCATAAAGATGCATCTTGATTTTCGAATAGGGATTGCTTCGGATGAATTCTCTAGCGGGCGAAGGGTGTTCGTAGAGCTAACTTACATCCATAATGGACCGATGGAGATGCTCAAATGGCGTACTCCCCACATTCAATATTTAAGCTTGTAAGAATTATACTTAGAAGATGAGTCAACCAAAGATCTCTCAGCATACATGCATGAAGTACAATTAAGTTACTTCGGAAGATTTTATACAACTCAGACAATTATACTAAGTATAAAATCTTCTGAATCCAAAAATCCATATTTTTAGAAGCCAGAGATAAAGTCTTTCGAAGCTTCAAAGACAAAGTCTACCAAAGCCAATTACTGATTTCTTCTGAATACAGAGAACATATACTTTCTCTTATCATCTTTTTGACAAAAGTTAAACTACTTTTGCTGCCATCTCTAAATACTCACCAACTTAGATGAGTTGGTGAAAAGTTCCATACTTATGTTAACTATAGATTAATGTCTTTTGTCTGTAACTTTCTACTCTTGTACTTTTATTCTTTTTGTAATATATTAGGATATGAGCTATGACATTTTATAGTCACAAGTCAAAAGTCAATCTACCTTTTGAATATACATTGATCTTGTTGTCTAGATTAGTGTTTCCAGTTGGCCTTCAAAGTATAGGCGGTTGTCGAATATAGTATAAAGTGTCTTAAGTACTTGTCTTTGTTTTCATGATTTGTAACACTTGTAAAAGAACTTGAGAGCAATATATATCATTCTTGAAAAACCAATGTTATCTTGTTTTTATTCTTATTCTTGTTCTGTCTCATATTTACTTGTGTTCTTAGTATTATCATCGTAAACTCGTTTTCCTATTTGATCTGTTAAGTGTTTTAAGTCTCAACTCATTGTGAAACTATTGCATTGACCCCATTCAGCGGTCCTACATTTGGTATCAGAGCATTTTAGCTCTTGATTGTAAGATTTCACCATCTTAAATCCCTTCAGTTTCACAAAACACATAACAACTTAAATGGCAGCTCTTACCAAGGCTGATATAGAAACTGGTACCATGACAAAATCTCCACTAATCACTCCTAATAACTTTTATACTTGGTGCCAAAGAATGAAAGGCTTCATCAAGTCTCAAGACAATAGGATGTGGGGATTTGTTGTCTCAGACTCTCATGTTCCATGCACCAATTCAACTCCTGCTGGTGGTGGCATGATTACAAAAAAAGTGGTTGACTACTCAAAGGAAGAATGAAAGAAAATTGATGTAGCCATGACTGCTCTCCAAACTACTCTTCCCAACTCTATCTGCAGTTGCAGTTGAAAAAATAGGCTTTGACTGGAGCTTTTCAGATTGAAGATATATATCCAAACCAAGCACTGATTGTTGATTATAAAAAAGCCAAGGTATTGAAACATATTTGTACTCCTGAATGTATTGATAAATTTAATAAATACAGGTCCTATAACTTGAAAATAAGATCTGACCTTGAGTCCTTAAATATCTTAAAAGCTTATTTTAAAAGAGCTAAAAATGACTATGAACTTAAAATAGAAGATAGAGATAACCATTTTAACTTTTAAGCATGAACACACCAACTACAGTACTCAGATCAAAGATCTCATTACCAAGTTAACTGAACGCTAGGCTGAGCTTGTGATCAGCAAAGCCATAGGAGAAAATATGTTTTTGAAAAAGAGACCTTCAATAACATTATATTCTCATCCTTGCATGCAAAGATTTGTTATCAGAATAAGTAAGGACTGAGATCTACTGAGATAGCTACTTCACACACTCTACTATCACTACTACAAAGCTGTTAATAGATGACGTGTAAAAGATGACGCGCGAAAAAAGATGACGCGCATTTTCGCGTGTCATAAAATATATGTCAGATTTTAAAAAAATTTTAGAAAAGATGACATGCATTTTTGCGTGTCATCTTTCTATGTCATTTTTTAAAATTGTTATAAAGCTTTCCCCTTTTCAATACCGCGCCCAAATCCCCAAATTCCTTCCAATCGCGACCTCGCAGCCGATCGACGCCCCCACCACCACCGCGCGCCCTCTCTTCCTCCGCAGCCCACCGACCGACCGGCCACCCCCTCCTCCGCACAGCCGACGCCCACCACCACCACCACTGCTGAATCAACCCGGCCACCCCTCCTCCGCGCAACCGACGCCCACCACCACCACCACTGCTCAATCAACCCGACCACCACCTCCTTCGCGCAGCCAACAACCACCACCATTGCCGCTGTAGAAGTTCAAGAAGGTAAAGTAGGTTTGATTTAGGTTTTTATTGGTTTTATTTATGTTTTGTTGTTATATTGATCTGTTGATTTGTATTAGGGTTTGGATGAAGTACTGGGTCTAAACGTTCATTCATTGACCTTCACAAAGGTCAGATCCTGTTACATTGATTGTTCAGAAAGGCAACACTCGAATTTCATACAAACACACACACATGTTTATTATTAAGCGATATTTGTGAAAGAGGAAACATAGGTTGTGGATTTGTGTCAAGTGTTTATTTATATTCTAAATCCTCGCAAGTAACCTTCCACTTGAAGTAGATAAGCATGCGGTAATGTGTCTGCTTTTGACGTTTATGTATGTTTGTTTACTATATGGATGTCTTTAAACTCTGCAAGGAATCATTTTATTGGGTTGTGTATTTATTGCTACCACAGTAGACTTTTACATTCTACATCAGCACAGTGCTATAACTATCTGATTGGAACTAATTTAGGATCATTGCAACATGGCGCTGTGGTCTATTACTACACATTTAGATAGCATGCATACGGGCTATAATAATCCACAATGTATGCTTGTTTTTAAATGTATGTTATTTTGTCTCTTTTGTGCATGAGATGTTTGCATATTGGTGTTTTGCTATGTTGTTTAGCAGACACACAGAAGTTTTCTTTTCAGTAACAAAACTTTTTCAGGCTAGAGATATTGGATTAAGAAGAATGGTTTATTTGATTATAAAGGAACTTTCTCCCTCTTCAGATGAGGTCTTCAAAAATTATCTTATATAGTTTATTCTTTATAGATCTTTTATGCTGTTATGTTTAAATGACATGGTACATTTCCTTCCCATGTAAGGTTATTATCGTCATAAGTTTCCTTATGAAAGACATGAATAGTAAGACTGATGTGTATCGATCAAATGCTATCCGTGTTCTTTGTCGCATTACACATGCAACACTGTTCAGAAGGGCAGCTGTGATATTCCTGCTACAACCAATCATTCACCAATATTCCTGCTACATTCTCTACATTCATTCAATTCTCAATTCAATTCAATTCAATTCAATTCAATTCAATTCGCCTTTGTTGATTACATCAACTCTCGAATCTCTCTGTTCGTGAATTTATACGACTATACTGCTACATTCTCGAATCATTCACTAATATTCCTACTACATTGTCTGTTTGTGGTGGAATTGATGTGTTTTTGGTGATTTCTACAGGCAGGTGTTGAGATTTTGATACATGCTTTGGATTAGGAGGTGGAAGTAGATCTGCTTTGAAGTAAGAGTCGGATTTTTAGAGAAGAGATGGTGACGACTGTAGGTCGGGCGTATTCTTCCAGCAGCAATGGCAGTAGTCCTGCTACTAATGATCTGGTAGTTACTACATTTGATCAATTATTTACTACACATGGTCTGGTTAATAGTGATAATGCAAGTACATCTGTGAATCTGTCAGGGCAAAGATGGAAATTCCAGCTGCCCCATTTTGTTATTGTCTGTTTGCTTAAGAAATATGTTTTATTATGTTGTGGTGAACATAATTATGGTTGGGACTTGGGAACATAATTATTTGTTTCTTTATTTTGTTATTGTTTCATTTACTGATATTTATATATCTAAATCATAACAGGTATGAAAACATTTACATCTTAAATGGAGTGTCACTGCATGAATATGCAGTTTCTTTAAAGAAAAATGAAAAAGGAAGATGCCCAGTGAAGTTCAATGATGATTTGTGTAGAGTTTGTTGGGATGGTGGAGATCTTTTGCTTTGTGATGGATGCCCTAGGTCTTTCCATCAAGGTTCTTTATTTAATTTTGTGTATCTAAGTATTTTAGTAAATGATGGTGAAATTAGTAAGTGTGGTCTAATATGCAATTCCGTTGGTTTACACAAAATGTGCAGGGGAATCGAGCATCCCTCATGGCAAGTGGTATTGCAGATATTGTCAACATTCCAATTGTTGCTACTAGTAAATGTAACCAGGGGAAGGTGAGGATGTTACTTGCATGAAGAAATCTTTTGTTAAATTATTAATATTATTATTTTTATCTATTTAGTTATTATTTTGGGATTCAATGTACATTGGCAGGGCTAGATAGAGATATAACTATGCTGCTGCTAATCATACTGAAGATTATATGAAGCATATAAAGTAAACTTGATGTGCAGGGATACTTATTAGACAATAAATGAATTTGGAACTACTTTGTAATTTTGCATATGCATGTGAACTTGGAACAACTTTGTAATTTTGTTAGTATTTAATTGATTTATAGTTTTATAAAAATAGCAGGTAAAATTTATAAAAATTAATGTGTGTGTGTGTGTGTATATATATATATAATAATGCAGCTAAAGTTATGACGTGCAGTGCGTATCATCTTTAGCACGTCATAAAAATTACATAGATGACACGCGCATGTGTGTCATCTAGTCATTTATGACTACTACTTCCTTGACGCGCATTGCGCATCATCTTTTGTGCGTCATAAAATGCGTGTCATCTTTTGCGCGTCATACAAAGATGACGCGCGGATGCGTGTCATCGTTCATTTATGACTACCCCTTCCTTGACACGCATTTGCGCGTCATCTGACCCCAAAGATGACGCGCAATGCGCGTCATCTATTGCAGTTTTTCTAGTAGTGTATCTGTAAGATCTCCAAGGTGTGAAACATGTCAATATGAGCTTCCTTTCATAGAACACATTCATTCAATGGAGAAGATGGTGAAAAAGAGATAGTGAAGGATGGGTCTAAGATAAGTGAAGAAGATCATCTAATAATGGTCACTATTCTACTAAGAAGAGGAAAGAACCAATGATGACCAAGTCTAAGAGGAAGAATTTGATTAAAGTAGTTAAGAGAAAGTCAAAGAAGGCTCAAGAGATCAAGACCACCTTTAACTCCAAGCAAGAACAAGTATTTATCTCTGCTAGATATGAAGTGATAAAAACTAAAAACTCAACTATGGACTCTAGTACCAGGAGTCCTAGTTCATGTTCAACTCATCCATATGAATAAAAGAAGGCAGATAAGTTGTGCATCACTGCTGAACAGCCTAAACCATCTAGTCCCAAATGCAAGGCTCACTCTAATAAGCCTGCTGCATCATCTGTGAATATGAAGATGGAAGTGAAAAGTGATCAAGCTTAGCCTTCTACTCAAAAGAAGTGAAAAGTGAAAAGTGACCAAGTCCAAGCAAGAAAACTAGTTCAGCTCCAGTGGTAACTAACCCTACATATGAAAATCCTATCAACACAACCATGACAAATTTAGCTGATACATTTTAGGTGATTATAAATTACAGCATAAAGGCATATAATTCAAATGAAAGAGTTTCTAATGTAGAAGAAAATGGAGATGGTGATAGTGATCAAGAATTTCTTGATGTTGATAACCACTCCATAGAAGACAACATCAATGATGTAACACACTAATTGGATCAAGTTTCTTTTGATAAGTGTGTTGATGTGGTGGATAACACTTTATTTCTAGATCTGAATTTCATAAATTTAGATTTGTCTAATTAACTTGCTGTGATTCCTCAACTAAGAAGCTACAAGTATCATTTCATCATAAATATCATTGGAGATGCTGAAACAAGGGTGAGAACAAGAGCACAAACTCATGACAAAAATGTTTGTCTATACTCTTGTGTTTTTTATCTTAGATTGAGCAGAAGAAAGTTGATGAAGATTTGAAGGATGGCAGTTGGGTTGAAGCAATGTAGGAGGAGATGCTTCAATTCAAAAGACAGAAGGTTTAAAACCTATGTCCTCTTGCTCAAAGGAAGACTTGTTATGATAGGTAGAAAATGTGTATTTAGGAACAAAAAGTATGATAGAGGACTTGTTATCAAGAATAATGCAAGACTAGTTGTTCAATGATACACATAAAAAGAAGGAATTGACGACACAGATGTTTTTGCTCCGATGACAAGACTTGAAGCTGTTAGGATATTCCTTGCTTTTGCTACATCTAAGGAATTCAAGATCTACCAAATTGATATCAAATGGGCTTTCTTATATGGGGTGATTGATGAGAAATTGTATGTCAAACAATCACCTGGTTTTGCAGGCCCAGATCATCCTAATTATGTCTGCAAGCTTAACAGATCTTTTTATAGGATGCATCAAGCTCCAAGTAAGTGGTATAAGATACTATCTCAGTATCTTTGTTAGCATGGCTACAAGAGGGAAACTATTAATGGAACACTCATCATTAAAGGAACATGGAATAACTTGATATTGGTTCAAGTTTATGTAGATAGCATTATCTTTAGGTCACTTAATCCAAAGCTCTGCAAATAATTTAAGAAGTTGATTAAGAATAAAATTAAAATGAGTGCCATGGGGGAACTCAATTTATTTCTAGTAATTCAAGTGAAGCAGTTTGACAATGGCATATTCATAAATCAGTCAAAGTATATACAAGACATACTCACCAGATTCAACTTAATTGAATGCAAGGTTGCAAAGACACCCATAGCTAGAAATCAATCTCTAGGACTTGATCTTGAAGGAGAGTATGTAGATGAAGATCTTTACAGTATTATGATTGGGTCTCTTATGTATCTCACAGCCAGCAGGCCCAATATAATATTTGCCATATGTATTTGTGTAAGATATCAAGCCAACCTCAAGATGTCACACCTAATTACCATCAAGAGGATTCTTAGATATCTCAAATGTGCTCCAAACTAAGCTTTTGGTATCCAAAGAATTCTGACTTCAATATGTAGGCTTATACAGATAGTGACTATGGTGGTTGTATATGACAACAAAATCTGTATCTAAGGGATGTCAATTCTTTGGTGGAAGGATAGTCTCTTGGCAATACAAGAAGCAATCATGTGTGTCTACATCAACTGCTGAAGCTAAATACATTATTGTTACAAGCTGTCGTGCTCAAGTGTTTTGTATTCTAAACAGATGTTGGACTATGGATTCAACTTCAAAGAGACTCACATCCATATAGACAAGAAATTGCTATCTCTATTACAAAGTATCCCGTGTAGCACTTAAGGACAAAACAAATCAACATCAGGTATCATTTGATTAAAGATAATTTTAAAAGGGTTGATAAAACTAGTCAAAGTTAACACAACTGAACAATATGCTGATCTATTTACAAAAGCTTTTAATAATCAAAGATTTAAGTATCTTATATCAACTATTGTGTGTCTTAAGTTATACATATCATCAGCTACATAAAAAGTTTACTTTTGGAAGAAAACTTTAAAGATAACATTCCTTGGAATTCTCGAAATTTAAGATATATTTATCTCGTAAGACATTAAGCTGCCTTCGGAATAACATTATGTTTTCAAATCAAATAACTACTTATAAGACATTTATTTTTGGGAACACCAATACCAGCCTTAAGCCTTCATTTAAAGTCTCAAAAATCTAATGAACAACCTTTAGGAGAAAGTTACTATCCTTAGCATCTAAAACCAACCAACTAATCCCCAAACTTGAATTCTATGATGATGAAGACAGTAAGTACCATGAGTCTCTTTTCTCCACCCCAGCTCAAGGATAGATGAGTGCTCTTGCCTCACCCATGTCTAGCCTACATCATCCACCCACAACTAAGGTGGACCTCCCTGAACCTGTTCAGGAGGTCCATATGAAATAGGCTCTCACTTCTGCAAGTGATTACATCATTAGAACCTCAACTATAGCAACCCAGCTCATTGACACTTCAAGTGGAGCTATCATGATGCAGGGGAAATCTAGCAGCCAAGAACTCAGTGCTGCTAATGATGAAGAGTAATTTGGTCCAATTCTCTCATCAACTTATGATTCTTATGATTAAGATGAGGAGAGTTTGCAATTAAAGATGCACAAATTGAATAAAACTTTCACCTATTTAGTTTCAAATTTTAGTCACCTGGAATCTCAGGCGCTTATCTTACAAAAGAGGGTCAATGACCAGCACCATGAGATTACTGATTATAAGCGCAAGATAGCTGAGAGACCCATCAGGAGAACTCAAACAGGGCCACAAGAACCTGTGAATGTAGTGGACCTAACCTCTAGCTCCTATGTGCAAGAGGGTGATAATACCAAGAAGGGAAAAAAATTCCTACATACAATCACGGAACCTGAAAGTTCTTTCCAGAGCATGGACATATAGAATTCATCAACTCACTTAAACTTGTCCATACTCAGTAACCTACTCAATTCCATATTGATGTGGTGTCACACCCCAAACTACAGCGGTTTCCCGCGGGGTGCGAACGTCATGAAAACCATAGTCATTGATCGACCACTACATGGTATAGTAAACATACGATGCAAATAACTTTAAAAATACATAATTGTTTTTTTAGAGTTGAATTGTGGAAGCAGTAGAACTAATATAATTTGTTTTTAAAACATTACATATACGAAAATGAATGTCCCAAACAGCATGAATGACCCTAAACATGAGATGATCCATGCTAACTTAACTTGGTGCATCTATCAATTATCTGAGAAAACATGCATGAAAAATATGTCAACATAATGTTGTTGAATTTACAGGTTTCAAGTAATAATAAATAATGTAAAGGATCACAAAACTTTCTATGATTTGATTGTTGTACTTACAATGCTACAAATTATATAAGCGCCGCAACCGAAGCTAGACTGTAACTGTAATAAATTGCCCCTACCCATGCCTACCGTAAGCACAGGGGTGAACAGGCTAATAATGCACCCGTTTAGACCGCCAGTCAAGGTTATGGTAATTAACCCGGGTGGGGGTAGTCAAACCCAATAGTACTATCCATGATTACCTCGCTCTGGGAAATAAACTAACGGTCCGATAACGTGGGACTTCATACGATAAGTAAACAACTTATCTAACATGTGAATTCATTGATAAGTAAATGTGTCCTGGAAAGTTAGTAATTTGCATATGATGTAATTAGTTACGTAATTTACATATGAAGTTATAGAAGCTATGGTTTGAAATAATCTTATTCTCTTAGGTAGAATAATATTTATATTATATTAATTAGAATACAAGTTTGAAATATTAACATCAAAGTAAAATCAGTATTTTTCAAATTTTACGTTATATATATATAAACATATATTTGCCCATAAAATAATTATTTAATTATTTTCTTAGTAAGATTATTCTTTTATTTTGTCTAGTTCTTGACATATATTAAATTAAGATTTCTTTAATTTATTAAGTAATTTAGTATATTATAAAGTAGAATCTCTTTAATAAATTAATAAGTTAACTTAGTGAATTTACCAACTTGTCTTAAATCATCTTTTAAGTGATCTAGTAACTAACATTATAAAGTCTATAAATTTATATTTTAAGTCCCATGTCAAATTAACATTAAAATCATATGTCATCTTTGTTAAAAGTCATCTGCTAATCATTTTAACATATTCTTTAAACTAACATAATATTTAGTTATGAAGTTCATATTTTTCTCTTCTAAAGTTTCATGTTTATATGTATTTAACCTTACTTGTAAATTTGGTCAAATTATCATAAAGTTATAACCCGACTTTTGTAATAATATATTATCACTCACTAACTAAGTATAACTTGAATATATATATAAACATTCATAATAACACTTGTAAAGGTTTAAAATCCCATAACTATAACCTAACCCCTTTGTAGCTTCTTTTGATTTTTAACAAATCCATATGACTTTTTAAAAAATCACCAACTAATAACTTGGTCAAACATAGACCTATGAATGTTTACTTTTTAAGAACAAGTATCATTATTTAGTTTATGTTATAATGTTTTGTGTTAAATATTATTCTTAAAACTATTTGTTTGTGAAAAAATTCTTTTCATCCAAAAGATTTTGATGGATGAAACTAGTTTCATATGAACTAATAGATAGATAAACATGGTAAAGTAAAATATATGTAAATAAGAAGAGGTTTTTCTCACTAGAAACAAGCAAGGTTAGTGAATGGAATATGTAGATTGCTTAAGATATCACCACGAGACCACTTGAACTTTACTAGAGAAACTTGCAGCACACTTGAAATCTTAAAATAAAGTTTGAAAAGTAATTTTTGGGTGAGGAGATGATAAAATCGTGAGTTTTGGTCCAAGAGGGAAAGAGTGTGGGTTAAGTTTTGATGTAGGTGACTTGTAGAGATTGGTCCATTTATAAATTTTAGCATATCATTTTGATAAGACAAAAGCATCATGAATTGAAAGTTGAATTTAAATGAATGATACTAAATATTGATAATAATTACTTGAATAAAACAATAATCATAAAAATGATAAGTATGAGAATTGAGAAAAGTCAAACAAAAAGTTAGTATGTGTGTGTGGTGTTGCTTCACAATATTTTTCAGAGGAAAAAAAGACATGTGTTGATTTTTTTAGGAATATTTTTAATTACTTTTATCTATTATCACTATGATCCTATAACTTTAATAAATTAAATGAATATTAAAGTGGTAACATATATAAGTTAGTCAAGGTTAAAATTAAATTTTATTACAAACTAATTTGATAATATTGTATGTTTCATACCGGTGGTTCACTAGGATTTAAATATATGTTTAGTAATTTGACGCTATAAATAATATTTCAATATACATTTAGTAATTTGACGATATTAACCAACGCGACGCAATGAGTTGTATCGACAAAGAAATGTCAAGATACTCGTTGCTAGTCTAAGTTATTTTAAATCCATAGACGGATGTGTTTTGGGTTCTAAAATATATTGTAACGCTTTAAAATATTTATTAACACATATTTATATATTATAACCAACGTTCGTGTGTGACGGTCGTACCGTGTGTAAACCGGGAATTACGCCGAATCACCAATGCATGTAACGCTATGCATGAACTGTTATACATAAAATTTCGCAATGCATGAAATGACTTTAAGTAGACAGAAATCGATTAAATCTCATGTAAAATATGCATGATTATGACTAAGTCGGGTCGGGTATTGACCTAAAATTTGTTGGTTGTCACATGTGGACTTACTTATTCAAAGTATGTTTGAGAAGGGTATTATTAGGGTAATTTATACCCCATCCTGTGATGTTAAGAATTAAATAATAGGATGGAGGTATGATGCTGACAGGAGAGGCCTAATACTCCTTACACTTCAGGGGCAGCAAAAAGTCTTTAATTTTCAGACCCTAAAGTACTATGAGAGTATTCCTATAGTTCATATGCCACTTGACAACCCAATTCAAAATAGACAACCTGACTGACTAGCTTAGAGGATTCAACATAGGTTGATTGAAAAGTTTAGACTAAGAATAAGACAGAGGCTAGAAGGCAATGTCATAGGTCAACAGGATGTTGAGGTGGACCCCAAGATTAGTGTCGAAAAGGAAACCTTGGCGGAAGGCATAGTGGTAGAGCCTTTGAACCTTGAGACATGAACTACTTCAACACCTTTATCCTTAGTGAGGCACCAACTAGTGAAGGTGCTTCACAACCTCTCTCTTGCCATAGCTCAAGTGATGAACCAAACAATAAAGGCAAAAGCTCTCTCCACCTTGTTAGGACCATGTACGAACTGGTACTAACCGAATCTACGTAAAAACCAGATCAAATAGTGCAGAATCGATTGGCGATCCAATCAGGGAGAACGTTAATCTGATCAAAACTAACGATTAGAAAATGTTAAGAATTGATTAGGAATGATCAGGAACGCTCTATGAAGTTGGAAGGGACGACTTGGACGTTCTGGGATGGCTAGGGTTGTGAATTCTCGAAGGCTTCTGTTTTTCCATGAATTAAGTGGTATTTATAGGTTACAGTCTTCATTCGTACGACTGAGCCATGAGAATGGCTCAATCATGCGACTGAGTCATACGATCCATTAACACGTACGTATGAACCATAAGATTGAATCATTCGTACGATTGAGTCATTCGCATGACTCAGTCGTGCGACTGGCTCACATGCATGGTTCAGTCATGTGACTGGGTCATAAGACTTAGTTAAAAACATTCCTGAATCTTTATTGACACAGAACTATGTATAATAATTGTAAACTCATATAACATGTTCATATATGCGTGTAATAAACACTAATATAAAGATACAAGACATTCAATAACACATATTCATCCATTCAAGAGTGTTTCATTACAAATATCAAATGATTACATCAGTGTAATAAAATGAAAGTCCTTAAACATTTAAGTACATTAGAACTGGAACTATGGACATGTGTACCAACAAACTCCACTTTGGACCTAGTTCTACCTATTCTTTGACTTCCTTTGAAATCTCTTCATATTTCTTGAATCTCTCTTCCTTTAAAACCCCAGCATGAATATCAAATGCAAAGCATAATCGTATAACGTGTTGAAACTGAAGTGCTTGCATGATATCCTGCGTATCAAAAAACAGCGGCCACTTGTACAAAGTATATATATCATCTGCTGACAAGTTCGTGAGCCATATTGGGTCGAACACCCTTATTGTCTCCAAAGTCCCCTTTCGATCCAACACAATGACTGCTTCTCCACTACGCCAGTCATAGTACCACCATTTAAAATGGGGTGTAAAGTCTTGTGGCATCTCCCTCATAGGTATACGTGACATCGTGCATGGAGGCTGCCATTTCAAGACAACTTTCGGTCGACCAGAGATCGGATCAACTTCTGTTTTGTGTATAAACCTTCTGGGCGCTGTTGTGGCTTGAAGTTGACCCACCTCGTGTGGTACTCTTTCTTCAATGATTTCCCGAACCATCCCGATATCTTTCCAGGAACTGCAAAAAGCAAGTTCAAGCAAGCAAGTCGGTTGAGCTCAAATCCAGGGAGAGTTTTCAGATCGTGTGGAAATCTGAAATACTCAATTCCATTCTCTCTTTTCACTGCATAGACATTTAGATCATCAAAGTACGCCCAGCTAATGATTTTTCCTGACACCTTTTGATGCTTTTTGACCTTGTAGATCTTGGTGTAGGCATTTGACTTTGTAGGCTCCCTCTGCTTTTTCATTTCTTCTAGACAAGCTTCCTACTCAGCTTTACGTTATGCCATGTCTTCATTATCAGCCTGAGATATGTCTTCTGCAGCTTCTTTCTCGGCTACCCTCTCTTCTACTTTGTCGAGGGCGCTGCTTGTAAACGTCTCTCCCAGATCAGGTAATACATCGCCATCGGCGTTAGTGTATTGGGGATAATAGTCAGCTGTCACATCTTCGATCTCAATCTCATCAACACCTTAAAGTTCTTCATCATTGACTACGTCAACTTCAGGAGCATCTTTGACCAATTCGTCCGGGTTCAAGCGGAACATCTCGGCCAGTTGCTCATCAGTAAGGTCATGAATTATTTGAAGTATCTCTTCTGTTTTGATAGTATCAGCCTAGGGGGAGTTTGTAAGGATTATATTTAGAGGCTGATGCAACCAAAGATCTCTCAGCATGCATGCATGAAGCACAAGGAAATAAATTCAGAAGATTTTATACAACTCAGAGAATTATACTAAGTATAGAATCTCCCAAGCCAAAAGTCCATATTTTTCGAAACCAAAGATGAAATCTTCTGAAGCTTCAAATACAAAGTCTTTCGAAACCAAAGACTGATTTCTTTCGAATACAGAGAAGACATGCTTTCTCTTATCAACTTTTGACAAAAAATGAACTATTTTCCGCTGCCATCCTTGAATACTCACCAACTTAGATGAGTTAGTGAAAAGGTTCATACTTTTGTCAACTGTAGATTAAGGTCTTTTGTCTATAATTTTCTACTCTTGTTTGTTATACTTTTTGTAATATATTAGGATGTGGGGTATGGCATGTTATAGTCACAAGTCAAAAGACAATCTGCATTTTGACTATACATTAATCTTGTTATCTAGATTAGTGTTTTC
The DNA here is from genome assembly GCA_024085815.1 of Flaveria linearis. Lineage (NCBI taxonomy): Eukaryota > Viridiplantae > Streptophyta > Magnoliopsida > Asterales > Asteraceae > Flaveria > Flaveria linearis. Next base: position 83,014,656 of record CM044003.1, read on the forward strand.
AGCTAGCTTTCAAAGTATAGCCGGCTGTAGAAAGTAGTATAAAGTGTCTCAAGTACTTGTATTTATTTTCATGCTTTGTAACATTTGTAAAAGAACTTGAGAGTAATATACATCATTCTTGAAAAACTAATATTATCTTGTTTTGTTCTTGTTCTTGTTCTGTCTCATATTTAGTTGTGTTCTTAGTATTATTATCATAAATCTGGTTGTCTATTTGATTTGTAAATATTCTAAGTCTCTACTCACTATGAAACTGTTGGATTGATAGCAAACCTAATATCATAAGAGCACCACATCATTTTCATATAACAATCACTGTATCCTCCTATAAATCATTTTAACATCCTTCACATTTCACTAAATTTATATTTTTCTAATTTTCTTAAATACTAATAATATTCATATTTTTTATTATTCATTAAAATAAATACATATTTATTAATAACTGATTTGAAACATTATAAAATAATAATTAAAAAAACTTCAGAAATACTAAAATAATAATTAAAAATTAACACATTAGATAATAATAATTAAAAAATAATATCATCATTCATTATCAAACTGAAGAAGAATCTTGACTTTCAACTTCTAAATCCGTCTACGTGACTATTGACGAACTTTAAGACCTTCAGTATTTTTTGTATTTTTAAAATAATATAGTAAATTACACAAATGGTCCTTATGCTTTGACCTAAACAATGAATTTAGTCACTAAAGTTTAAAAATTAAACCACCTAGTTTGCCTTCGTAAATAGTCACTGGGTTAGGTAAGACTACTATTTTATTATTTTTAAAAGTTAAACTTAACCCTTTTACTATTCTAGACTTTTAAAACCCTTTATTTATAATTTTTACTCTTCTTTAAAAGTTACATTTAACCTATAAGTGAGAGTAATTAACCTACAAATACCTTATATGAACTACTACTGCAAAAGAAAGAAAAAAACACAGAGATTATCCCACATCATAATCATATTTTACTTGAGTAAAATTAAATTGATCTAATAAATATTAAAAAAAAACTATTGTCTACTTTTGTAAATACATTAGCTATAATAGCTATTTATTTACAAATGATTATTAGGAAGATAATTATAATACAAAGAGCAAATGAAGAACTTAAATTTTTGCTCTTGCTTATCATATTATAATTTTAACAAGAAGAAAAAAGTTTATTATGTAATATAGCTCTCTTTTCTATTGTAACCACAAAATTTAAAAGAACAAAATAATGTTAAATTCATAACCAGTTGACGTCATAAGATGAGTAGCATCTTGTTGCATTTCGTTGAAGTTGATGATTTGCCGTTGGAAAAAAAAAGAACACAATAATATTTTTACTAAAAAATATATTTTAGTTAAATATCTCTCTTATGGTCTTTAATCCATGTAGAATATTACCCTATATATTTAAAAAGCATTTGAAATAAATAGTAACTACAGTGAGGTACAAGTGCTTTATGCACGTACCATTCACAATCATTTGTGGTGCCCCTTTAAATTAGGGCTTTCACCTTCATTTTCACAACTTCCACCGCCACCGCCACACTCACCGCCACCGCCACCGCCACACTCACCGCCACCGCCATGGTCGACGCCTGTGGCTATTGTCGCGGCAAGTTGCCGTTCACGTCGTTTTCGGCCAGGGACGTGTGCTTGCTGCTGTTGGCGGTGGTCGTGTCTGTAGCGACGACAACTATACAGCTTCCATCGCCGCCACCGCTACCCCGTGTACGAATCGCCGGTCTGTTGTCCGGCCGTCGGGGTGTCGGTATTGCTGGCGTTGGTAGGTGAGAGGGCGGTTTGGGGGTCGGGCCGATGGTCACTGTGGTGGTGGCGGTGGACTCTGTTGCCGCTCCGCCTCCCCTATGTGGTTGAGGTGGAGCAGGTGGCGGGTGTCGTTTGGTCAACTGGTGGTCTAGGTCGTTCGTGGTGGTGGTCGCCGGTTGTTTTAGAGAGAGGGGGGTGCGCCGCTGCCACTGTATCTTTCTCTCTTATTCGCTTGAGGGTGGCTGATCTTGGTGGTGGTCGTTCATGGCGGTGATGCTGGTGGTTTCCCCTTCTCTTCTTTTCTATCTGATACCTTTTGGGGTTTTCAGATCTACTTCTGTTGTGGTTTGTTTTCACAAGTGTTCCCTGTGGACCTCCTTGGTGCCCTTGGATGCCGTCGGTAGTCCCTGTGGACCGCCTTTGGTCATGTATGAGTGTGCCCGGTTGCCTCTTGGCCCGCCTTCCGTTTCAACACCGTCGCTGAGGTGGAGGGCAATCAAGGTTGGTCTCTTTTAGGTCGATGATGATGAATGGTTCATCTCAGACTACTCCTTTTTGAAACCGAGGTCCGTGCCGGGGTTGCATGTTGGCTTGAGACCATTGGTTATGTTTGGGTGTTGACATGTTGCTTACCGAGGTCGGTTTGGGTTTACTGGTACATCTGTTTCAGTTTATCGTTTACTGTTTCAGTTTATCGCGTGTTTTGCGTGGAAGTTGTTGGTCGGTTATTACGGGTAAAACAACCCTCATCCTTTCCAGATCTTTGGTTTGGTTGATTGATTTACGGCTTTTATGATATGTATAAACCGATGTCAGGTTCTTTGGCGTGGCAACCATTTTCGGTGTGCAGCCGGCACCGATCGTGTGTTCTGAGCCGTATTGACAATTGTTTTGCTATTGGCTTTAACAGTTTAACAATTGTCTTTTGGCTATAACAGCAAAAACCTATGTCTGAGCCACAGTTTCGACGTTTCCATAAGACGCACAACGTGCGTCGGGGTTTACAACTAGTGTTTATTTAAAAAATTGTTGCAAGACATGGTATCTGACCATCCAGTATCGATTGTTTAGGATAAAGACACTTTTTTCTTTCAAAGTTTAAAAGAAATTTCATGATGAGATGAGAACAAGACAAGACCGAATGCAAGTTGATAAGAGGGGGGATAGGCCCCCGTAAGCCCACCAATTCTTTGAATAAAATGTTTAAAATTTTATTGGTTGAGGTCAATTTAAGTAAATTTAGCCTAGTTTGGAAGGAGAAAGGGACACTCTACGAGATAAAATTAAGGGGGCACATTGCAAGACAAAATTAAACATTTAAAATCATATTTTCACTACTAATTGCACTTTGATCTAAACTAAAATAATAGGTATTTTCGAAAATTTTTACATAGCACTTTGAGTATGTTTTTGTTAAGCCTTTTAGTTTTCTTATTTAGCTTTTTTTAAAGTAAAACTATTACTTATTTGGTTAACTAATTTAAAACAACTAGTGTTTATTTTCTGACGCGCGTTGCGCGTCTTTAAAGCAAGGCCCAGACCCATTATCAAGTTCACCAACTAATAACTATATTCCAAAACAAAATAACTTTCAAACGTAGCCTGAACATCATTATCGAGCAAACAATCAAGTTCACCAACAAATAACTATATTCCAAAACAAAATAACTCTCAGACGTAGCTTGAACATACATCATCATTAAGCAAACAATTTTATACGTCCAAGATAACAGTTTAAGAATACAGAAAAACAGTTGAACATGGTCAACAAAACAGCAGAACCAGCACAGGCCACCGACAACAGTCGGTTAAGGTGGTTGGAGACTCAGGAAGGCGGCTCAATTGCGGCTGCATCGTACCAAGATGCCACGCCAAAACAACGAAGACATCTACCCCTCTGCATCACGGTCTCAATTGGATTACAGGCGTATCTCAGATGAGTCCTCAAAATACACAGACATACAAATGGGTTCTCAGATGACGAATCTTCATTATCATAAAACCAAAATAGGGCTCAGGTCTGAAAATCCAAACAGATTTGTCAACAGATGACAAGAGTCTCCACTTGGTGCCCAAGACGGTGATCATCTAAAAAAGACCATGCAGGCCTCGACCACGGCAACAGTACCACCGCCTGCTCCACTTCAACCAAAATGAGAAGGCGGAGCGGCAATAGAGCCGAAAGCAGCCGCCATGGTGACCGCCTGTGGAGAAAAGATTGAAGCGACCGTAGTACGACCACGACCATGAGCTTCCCCCCACGAACAACAATGACGGCTTGTACCCGCCGTATACGAACATTTAGCTGGAGACGCCGGTGGAACCAAGGGGCAAACGTTTAGCCAGAGTAAAACACCACCCGTACACCCCCATCATTAAAAAAACCCCAAAAAAGTTAAAAGCCCCAAAAAAATTTGCAAGATCGGAGCGCGAAAACGTGACCAAGCACGCCGTGGCCAACTGCCGTCGCCGACCCACCAGCCAGATTAAGCAAAATCGGAGCCCAAAAAACACGACCAAGCATGTCGTCAACGTCCGTTGCTGCCGATATCGGAGCACAGAAATGTGATTAAGCATGCCGGGACCGAGATCGGGCCACAGAGGCGCGACTAAGCATGCCGTCGCCGACCGCCGACACAACGCCAGCTGAGGTGACATGCAGACACCACCGGCCTCGCCATCACCCCTGCCGACAACAACAGGCAGAAACCCACCGACAAACCCCACCGGCCACCGCTATCTGCATTGTGATAAAAATCTCCACCAGAGGGTATTAATAGCCAAAAAACGAATAGCTCAAATCGAGAGGACAAAAAGAAACGACCCAGATGGACATTCCTACTGTTCATCGTACTATTCGTACTGTTCATACTGTTCATAATAGTTGTTAAATTCATAGTATAGAATTTATAAGCTAAGGGACTATTGATGTAACATATTCAAATTATTAACACGGATCGTCCCTGAGGTTTGCTCAAACTTCACCTTTTGTCACTGGGATTGAAAATTAATTGTTTAGTCCTAAGGTTTGAAAAAACATTATATGTTTCGTCCCTGAGTCTAACGTCCGTTTGTTTTTCGCGTAGAAATTTTCAAAATGACGACTTTACCCCTAAAATAAAAAACAAAAAAGACCAAAAAAGAAAATATATTGACCTAGGTTGCAGGTGGCTATGGTCATCATACCACCATCGCCACCCTAAACCCAATTGGACCACCCACAATCACCGAATCAACACCACCCCTCTTCCTCCTTCGTTTGAACCCACCACCAAACCACCACCGCACCACAACCATAAGAATTCTTTGATGGGGTACCTAGATCCAGTCCTCAGATTCGATTGGTGGTGTAGCCGGCGGTGATGTTGACCCAGGTTGTAGGTGGCTGCGGTCGGAGGTGGTATTGTGACGGTGGTGTGGCCAGCAATGATGTTGGTGCAGGTGGCTGTGGTTGGCGGTGGTATTATGCGATGGTGTGGTCGACGGTGATGCTGATGCAGGTCATCGGAGATGTTTTGTTCACCGGCAATGGAGGTGGTTTAAATCTTGTGTGGCTGTTGATGAAGGTCAATCGATGGTGATGCCCCGTTGATGATATCGCCATATCGGGGATCGACCGGTGGCGACAAATGGTGCCAGGAACCGTCCGACTTGTGGCTGTGAATAGTACTATTCATCGTGAATAGTACTATTCATCGTGAGTTGGGTTTTTCATATTATAGAATATAACTAAACAATTTAAAGCAAAATAAAAGAAGCTACAACTCGAAATAAAACACTTAGCACAGATATTGCAAATCAGTTCAAACAAAGTAATAAAACGCAATCGCCTAAGAAGTCCCCGGCAACGGCGCCAAAAACTTGATGTCCTAAAAAAATAGTTCAAATAAACAATTAAAATTAACCAACAACTAGACACGAAGTAATACTCTAGACTCTCTAATCTAAACTACTGACAGGCAAGTGTACCTATCGACTCTAGTAAAGCTAAGTAAGTCCGGATATCGAACCACGGGACTTCTATGAAAAAACGTAAAATTGACCTGATCTAACTATTGCAATACCGACTAAGAACTAAATCAATGATTAATAGAAGGGGGGTTTGTATGGAAAAATCCAAAGTCTAAAAATAATAACTAAATTAAAATAGATTAGAACGTGCGAACGGAATAACAGACGATTTCAAGTGGAATAAGAATACTACCTAGGTAAGACTCCTACACATGCATGACACGGTTTCTATCGGTATTGAAACTGTTGTGGAACCAGGATCTTAGAATACTAAACTCAAAAGTTACTTAGAGAATCCTCGACCCTTCTCAAAGATATCAACTAAACACACTTTAAGCCGTTAAAACACTGGTTTAAAGGATCACCCTCACAGGTTCTCCAACTAAGATAATGAAACACCCTCAAGACACTCTACTTCACAGCACAAGTGACTAAACACCTTACGGTATTGGGATAGATAACGGTTGATGAATCAGTTTTGGTAAACTAAATGTGAGACGGGAAACTACACAGAACTCCTCACGGAGAATCCAAATAGCAATCAAAACACACCTGATGAACCAATAACCTATTAACCTCACAGTATTAGATTAGTTGCATATTTGATTAGTTAATTTCTTAATAAGTTATCTCAATGACTTACTACGTCTAGCAAATCATCTAATAGTCTAGAACACATAGTAAAAGACCTAGCATGCACTTATTACTTGATAGACAATCAACAAGACACACATGAGATAACAAATCAGTAATCTAAACCAACTCAAATCCACGTTTACAACTGATTAACGCAACGAAATCTTTTCATTATCATTCAACACAAGTTATTGTTCCAAAACCGACAAAAAACCATGTCATACACATGTATTCATCAGAACCCTAGGTAGATAAAAAGACTAGCCAACAATCATGTTCAAAACAATATCAAAAGCAATAATTGAAAACATTGTATCAAAGAAAATCGAAGGATAGATAAAGAAACGCAAAACCGAATCGTTTAATCCTAGAATCACAATCTTTTCTTCACAAACTTCAATCCTTGCCTTCTCTACTTGCCAAGAACTCCGAAAATCGCCTCTGGTGTTCTCTGTAGTCGTCTGGTGATGATTTTTTTTGGCCATTAGGGTTAATTAGGTTGAAAAACTAATTTTCCCCGTTTTTAATCATGTCGCGTAGCGCGACGAATCCTCAATTACTGTCGCGTAGCGCGACGGGTCTCCATAACCCGACAAAATAGTCGGGTGGCATCTCGGGAAGATACATGGGTTAATGAGGGGTAAAATGGTAATTTCGCAGCTTTTTCCACCCCTGGCGTAGCTCAAGGGGTTCTTCCTCAGCCTGGCGCGTAGCGCGAGAGCAGCAAAACTCATATTTTTTAATTCTTTTAATTCCAAACTCCTCGGCTTGATCCCGGCATCTCGTTAAGACTCGTTTAAGCTCCAAAATGCTATCTTTATGCTTGGGATCCTACAAAACCCACAATTGATCAATAGAAATGAATTCTAAGATAAAAACGAACATAAATAATGCATTTATTATACAAAATATACACGGGGAATCCAACTAATTATAATCATATCAAATATCCCCACACTTACCTCTTTTTCGTCCCTGAAAAAGACTTGTGCAAATGGAATCATAGTCAAGTTTAAATCTGATTTCCAACATTTAAGTCTAATTACTTATTAAAATTTACTAACGTGTTAACCGCGATCACAAGGTATATTTGTCCATTTAAACACAACCGCCGATCATCCAAGTCCCCAAGAGTATAGCATTTAGGTTCAAGTATTCTATTTTATTAGTCATGAATTCTCACAAGTCGGTATCTATTCCTGTTATCAAATCTCCAAAGCATAGACTAAATCAAAAATCCATGATTTTTCTACCACCGTAACCCAATACCCACATGTATTTAAAACTAACTTATTTTGATGGAAACTAAGCTACACTATAAATATTTTTCTTTTCAGCACTTATTCTTCTTTTGCAACTTTTCATTTTTTTTTCAATTGTGCAAGATTTAAAAACAACAGGATCACGACCCTAACTCAGAGGTGTTGCCAGCCAAGTCGCCATCCCAGCTGTCAAGCACATAAGCTTCAGGCCACAATCATTAAGCACTGGCCTAGAGGTTTTTGAATGCCCTCTCGCACCTAATTGTCATTTTCAAACTCACACAATACTAAGATGGAATCCTAAGGCGCCACATAACGTGTGCCAACTATGCTAATCTTAAATACAAACGGGTATCAACCTACAGTGGTGCTTTTCAACCTTCCAACAGTTTCGACTTCCATCTAGTGAGAACACATATAGTAAATTAAGTGTTTAATTAGATGGATTAGAATACATCTATGAAAACCCTTCAAAATCGGCTGGGCCTACCCGTGCATCCCAAATCAGACACGCTTTCAATTATTTATTATCTCATACATATAGTAGTTGAAAACCAGACACTTGACTTTACCTATCACTTTCCATTTTTAATATATGCAAACATCAAAATCAGGGACATTTTCTACTTTTTTTTTTATGACTAACTAAACACACTCAAATTAACTAAAACAGACTCAATAAACAAATGTTCCCATCCCCACACTTGAATTTTGCATTGTCCCTAATGCAGGAATGAAACAAAACAAAACCAGCTAAAAAGAGATAAATCAGAAAAGACTTAGCTGGTAAAACGCAAGACTGTCAAAGTGCCAGTCTTTTCCATCAAGTGCCGCCCTCCTAATCGAATGTGCTCAGCAACAATTCCTACTCATCATACACAAACGAAGCGGCAACCTCCACAAACAAACTCAACAAATGGGATGATTCAAATCATGTTAAACATAGATGAGAAAGATAAAGATAAGTTCGAATGTTTGGAAGTTTTAACCAATCCATCATCCCTTAATTTCCAGTACAGACCATAAATGTAGCAAAAATTTACAGGGATGGAAACAAATAGAAACAAAAAAAAACACATCAAACATCACAAACCCGCAGCAGCATCATCGGCTAATCCTCATCATCATCTCCATCGTGCTCCCCTGACGGTCCCTGTGGCTGAAAGAAAGGAGGTACCTGTATCTCCATAGAACTCATCATGTATCGCAGCGCATCCTCCTGTCGATGCTGTCCCCTCATCACCTCCTCATGGCTAGACCTCCAGTAATCCATACTTCTCTCATAATATGTGTCCATCCTCCCACAAAGTGACTCTAGAGTAAGCGGGTCAGGGATAGGCTCACGCAGAGGATACTGCCTCCCAGGAACATCTCTCCTAAAAACTGGCCTCTGACGGTGTGTAGGGATACTAGATCTCATAGCGTCTGCCGTCTCTGACCCCTGTGGAGGAAAAGCCTGATATCCAACCCTAACACCCTCTAATTGAGGAGGATCATCCCAAGTAAGAATGCCCGCTTTCTGCAGATCCTTAACCTCAATCGGTGTGGTCACCGGCCCTAAAGTCATCAAATCTGGGGAATACCTGTCAAACACTCCCAAATTCGCAGCAAGCCTATACACATAAGGACCCATATCAAGTCTAGCCCGAGTACCACCTCTCCTACCCCTATTAAATGACTGGGCTATCAAACAACCAAAATTTGGCTCCTGGCCCTGAACCATGCAATAAATGCAGAACAGATCTATCCAGCTCACTTTTTCCTCACCTGAGTACCTACCAATCACCGTACACGCTAGAACCCTATGAATATACCTCAGAATCGGGTCCCTAATGTCAGACTCCACCATGCTGGTGGAAAAAGGTGAATCAGCAATAGATGTCCAGAAAGCACTCAACTCTGTCTCGCCAATACTATAATCCCTTGGCCTCCTATTCGCACCTCTCAACCTAGTCAAAAAAACAGGGCTCTGAACCTCCTCATCAGTGTAAAAACCAGTGGCTACAGCAAACTGTGGGATTGTCATCTCAAATAACTGTCTTCCTAAAGCAAAAGAAACAGTATCGACCTAATCATACTGGTCATCATGGTGAATGAACGTGGAATGGAACTCAACAGTCAACTCCCGATATTGTGGCCAATCACAACTCAAAACATTAATCCACCTTGGCCCTAGCATCTGCTCTACTCTCTCTCTTTGCCCCAAAACTCCTAGCAACGTCCAGTCAAAAGTCCTATGATGTAACAGGTTCATAGAAATAAACCTGTCAAGCCTCACTGACTCAAATGTATCCAACTCAAACTTGAGCAAAGTATGCTCTCTCAATCTCCTAACTCTGCTAACTGGCACCCGTTCATTTTCCAAATATTTGATTTGCCTCCCGTGCCTTTGAACCTCCCTGGGTGAATCTGGGGCACCCCTTGGACGGGGAGCTGGACCTCTTCTCCTCTTAGCACCTGCTGCAGATGATTCTCCTCCTGACATTCTGCAACACAAAGTTTAATGGCAAAACAAATTGGAGAGCATTAGTAATCATGATATGGAAATAAAACACAACTGTATAGCATTTCATTCGCAGTTGTGACTAACAAGTTCAAAAATTTGGGCAACTTGATTAACACAATGAAGAATTTGACTTATTCTATACCCGAATGGAGATTGAGTACGGGCAGGATAGCCAACAAATTAAGCATCCCAAATTGCACACAAGAACCAAAACAAATTACTAAAGACTAAAGCAAAAACAAAACTCAATATACAAAACTACCCCATCCCAACACTTTAATTGTCCTCAATTAAATACCAAGTGTCAAACAAAACCATAATTCCAAACCAAATGAAGATCATTGCAATAGAATCATTCGTGGGATAAAAATCAAGTGGTTAACAAATCTCGACAATGTGCATCATGTTACTAGGAAGAGAACAACCAAGCAGTCAAATTATCTCATGTCATCATCACAATCTAGCAATAAACAACCATGACTATCACTATCATGAGGTAGTTCCAACAATACCAAAACAAAGCAACATACTCAAAAACCGACAAAGCAAGACAAAAACTACTAATTTAACTATACTACCAAAAAAAGAAAGACAAATCCAGCAGAAATCTAAACTAGAATGTTGAAATGAAGCAAACACAAGGCAATGGTAGTGAAGAGCAACTAAAAGATGAGACATCGGGATACATACCTTCCAAACGATGATTCTAAGACAAATACAAGGAAAGAACAAAGAAACCCTTGAAAACCCGACGAACAATTGAACCCAACCGGCTGTGGTGGTGGGTAAATACGGGAAAAGATGATTTGGTGGTGTTAGATGGGAGAGACGAGTGGTAGATGGTAAATGGGAGAGACGAGTGGTAGATGGTAAATGGGAGAGACGAGTGGGTGATTGGTGGTGTTAGATGAGGGTGGATGGTGGTGGCGGTCGTGGGTGATTGGAGGTGGTGGGATATGGCTGTTGTTGGTGGTGATGGGTAATTGTGGGGTTAGGGTTTGAATTTGGGGTTTTTTTCCCGTCTGGTGTGTCATCGCGTAGCGCGAGGTATGGAACCTGGTATTGGAGCGCTACGCGAGCGACCATGGTTGACCAAATGTTTGACCAGACTTCGCGCGCTACGCGAGGTTATTGTCCCAGAATGGAGCGTAGCGCGAGATGTTATTTTCAACAGAAAGTTTCGAAATTTTTCATGACTTAGCCATTTTTTTTACACCTTTCTAATCCATACTTGTTTAAAAACTGATTTTTTATACGTTAGAAGTATAAAAACTTACCTGGTGTCCCCATGATTGTGCTCGTTATCCATCAACAAATAACAATGCCCTGCAATACACTAAAAAAAACAAACAAAAGAAACCTGAAAACAAAAGCAAAACAAATACGAAATACGACCCAAAATGACCAATAAACGATCAAAACACCAAAACTACAAACTTTACAAACTCTACACTTGGGAATGCGCCCAAGAACTATCCCTCACAAGCACTCGGGTGTTTCAAGGGGAATCTCCTCCCTCTCACTTGATTCCAATGGTCCTCCTAAGTAATGCTTCAACCTATGACCATTTACTTTCCACGTGTTTCCATCAACCTCATTCTCCAACTCAACCGCACCATATGGAAACACCTTTTTCACCGTATAAGGTCCCGTCCATTTGGACTTGAGTTTTCCACCAAACAACTTCAACCGGGAGTTGTAATGTAGAACCTTATCTCCTTTCTTAAACTCTTTCAAACCCTTAATCTTCCTATCATGTAAAGCTTTGGTTTTCTCCTTAATACTTAGAGATCTTGCATATGCTGCATCTCTAAGTTCCTCTAGCTCATGAAGTTGGAAATACCTTCTCCTAGCAGCCTCGGTAAGGTCTAAGTTAACTGTCTTAAGGGCCCAAAGTGCACGGTGTTCTAGCTCTACGGGCAAATGGCATGCTTTCCCGTACACAATCATGAAAGGAGTGGTGCCTAAAGGTGTCTTAAAGGCCGTTCTAAACGCCCACAAGGCGTCATCTAGCTTATCAGACCAATCCTTTCTACTCTTCCCCACAGTTCTTTCTAGGATTCTCTTCACTCCCCTATTTGCATTCTCAACTTGACCGCTTGTTTGTGGGTGGTATGCGGTCGACAAACGATGTGTGACACCATAACGAGCTAAGGCTTTTTCCATCAGGGTGTTACAAAAATGCGTGCCACGATCACTGATAAGGGCTTTGGGGGTTCCAAACCTAGTGAACAACTTCTTAAGGAACTTGATAACAACTCGGGCATCATTAGTAGGTAAGGCTTGCGCCTCCACCCACTTAGAAACATAATCTATGGCCACTAAGATGTACTTGTTTCCACTAGACACAGGAAACGGTCCCATAAAATCAATACCCCACACATCAAACACTTCTAAAACCTGAATTGGGTTTTGGGGCATCTCATCTTTGAAAGAAATGTTACCTGTACGCTGGCATGCATCACACGTTTTCACAAACTCAAGAGAATCCTTCACCACTGAAGGCCAATAAAAACCACAATCAAATACCTTTTGCGCGGTGGTGTGGTGACCATGATGGCCACCTGTTAAACCCTCGTGACAGTGCCTAATAATCTCTCTACCCTCAGCTACCGTGACACATCTCCTCAAAACTCTATCACCCCCTATCCTATACAAATAAGGATCATCCCAGATGTACTTACCAGCATCCCTAAAGAACTTCTTCTTCTGCTGAGTGGTCATACCCTCCACTACCACTCCATGGGCAAGGTAATTAGCAAAATCACTAAACCATGGCATACCCTGCTTCTCGGCCTCAACAAAATCAATCGACTCGTGAGGGAACCTATCACCTATCTCATCCTCACGTAACTCCTCTCTACTAGGGTCCTCTAACGGGAAAGGTGATCTGCTGCTACGTTTTCTGCTCCTTTCTTATCCTTAATTTCTATATCAAACTCAGAAAGTAAAAGGATCCAACGAATCAAGCGAGGTTTGGCATCCTTTTTCGCAAATAAATAACGTAGAGCTGCATGGTCGGTGAACACTATGGTTTTAGATAGGACAAGGTATGATCTAAACTTGTCAAAGGCAAAGACTACAGCTAGAAGCTCCTTCTCGGTGGTTGTGTAATTCTCCTGAGCGTCGTTAAGGGTCTTACTAGCATAGTAGATCGGGTGAAAGTGACCATCTTTCCTCTGACCTAAAACCGCTCCTACAGCGTAATCACTAGCATCACACATCAACTCAAATGGCAAAGTCCAATCTGGGGATACTAGAATAGGAGCACTCACCAACCTCTCCTTCAACAACTCAAATGCCCGAAGGCAATCCTCACTAAAAACAAACGGAGCATCCTTCTCGAGCAGGCGGGTCATGGGTAGGGTTATCTTAGAGAAATCCTTGATGAAACGCCTATAAAACCCTACATGACCAAGAAAGCTACGGATAGACTTAACATTTGTGGGTGGTGGAAGTTTATTAATGGTGTCTATCTTGGCCCTATCGACCTCTATCCCTGCTCCCGAAATCTTGTGCCCTAGCACAATACCCTCAGTCACCATAAAGTGACATTTCTCCCAATTAAGCATCAATTTTGTTTCAACACACCTTTTCAACATTTTCTCTAAATTCGACAAGCAAACGTCAAAAGAGCTACCATAAACTGAAAAATCATCCATGAAAACCTCCATGGATGTCTCTATCATGTCCTGAAAGATGGCAATCATGCAACGCTGAAAAGTAGCGGGGGCATTACAGAGACCGAAAGGCATACGACGATAAGCATATGTGCCATAGGGGCACGTGAAGGTGGTCTTATCCTGATCCTCGGGTGCTATGGGGATCTGGAAATACCCGGAGAAACCGTCTAAGAAGCAGTAAAACTGCTGACCTGCTAACCGCTCGAGCATCTGATCAATGAAGGGAAGTGGAAAGTGGTCTTTTCTGGTGGCATCATTGAGTTTCCTATAATCTATGCAAACACGCCAACCAGTGACAGTACGAGATGGGATCAACTCATTCTTAGCATTCATCACTACAGTCATCCCGCCCTTCTTCGGCACAACCTGAGTCGGACTAACCCAGGCTGAGTCAGAAATAGGGTAAACCAAACCTGCATCCATCAACTTAATGACCTCTTTCTTAACTACCTCCTGCATGTTAGGATTCAATCGCCTTTGAGGTTGCACTACAGGTTTATACTCATCCTCCATCAGGATCCTATGGGTGCAATAGACTGGACTAATACCCTGAATGTCTGAAAGTCTCCAAGCAATGGCTTGCTTATGTGCCCGCAACACATCAATCAGCCGAGACTTCTCCTCCTCTGTTAACTTGGAAGAGATGATGACAGGTAGTGTGGACTCATCCCCTAAGTAAGCGTATTCTAGGTGAGAAGGTAGGACCTTGAGCTCTAAAGGTGGTGGTAATTCTACTGATGGCATCCTACTCTCCTCCCTGACCTCACTAATCTCTAACACCTCAGGAAGTAAAGAAGCCTCCTCAGACCAATCTGGTTCCTCTTCACTATCCTCAACCATTAAGTCTGCCCCACAGATGTAATCTAAACACCTATCTACACTCGATATGAACGAATTTATGAAGTAAACCGAGTGACACGGGGCACCAAAATCATCCTGACTACCTGGGTGCTTCATAGACTTGACAACCTCAAAAGTAACATTCTCTTCTCCTACTCTAAGGGTGATCTTACCATCATGAACATCTATCAACGCCTTAGCAGTACGCAGGAATGGACGCCCTAAGATAAGGGGAACAGTGTCGTCAGCCTCCATATCTAGGATGACAAAATCCACGGGGAATACAAATTTATCCACCTTAACGAGCAAGTTCTCAATGATACCCCGTGGATACTTGACTGACCGATCAGCAAGTGAGAGTGTCATGCGCGTAGGAGTCAGATCACCTAGGTTTAGCTTCTCGTACATGGAATACGGCATCAAGTTGATGCTAGCACCTAAATCTGCTAACGCGCGACTCTGAGTGTCACCACCAAACAAACACGGGATTGTGAAAATACCCGGATCTGTCAATTTCTCCGGTAGTTTGTTCAGAATCACCGCAGAACACCCTCCAGTCAGTGGAATATTAGAAAGCTCACCTAACCTGGTCTTACGCTTGAGTAGATCTTTCAAGAATTTAGCATACTTGGGCATATGCTGAAGGGCCTCGACAAACGGTAGATTGATTTTCAACTGCTTAAACATGTCAAGAAAATGCCCATACTCCTTGGCATACTTCTGGTGAGCAAGGCGGGCTGGGTATGGAACCCTAGAATGATCTATCACGGGTGCTGGCCTGACCTCAACTAGTTTTCTAACCTCGGGTCTAACTTCTGTGGCTTCACTCCTTGGTGCTGTACTTGCTGGGTCTAGCCTAATTTGCACCTTTGGAGGAACCTCCATCTCTAACTCCTCATCCACCGGTTCCTCATCACTATCCTGTACCGGTGGTCTAACTGTCTCTCCTCCTCTACCACTACGAGTAGTAACTGCCTTAAGTTGGGCGTTTGGGTTAAGCTGGGTTTTACCTGGAAACTGGCCCTGTGGCCTCTCATCTAAACGCCTAGCAATGTCACCTACTGAACGCTGAAGATCTAGAAAAGCAGACTGCTGGTTCTTAAGGAGAAGGTCATGCTCTGCTAAGGTTTTCTGGGTAGTAGCATCCTTAGCAACTAACTGGGTCAACAGCTCTTCTATCCTACTCATGTTTCCACCATTATTCGGTGGTGGGTTACTACTTGATCCTCCACTAGAAGACTGACCCTGCCCCTGGGCTGGATTAGGATTTGGGTTTGCATGAAACCCAGGAGGATTACCTGAAGATCTCCAACCATTGTTTCTCCAACCTGAATTGAAGGGATTATTAAACGGATTAATGGGGGGTCTATTTGGGCCTCCTATATAATCTACCTGTTCTTGCTCTATCAAAGGACACTCATTGGTAGCATGTCCTCCCCTACACAACTCACACCTGTTAACTCTCAGCTTTAAATCCTTCACCTCATTCACTAAACTCTCGAGAACAGCGGTCACACCGGAATCCAGAGTAACCTGGTTCACTCCCTTAGGGAACTGGCAAGAGTTGATTTCTTTCGACCTGACCATTGTTCATACTCAGCTTGTGCGAAACTCTCAAACATTTCCCTACACTCATTAACATCTTTCTTACCCATCAAATGCCCACCCGCAGAAGTGTCAAACCGAGAGCGAATTTCATAGGTAAGGCCATTGTAGAATTTCTCTACAAGTGCCCAATCAGAGAGACCATGCTGGGAGCAACGACTAAGAAGGTTTTGGAAACGCTCCCATGCACGGTAATATTCCTCATCAGGTTCCATTCTGAATGAATGGATTTCATCCCGAAGTCTAGAAGCCTTGGCCAGTGGGAAGTACTTATTCAGAAAACTTTGCCTAAGAGCCGGCCAAGTGGTGAATGTACCTGCAGGGTGAGATTCAAGCCATGTAGCAGCACGATCTGTGATCGAGAAAGGGAAAAGCTGAAGGAAAATAGCATCCTCAGTAGCACCTTGCAGTTTGAAGGTGCGGCAGATACGCTCAAGACGGCCTATATGAGCCGGAGCATCCTCGTCATCACGACCATGGAACTGGCAATTGTTAGCGATCGCAGTCATGACATATGAGGGAATCTGCCAGGAGTTTTCATTGACAATGTTAGGAATGGTGATGGGATTGTTGACTCCAGTGAAGCCTTGGGTGGCTTGTTGGTGGACAGTGCGATGTTCAGCCATTTGTCTAGGAGTAACAGTGGGTTTTGGACTAGGAAATGGAGATGTAGGTGGTGTGGAAGGATCAGAGACGGACAAGCTTGAAAAGGAAGTTCGGACTTTTTCTGTGAGATCCTCAAATCCAAGCTTCTCTGAAATCAGATGCTCTGGTGGCGGTCCTTGTGAACGCAAATGTGGCATAAACTGCAAGGACACAAAAACACAGATGTAAGCAAGTGAAAGACAAAATAACTAAACAATTTAAAGCAAAATAAAAGACGCTACAACTCGAAATAAAACACTTAGCACAGATATAGCAAATCAGTTCAAACAAAGTAAATAAAACGCAATCGCCTAAGAAGTCCCCGGCAACGGCGCCAAAAACTTGATGTCCTAAAAAAATAGTTCAAATAAACAATTAAAATTAACCAACAACTAGACACGAAGTAATACTCTAGACTCTCTAATCTAAACTACTGACAGGCAAGTGTACCTATCGACTCTAGTAAAGCTAAGTAAGTCCGGATATCGAACCACGGGACTTCTATGGAAAAACGTAAAATTGACCTGATCTAACTATTGCAATACCGACTAAGAACTAAATCAATGATTAATAGAAGGGGGTTTGTATGGAAAAATCCAAAGTCTAAAAATAATAACTAAATTAAAATAGATTAGAACGTGCGAACGGAATAACAGACGATTTCAAGTGGAATAAGAATACTACCTAGGTAAGACTCCTACACATGCATGACACGGTTTCTATCGGTATTGAAACTGTTGTGGAACCAGGATCTTAGAATACTAAACTCAAAAGTTACTTAGAGAATCCTTGACCCTTCTTAAAGATATCAACTAAACACACTTTAAGCCGTTAAAACACTGGTTTAAAGGATCACCCTCACAGGTTCTCCAACTAAGATAATGAAACACCCTCAAGACACTCTACTTCACAGCACAAGTGACTAAACACCTTACGGTATTGGGATAGATAACGGTTGATGAATCAGTTTTGGTAAACTAAATGTGAGACGGGAAACTACACAGAACTCCTCACGGAGAATCCAAATAGCAATCAAAACACACCTGATGAACCAATAACCTATTAACCTCACAGTATTAGATTAGTTGCATATTTGATTAGTTAATTTCTTAATAAGTTATCTCAATGACTTACTACGTCTAGCAAATCATCTAATAGTCTAGAACACATAGTAAAAGACCTAGCATGCACTTATTACTTGATAGACAATCAACAAGACACACATGAGATAACAAATCAGTAATCTAAACCAACTCAAATCCACGTTTACAACTGATTAACGCAATGAAATCTTTTCATTATCATTCAACACAAGTTATTGTTCCAAAACCGACAAAAAACCATGTCATACACATGTATTCATCAGAACCCTAGGTAGATAAAAAGACTAGCCAACAATCATGTTCAAAACAATATCAAAAGCAATAATTGAAAACATTGTATCAAAGAAAATCGAAGGATAGATAAAGAAACGCAAAACCGAATCGTTTAATCCTAGAATCACAATCTTTTCTTCACAAACTTCAATCCTTGCCTTCTCTACTTGCCAAGAACTCCGAAAATCGCCTCTGGTGTTCTCTGTAGTCGTCTGGTGATGATTTTTTTTGGCCATTAGGGTTAATTAGGTTGAAAAACTAATTTTCCCCGTTTTTAATCATGTCGCGTAGCGCGACGAATCCTCAATTACTGTCGCGTAGCGCGACGGGTCTCCATAACCCGACAAAATAGTCGGGTGGCATCTCGGGTAGATACATGGGTTAATGAGGGGTAAAATGGTAATTTCGCAGCTTTTTCCACCCCTGGCGTAGCTCGAGGGGTTCTTCCTCAGCCTGGCGCGTAGCGCGAGAGCAGCAAAACTCATATTTTTTAATTCTTTTAATTCCAAACTCCTCGGCTTGATCCCGGCATCTCGTTAAGACTCGTTTAAGCTCCAAAATGCTATCTTTATGCTCGGGATCCTACAAAACCCACAATTGATCAATAGAAATGAATTCTAAGATAAAAACGAACATAAATAATGCATTTATTATACAAAATATACACGGGGAATCCAACTAATTATAATCATATCACTAAGCAACCGATAACACTATGTTTCTCATCACCGCCCAAAAGATACCAAAATAAGATGTACATGATCATAACAAAACAGTTTCAGTAAATATGATGACATCTTCATGTTTGGTGGTAAACAACAAACAAACAAAACTGATGGTCTCAAGCCAACATCCATCCCCGTCACCGATATCGGTTTCAAAACATAACGATCTCAGACGAATCATTCATCATCATCAACCTAAAAAAGGCAACCAGTGCCGGTGCTGAAACGGAGTGTCGACTAAGAGGCAACCAGCTACACTTGGACACCACCGAAGGCAGTCCATAGGAACCACCGACGGCATCCGAGCAGAGGTACCAGTAAACCCGCACCGGTGTCGGTACATAACACCCAAACATAACCGATGGTCTAAAGCCAACATACATCCCCGTCACCGACCTCGGTTTCAAAACCGAACAGTCTCAGATGAATCATTCATCATCATCACCCCAAAAGAGACCAACCTCGAGTGGCACCTTGGCGGCAGTGCTAAAACGGAGGGCAACTTGCTACACTCGGAGACCATCGAAGGCGGTCAACAGGGACCGCTGATGGCATCCGACAGTACCAACAGGAGTAGATCTGAAAACCCTAAAAGGGTATCAAATAAAAAAGAAGAGAAGGGGAAAACCACCAGCATCACCGCCATCAACGGATCAGCCAACCTCAAGCGAGTAAGAGAGAAAGATAAACAGAGACAATTGTAGGGCAAGCCGTGGACGGCGACGGAGACACAAACGCGCCCAAACCACCGTTGTCACACACTCCCTCTCTCTTCTGTCTGAGGTCGTTGGCCAGTAAGCCGGAGACGTGGGCTGCGACACACCCTCTCTCTCTAAAACAACCGCCGGCCACCACCAAGAAACAATGGGAAAACGAAACGCATTTAAAGGAGGACCACTGCACAATACCCAAAACCATCATGAAATACCGATAATAACCCCGAGCAGTGACGGTGATAAAGAAGCATGACCTGTACATCATGCAACAGTAGCTGTACAACCACTATTCATCATATTTTACTGTTCATCAAAGATACTGTTCAATCACTTTGCTTTTTTCTTAGTATACAATTAATAATATATTGATTAGTTGATGTATTTAAGCATTTTTAATAATGAAAACACATAGCGGGTAAGAGTGTGAATAGATGTAATTTGTTCTATCATATTCAGTGAGTATATTATTCAAGTTATAACATATTATTTTGACTTAGGCCACTTAAGATCTTGCTCAATTTTTGCCCCTTGTAACAAATGTCAATTTAAAAGGACCATTAAAACTTTAGATGATATGCTTTGTGTGCTTATTATTGATTTTGTAGGGAGCGGAGGTACTCAATTATCGTTGTCAAAGTTATCTTACAATCATAACTATCATACGAGTGGTGGAATGTCGCCATATGAAATGCTCTACAGGAGGATATGTAGGACGTTCATATGTTGGGGTGATTATGGACAACGAGAATTAGGGAGTATGGAAGTTGTTATAGCCATAATTAACGAGAAACATAAGACGATCAAAGCTTAAATGAAATTGACTACGATAAATAGTAATTGTATGCATATTAAAGGTGCAAACCTATGGAGTTCAAAGTTGGTGACAACCCGGTGTTAAAAGTCTCGCCACGTAAATGGATCACTAGATTTCATAAACAGGGAAAGTTAATTCCAAGGTTTATGGGACCATTCAAGATAGCGACATTTGTTGGCGTTGATGCTTACAAATATAGAATCACCACAAGGACAAAGAGGCTATTTGACAACCTTATGGGGCAAACTAAACAAAAGAGAACATCTGAATCATTTAGTATATGTTTATGAAACTTACCCATTTAAAAAACTTCATGAACCACTAAGATGCTCTATGAACAATTAAGAGGCATATTTTCAGTGAAACAAACACCTTATACTCTTACCAATTCAGATGTAGCCTTTTAATAAAACTATTAAAAAGTTACTAAACAACCCCTAATTGTTGGATTCATCCTACCATTCATATACCATTAAATGATATAAAGATTGATGAGAAACTAATAACATTAAAGAACCCAGTGCAATAGTAGACAAGAAAGAAAAACAATTAAGGACTCAAAAAAGTAAAGGTTTAATAGAAGCATAGAAAAAGATCATAAATTACATGGGAATTAGAAGAGATATGTTTTGCGTCTAAATCTTTCATAATATCATTAAGTATTGCATTTGATGATGTATTTGGATGATTTTAGTGAGTTTTGTAAGATCCCGTTCCCATGCGACCTCACAATTGGATTTGACATTATGAACACAAGTTCTTGAATTAAAGTTCATCAATCTATAAGTAGCGGAATTAAAACATTGTCAACCATACAATCTATTACATACTTATAGAAAATCATGCTAGGATGATATGAGCTTGGTATGAATTCTGGAGCTACCTGATATCATGTTAAACATTGTCAAACATTGTTCATCAATTTATAAGTAGTGGAATTAAAAAAAAGACTGTTATATATGTCAATCTTAGGCCCTGTTTGGTTGGGTCTGACCAGACCCGGTCAGACGTGAACGTCTGACTCGGTCAGACCTGGGGTGTTTGGTTGTTTGCCTCTTACCGAAGAAGAGGTCTGACCGAAGCACCTACCCGGTCAGACCTCAACCATAATCTGACCCGCGGTCAGACGTGAAGGTGGAGTGACCGAAGGCTCGATGTCGACGGGGGAACGATGTCGATGGATGTCAACGGGTGTCGACGGGCTTGCGGTTCTTCGTGAGCTCGTCATCGTCACCGCCATCACCGAACCTCATCCCCGTGAGCTCCGATCTATGTGGTGGTGGAGATTAGTGTGGTGGTCTCCGATCTGTGATTTGTGACCGATCCTCAACCCCGTGAGCTCGTTATCGTCATCGTGGCTTGTGGAGATTAGTTTGTGGTCTCCGATCTTTGGTTTGTGACCGATCTGTGGCTTGCGGTGAAGTCGTACGGGCGGCGGCGGTGGTTGGTGGTGATGTTGCCGGAGATGAGGAACTCCGACGAGAGGGTGGTGGTGAGGGCGGCTAGCAAGATGGTGCAAACATTGGGGAGTGGGGAATGGGAGAAAGATGGTGCAGACATTTGTGTGTTGGGAAAGGGTTTGAACAAATCTATGTTCATGATTTTATGGTTTTTATTTTTAAAACTTTCCCTTTTACAACCAAACACACTTATTGGTTCAGATCACTTATTGGTTCAAATATCTTACTGGTTCAGACCTCTTACTGGTTCAGCACTTCTTCAATCAGATGTTGCCAAACAGCCCCTTAATATGATATCAGGTAGCTCTAGAATCCATACCAAGATGGCATCTTTCTTCGATATGCATACCTGTAAAACTAATATGCATACGTTGTTGAGTGAGATTTAGTTTTACTTTAACAAAACACTTTATCAAATGTTTATCTTTAAGAATCTTTTTTTATCAAACTTTAACTATACTTTAACTTCAAAGTTATTTTCATACTTAATCAAGTTTCTATACTTTATATTTTATCTATGCGCTTACATTTAGGTAAGACTTTTTTTTAACTTTTGCTACTACAAGAAAAGTCAGTAATAGCGGCGCCTCTATTAGCGGCGACAAGCTCATTAGCGGCGACATTAATAGCGGCGACACTATTAGCGGCGACATGTCGCCGCTATTGATAATCAATCCGTTTCCAATTTTTTCCAACAAATCTAACCGTTGATCGTGCAACAGATCTAACGGACAGGGATTAAACGTACTTAACCAATAGCGGCGACACTATTAGCGGCGACAAGTCGCCGCTATTGGTTAAAAAATATACCCGGGTATACGCGACCACGATTCCCTCCACATCTCCATTCCCTCCTAATTTCCCTCCATCTCCCTGTCCCTGCGTGCTGCCGCCGCCGACCACCACCCTCCGGCCACCACCTCGCGAGCACCACCCCTACTTTCTTCTCCTCTTACCGCCGAGCACCACCCCCACCGAGCACCAACCTCCCGGTCACCGCCCCCTTTCTCCTCATCGATCTTGCCCTCCCCACCGCCGCACCGGTCCTCCCTTGCCCTCCCCACCGCCGCACCGGTCCTCCCTTGCCCTCCCCACCGCCGCACCTCCATCCAGCCTCCCCACCGCCGCACCTCCCCTCTTCACCTCCGTCCCCTCTTCTCACTGCCGCTCCCCAGCCACCGTCTCCGCCACCTCTCGATCCCCGCCATTTCATCGTCTCTGCTCTGTAAGTTCATCCAAATCCATTAGTTTCATGTGTTGGTTTGTTGTACATTGTGCTATGTAGGTTGTACTTTTGGGCTTGGTTACTATGGTTCATTTGTGTTTATGTGTTTCTTGGTTGGTATTTATCAGGCCCAAGCCTCGTTATTGTTCCCCATCTGCACGAGTAAAGCATTCAGAAGCAGCTTTTCAATTCTCAAAACGAGATCTGTTGATTCTTGAAATCGCACATCGCAAAAGGCAAACTATAGCGATCTATTATCTGTTTTGGTAAAGCTTCTTACTTTCTTTGTTGGTGTTTCTCAATTTCTTGTTGGAGTTCTGTAAGTTGATTTGTGTTGCATTGAATTACTGATTTGGTGCTTCAATTGTGATTTCTGAATTGGGATCTTTTGTGGGTTCCTTGATTTTTCATTCGTGAATTGGTTTGATTAACAAATGCCAAGTGCTACAGCTCTTATTTTTTGATTCTGTTAGTTGAGTTTGTTTCTGCTATCGATTTTCGTCTCGAGAGTATAAGTTTCACTTTTAACGAACGAGATCATGTAATTCATAAATCATAACTTGTGCCGGACATATGGTGTTAGGAGGTTATGATAGGAAATTAGTATATTGGAACCTGAGCCCTAGCATATGCTACAGAGGAATCATGTGTTTATAATGTTTATTAATTAGATGTTAGTTTAGGTGTTTTGTTGGTTGAAAATTATTATGTTAATAATGCTTAATAATTAGATTATTTAGGTTATGACAGTCGTGTAACAAGTTGTGTTATTTGAAAATTATTGTTTAGTAATTTGTGTATAGACAAAACAATGATCACTATAAAATGACAAGTTGTGTTATTTATAAACACAAATGATCATTGTTTAGTTGTTTGATTTTTTAGTGATTTCTTATTGTTTTTCATTACTATAAAAACACAATTTAGGTTATGATCATTTGTGTTTTATATTAATGAAAAACAATAAAAAATCACTAAAAAAATCAAACGAAACGTGACATTTTTTAAAACAATTACAATAATGTTTCAATTTGTTTAGACATTGTCACGTTTCATTTAATTGTTATAGTAATTGCTTATTGTTTTACATTATGAGCGTTTACGTTTCGTGACTTCATTCTAATCATCACGAGCTTAGAAATACCCGCCCGAAATTGATTTAGTAATTAATTTCGGGTTGTCCCCGTTTTGGGACTGCTTTTTGAATATTTTATCTCATTTAGGATATGAATGTGTATTACATATTGTTTGTTTAAGAAAAAATTGGTCATTTTCTCTTTGCTCCTCGGGTATATATTTCTATATACTTGGGAGCTAAGAGGAAATGCTGCCGAATTTTTCTTAAACAAACAATTATGTAATACATGTTCATATATGAGATAAAGTATTCAAAAGTGGGTATAGCAGCCTACCCTTTGGAATTCTCAATCTACTGTCCTACTTTTTGTTTGATAAATAATGTATCGGTGGAAAATGATTTATTAGTTGTGTTATTTGATAAATAATATTGGATATAATGATATAAACTTAACTTACTTTATTTAGCCTTTTATGTAACTTATGGCTTATCGTTTTCTGATGATTTTTCCCTTCTCTTTATGTATATGATTTTAGGGTTTCGGTAAGATTCATTCTGATAATCACGAGCTTAGTAATTCCTTTTTGTTCGAGTTTTGTGGATAATTTTTCATCCACTTAAATCCTAATATATTTTGCAGTTCCATAATCATGCCTATCGATAAAAGTTGGCTTCTTAATCCGAATCGTAGATCACCTGAGTATCAACAAGGACTTAGCTCTTTTATAGATATGTGCGAAAAACTTGTGGACAGTTATGGCCAGATTCGATGTCCATGTATGAAATGTCAGAATACGGTATTATTAGGATGGGTTAAAATGAAATATCATTTAGAAATATGGGGCATGTGCCGGTCGTACAAGGATTGGATCTATCACGGTGAAAGTTTAATTCCTGAAGTTGTAGTTGTGGAAAACGTTGCGCCAACAAACGAAATGGCTGACGTTATCGAAGACGTTATGGAGGAGAGTAGCGGTCTCCATGAGCAGAGTAGTGGTCTCCATGATGATTTTGAGAACTTGTTAGAAGAAGTTCAATCAGAATTATATCCGGGTTGTGCTAAGTTTTCTTCACTTGATTTTTTAGCAAAGCTTATGCATATCAAGGTGAAGAATAAATGGACTAATAGCTCATTTGATAAGCTTCTTGAGTTGTTACAATCTTCACATCCTGAGGGTAATAAAATCCCATCTTCTCATTATGTAGCAAAAAGGACATTAAAAAAGATTGGTTTAGGATATGAGTCGATACATGTGTGCAAATATGATTGTGCTCTTTTCTGGGGAGAAAACCTTTTGTTAGAAAAATGTCCCGTTTGTAATGAGAGTAGGTGGGTTGATACAAATACAAAGGGCAAGAAGTTACCTCACAAGGTGTTACGATGGTTTCCTTTAACCCCAAGACTACGACGATTGTATTCTTCAAGGCACACGGCAAAAGATATGATTTGGCATAGTACCGGACGATCAGAAGAGGGTACGATGCGACATCCTGTTGATGGTACCTCATGGAAAGATTTTGACATAAAGTACCCGACCTTCTCAAGGGAACCGCGAAACGTTCGCCTAGGGCTTGCAGCCGACGGTTTTAATCCATTTGGTAACATGAGTTCGGCTCATAGCACGTGGCCGGTTGTACTCACCACATACAATCTGCCTCCATGGTTATGCATGAAAGAGTCATCATTTATGTTGTCATTGTTGATTCCTGGTCCTAAATCACCGGGGAAAGACATGGATGTGTTTCTTAGGCCGTTGGTGGATGAGCTTAAGCAGTTGTGGGTGTCAGGCGTACGTACTAAAGACGCGGCGACAAACACGTTCTTTACAATGAAAGCGGCGTTGTTATGGACTATAAACGACTTTCCAGCTCGTAGTAGTTTATCTGGTTGGAGCGGGCAGGGTTACAAAGCATGCCCGACATGTAACGAAGACACTCCTTCTATGCGTGTTACAAATAAAGTTGTATATGTTGGTCATCGGCGATTCTTAGATGCTAACCATGAGTGGAGAACAAGTTTAGAATTTAACGGAGAACCCGAGATTAGAGCCCCTCCGAAACAGTTTAATGATACAGACATAGAAGCACAAATTAGTCGTCTACGCCATCGTTTGCCGGGTAAACATCCCGATTTTGGAGGTGTAAAATCAAAGCGGGAGGAGTTTGAGTTGAACTGGTCGAAACGAAGCATATTTTTGAACTTGAGTATTGGTCTTCTCTGCAGCTAAAACATAACCTAGATGTGATGCATATCGAAAAAAATGTGTGTGACAGTTTGTTGGGTACTCTTCTAATGAATGAAAAGAGCAAAGATACGCCAAATGCACGTGTTGACCTGAAAAATCTAAATATTCGAAGTAGGCAGTGGTTGGAGAAAAAGAATGGCAAGTGGTATAGTCCACATCCAAAATACTCATTGAAGATCAGTGATCGAAAGTTATTTTGTGAGTTTATAAAGGATGTTAAATTGCCTGATGGGTTCGGATCTAATATCAGGAAGAGAGTGGTAGATAACAATACTAATATTACTGGGTTGAAATCTCATGACTGTCATATTCTCATGCAGCGTTTAATACCGATTGGGGTTAGATGCTTTTTGACCAAAGATACTTATACACCAATAGTTGATCTTTGTACGTTTTTTAAGCAACTCTGCTCAAGAACACTATTGGTCGAGGATATGAAGAAAGCTAAGGATGCCATTCTTATAATATTGTGCAAGTTAGAGTTGATCTATCCTCCGGCGTTTTTTGACATTATGGTTCATTTAGTTTTGCATTTACCTGATGAAGCGATTCGTGGTGGTCCTGTATGTATGAGATGGATGTATCCGTTTGAAAGATATATGAAAAAACTAAAAAATTATGTCAGAAACAAAGCAAGGCCGGAAGGTTGTATAGCTGAAGGTTATGTTGCTGAAGAAGCTCTATCATTTTGTTCGAGATACCTTCGAGATGTTGAGACTCAGTTTAATCGCCCTGACAGAAACGAGGATGTCATTATCCAAAAAGAAACGTGTATGCATTTGAGTCTAAATGTCGTCCGGCTAGTGCAACAAAGATGAAATACCTTTCTCCAAGTGAAAAGCTTAAGTTAGAATGGTTTGTGCTCGATAGCTGTCAAGAAGTCAGAGATTATATGAAGTAAAGTTTCCTATCTTTAACTTTGCATCATTAATTAAATATATTTCATTGTCACTTATTGTATATTTTTATCAATATTGTAGTGAATTTAAATCTGTATGTCCACATGAGGATATTAAAATCAAATTTCCATCATGGTTCCTCGAGAAGGTAATCTATATCTAACACGTGTTACTATATATTTGTTAGGTATTCCATATATAACACGTGTTAGTCAATATTTTCTTAGGTTTATTCGATGAAAATACAAAATTCTCCAAAATTTCATTCAGAGTTGTATGCTCTTTCAATGGGTGCGGATGTAAATGCCTATAGTTATACTGCTTGCATAGTCAACGGTGTTAGGTTTATGGTAGTTGATCGTGACGCGCAACGCACAACGCAAAACTCCGGTGTTTTAGTGGAGGGAGAGAATGGTGAGAAATATTATGGGCAACTTGAGGAGATTATTGAATTACATTATACAAATGGGTATTCAACTGTCCTATTTCGTTGCAAATGGTTTGATACTCGAAGGGGCATTTCATACGACAATAATATCATTAGTATCAACACAGAACGTGAATGGGACAAAGACGATCAACTCATATTTGCCTCTCAAGCTAAACAAGTGTTCTACATCCGAGAACCTTCTCGAAGAAATCAAAACAATAATCACCGGTGGGTCGTCGAGAATGTTAATCATCGAAAAATTTGGGATCGCCCTACAATCAATGATGGTGTCATGGAGAACATTCAAAATGTTGACAATGACTTGACAGAAGATCTTGACGTTGTTCACAACCACTCTTCATCTAATAGCATACTTTTCATTGACTTCACACAATACTTTCATAACATACCTACTCATGTCACCGAAGACGAGACTCCAAGTGAAGTTAATCCGCCAACTGTTACCGCTGAAGAGGTGTTTGAAGACGAGGATGATTATGATGAGGACGATTCTGATTATGACACCGAAGAGTCTGACGAAGATACTGAAGTATATGAGGGTGACTCTGATTGAAACATTTGTTAGGATTGTATATGTATTTATTTATTTAAACCTTTGTTTGTATTTCATGTTGTACTACAAAACTTTCTTCTTATTTTAACATTATGTTCTAAATCTTATATTTCAAGACATGTTTTCATTGTGGATTATTCTCGTATACCTTATGGCTGATGTGATGAGTCACGGAGGTGATGGCGCGGGGGATCCACCACTTCCTCCATTTGACACTCATGGGAGTCACGCGTTAGACGGTAATGGTTATTATAATTAATTTATATACTATGTTTATTCAATTATTATTAATATATGATGCAATCAATGATTTTTTAATCTGATTACAGGCACGCCTTCTCGTAAAACAAGAGGCAAGGCGAAAAATAAGAAATTGCAGCAAGAGCTAGCTAAAAAGGGAGGACCTTTATCTCTACCCTTTGATAGAGCTGCCACGTATACCCCCGTTGGCGAACTTAATGATATGTTTGTTCGCGAGGTGGGGATATACATGGAAGCTAATTTACCTTTTAATGTTCGTTCATATGAAAATCTTTCCGATGCTCAGAAGAATGCTTTGGAAGAGCATATGGCGGTAAAATTTTATAAGTTATATGTTTGTTATTCATTTTTACATAAATAACTTTTATTTTGTTGAACTTAAATGTAGCGACGCTTTGACTTTGATGAGATATTGCGAGATCGTGAGCGCGCACAGATAGAGGGTGGAATCCGTGCGGTGTTTCTCAAACGATTTAGAGATCGAAAAAATGTGGCAAAAAAACATTTTGATCGGGTTGGAGGCTACGATAATGTAGAACAAGCAAGGGTCAATCCTCCAACAGGAATGAATCATGATAATTGGAACAAAACCGTTGACTATTTTATGAGTGACGCATATAGGAATGTGTCAAGTTCAAACAAATCAAATCGTCAACAACAAATATATACAAACCGTGGGGGGACTGCTTCATATAGTAGTTATTGTTATAAGCAGGTAATGATTTAAATTTATATATTTGTGTATTATATATTAGCATTTTTTAATATATAACATACTTTTTAAAAACAGAATAAAAGCAGACTTGAAACGTTTCATGATGCTCATACTGGTAAAGATGGGACATTTGATAGCGAGGTAGCAGAGCAACAATATGTAAGTATTTCTTAAAAGTATAATTTTTAAATATATATTTATGTATGTATAAATATGTTAATATATTTTTGTTAATTAATACAGAACCAATTAAAGGAAAGGTTTGATGAGCTAAGTCAAACCCAAAATCAAGAAAGTGGATCATCAACGCTGAATGAAGTCGATATCTTTGAGTCGGTGTTGGGACAACGGCGTGGACATATTCGGGGGATTGGGCGTAAACCATTTTCATCTGCAGGGACGAGTTCTTTTGTTCATGATCATGAACAAACTCCTCAGTCGTTTACACAGGTAAGTGCATCATAGTTGGATGTGTTAAGTTCATCATAGTTCACTTAGGTTTATTATGACTTTTTATCCCTAAAATAGACTTTAATTATCTAAGTTTAGCTTAAACGGGTCAAAATGGGTGAAAACAACATGATTTGAGTTAAAACGGGTCAAAATGAGTTAAAATTGGATGTGTTAAGTTCATCATAGTTCATTTTGGTTTTTTATGACTTTTTATTGCTAAAATAGACTTTAATTATCTAAGTTTAGCTTAAACGGGTCAAAATGGGTGAAAACAACATGATTTGAGTTAAAACGGGTCAAAATGAGTTAAACTTGGATGTGTTAAGTTCATCATAGTTCATTTTGGTTTATTATGACTTTTTATCCCTAAAATAGACTTTAATTATCTAAGTTTAGCTTAAACGGGTCAAAATGGGTGAAAACAACATGATTTGAGTTAAAACGGGTCAAAATGAGTTAAACTTGGATGTGTTAAATTCATCATAGTTCACTTAGGTTTATTATGACTTTTTATCCCTAAAATAGACTTTAATTATCTAAGTTTAGCTTAAACGGGTCAAAATGGGTGAAAACAACATGATTTGAGTTAAAACGGGTCAATATGAGTTAAACTTGGATGTGTTAAGTTGATCATAGTTCATTTTGGTTTTTTATGACTTTTTATTGCTAAAATAGACTTAATTATCTAAGTTTAGCTTAAACGGGTCAAAATGGGTGAAAACAACAAGATTTGAGTAAAAACGGGTCAAAATGAGTTAAACTTGGATGTGTTAAGTTCATCATAGTTGTTTTAGGTTATTATGACTTGGATGTGTTAAGTTCATCATAAGTGTGTTTGTTTAACATCATTAATTGACACTTCATATACTTAGCCAAGATATAAATGTATATTTTGTTTTTGTAGGAGCAAATTTCAAGTCTATTTCAAAACGCGCAATTTATGTCACAAATGACGCAATTAATTGCTTCGCAAAAGGCTCCAAATCAAGTCGAAGAAGAGGATTCAGATGAGGGGGATGAATAGCATGCTTGGATGATTGGATGATATTGTGTAGTGTAATTAAACATGACTTAATTATCTATATGTATGATTGGATGATATTTTGTACGTAATCTAGATTGTAGTTTATGTATAATTTTATGATATTGTGTAGTGTAATCTAGATTTGATAAACATAGGTTTGTTTTGGCTGGAAAACAGGATTTCCAAAAAAAAAAAAAACAAAAAAAATTAAAAAAAAGACTATTAGCGGCGACATATGTCGCCGCTAATAGTCGAAAAATACCATTAGGTGGCGACAATTATTAGCGGCGATTTTTTGGTCAATAGCGGCGACACTTTTAGCGGCGACTTATTAGCGGCGACTTTTTGGTCAATAGCGACGAACTTTTAGTGGCGACTTATTAGCGGCGACTAGTCGCCGCTAATAGTAATAGCGGCGACACCTAGGGGTATTAGCGGCGACATATGTCGCCGCTAAAGGTCTTCTTCCTTGTAGTGTATGTTCCTTCTTTAACTATATTTAATTTATTCTTTAACTTTACTTCTATTTTATTATAAGTATGTACTTCGTACGAGACTCCTTTACTCATTTTTTGTGTGTTACACAAGACTTTATTGTTGCTTGCATCACACAAGTCTTGTGTATAGCTTGCAACAAATGCAAGACTCCTATGTTAAGGCTTAAAATACGGCAAGACCTCTATGCTTACAAGATTTCTATAGTATACTTTAGCATTTTCACAGTTGTGCTTCAATGAGGTAACTATTCTTAAATTAGTATTTAAGTTCGTTACATTTCACACGTGAATCTTTTAGCTTCTTTAACTATAATCAATATTAGCTTTTTAATTGTGATTATCTTTATCTTTTTAGCTACTTTTACTTCTTTAACTTTAACGCTATTTTTTTCTTTAGGTACTTTGTCGATGATCATTTTGGCACTTTAACATACTTTAACTTCAGTTACTATAATTAGCCGAACACTCTAACAAAGCCGAAGTCTCTAACAAAGCCGGAGTACTATAACCGAGAACTTTAGTGGAGAACTTTAAACCAGCCAAGTTTCATACTAAAGCCGAATCCTATGTTGTAAATCGAATACTGTATAAGGACCAAGTACTATACTACAAGGCCGAGAACCATTCTATCTACCGAGATGGTATAAACAGTTGAATACCATTCCATAGTCGAGGTGATCTTTATAGATCGATCAATAAATATTTTATGGTATGCATATTATCTTCAAAAATATGTAAACGTTCAAAGGTAGATATCGTTTAGTTTACAATATTTTCCAGCAACTTAGGTAGTTAGGTGAGTCTCTACATGCTTTTCTTTTAAATTATTTTAGGCTGATGCACATGCATACGAGTGTGTTCCATGTTTGTTTTACATAGTTAGTTGCATGTTCCTTTTAAACACATGTATGGATAATGGATGTATGTTCTTAATGCATGTGTAGTGATTGTATTTAAATGCATGTATATATATAATGTGTTGCCTACCTGCACGCAAGCGGACGACAACGAAGGAAACAAATAGAGAATCTTGCCTTGAGCAAGCGTACAAATGATAAAGTCTCACCTAGTGGAAGCACACGAATGATGTACGTAGCGTAATTACCTTGGTCGAGTGACCGAACGAATTGAAGCGTCTTATGCATGTATATGCTAATGTACGTTAAAGTAAGGTTGCATGGCATAATATGATAGAATGATTTATGATGATTACGTGTTGTTAATAAAACGTGTAAAAATAGAGAGGATAGGTTTGGAGTAATTTACGAGTATGATATGTTTGTCGTTCAAAAAAATAAAATAAATAAAACGTGTAATTTAAATTAAAACTAGAACCTAGTCAGTAAAAATAACAATATAACATGTGTGTCATATTCACGTACAAAATTAGATGAGTGAGGCCAACCTCCTTGGCATGGCATGGATTTGAATTTAACTGGATCCTGTTTATGAACTTTATGTTTAGACTTTAATTTAGTTTAATGTATCTATTAGTTGTACTTATGAATGAATAGTTTTTATGTTCAAAAACTATGTATGCTAATTATAAATTACATCCTGGTTTACGGTCTTATAATTGAAGAAATCCAAATTCAAATATTCAAAATTTCAAAATTTCATATAAACCAATT
Source organism: Flaveria linearis (assembly GCA_024085815.1). Taxonomy (NCBI): domain Eukaryota; kingdom Viridiplantae; phylum Streptophyta; class Magnoliopsida; order Asterales; family Asteraceae; genus Flaveria; species Flaveria linearis. Next base: position 83,047,741 of record CM044003.1, read on the forward strand.
TCAATGATACGAAAAGTGATGCGTTGAGTAGCTCTAATACATATTATGTTTATACCATAACGCAAGATTTCATCTTAACAATAAAGGGTAATTCATTTATTATCCAAAATACCAGATGAATAACTTTCTATACATATCACTGGTGACATAAACATCTTTTAATACTAAATCACATAGCTGATTTTATATATAAACACATCTGCAAATTTGTAGAAATATTACTGAAGAAATGTCGACTGTTCTTCTCTCTAGATTCTCACTTCATATGTATATATATAAAACAATTTTGATACTATTTCAAATTGTTTGTAACACATGTTGGGCCTTTAATGATTCTTCAACATTACTTAGTCATAACCACAAGATGGAAAATGTCACCGAAGTCGTGTCGTTTGATATTTTTGGTCCATTTCCTTCATACCCTGCAGGTACTTTATTTAACGTACTCCATTTATATATGATCCATCAATTTATAGTTTAGTTTTGTTTATTTATTTTTGTTATGCACACTAGTACAAGAAACTCCTTATTCATGACCATCATTTCGATTCTAATTAAGCCGGTCACAGATACCAAATTTATAATAGCAAAATACTTCGTGGGTAATCTCATTTTACGAACGAGTCAATTTGTGACCGTTTTCAGGACCAATTTCTCTATCTCATTTGTGATCGTCACATCTACGACCATTAGTTGAGTTTAGTGTAAATTATTTCACTTTTGCAACCAAACTGTGATGCATTCAGATTTGAACAGACATTTACATTCTAATTTAAGCTATTTTTTTTCTATTTTTACAACCATCTTGTAACCGAATTTAAACGATCACAAATTCTATGACTGTGCTACGACCAATTTAAAGCGATTGCAAATTCTACAACCATTTTGCAAGTAGATTGGCGGCGATTATGATTTGCGTTTGATTATTTGCATATATCAGTTTGTGTAGTAGTATCATATGATTTAATTTAAAAGATATACGGTTTATTTAAATTTGTTTGAAAATGAAAAGAACCATTCTACACCTTAACGCAATAAATTATTTAGATATAAACAAAAAATATCTATTTGTGTATTTATTTGACATCTTGGATATGATGACCACGTAGGTAAAAATATATGTAAACAAAGACATAAAATGATTCATGAATGCATATATGTACGTATTTAGTCTGAAATAGTAATGTTTTTTTTATATTTATTAGTTTTTTTTATAGAGCGACGGCAATATAAAAATGTAAGCAGAAGTTAAGCAAAAACTAGAGATATATACAAAACATATACAAAGATGAATTAAAGAATTCTATAATATTCGTAATAATATAAAATTTTCAGGTTTCCAAATTACATGGATGTTATGACTTCTACGATTTTAACAATTCTATAAATGTGTTATTTTAGTTTTCTCAATGCATCGATTAGATTACCATTATCTGCATTTTTGAAATATTGTGATAACAAGATTATGATATCGATAAATATAAAACTTTGTATGTTCCTCTTTATGATGTGCATTAAATACATAGACTCTCTTTTTATCTAATTTCAAGACGTTTAACGTTTAATTACCAACTGTTGAAATATTGTTTATTAATTGCTTTACATTTACTTCAAAATATTATGTAAAGTATATATATGGAAAAAATAACAAATGATTCTTAAGTCAGATAGTTAAATTAAGGTATAAAGACAATTAAAAACAAAAGGTGTTTGGGTTCAAATTTTATTTTAAGCAAAAATATTTAGTATTGAGTCAGTGGATTTTACAGTTTTGTGATTCCTCTTGATGGGGTTGAGGGTGCAGGCCCAACTTGAAAACAAATAGGGGGCCGATTATGATTTCGCCTATCATCCGAAGTAGTATCATACATTTGTCATTTAAAAAACATATGGGCACGACAGTATTGTTCTCGTAGGCCTGGTCCATGCGCGTTTAACTTGTTATGTTTATAATTTTTCAAAATATATATGTTACAAGTCACAACAACATATATATATTCATCCAAATATTTAATGAATTTTGTTTAAAGAACAAAGAAGTGTTTTATACACATTTACGTTTTTATTCTAAATTTATAATTTAATAAAGAAAATTAAGGTTAAACAAGTGTTCTTAATGTTAACCTACGAATATGTGTATAATGATTGGGTTTATATATCTAACACGATTCTTGAGATCATGTCATGTTCAAGAAAGCGTCAAATTCGACCTGTCTATCCGCAAACACAACCAATTTAACAAATTAACTTGTAAAAATATTTCTCGATCACAGGTGGAAATTTCGGAACCGAGTCAATTGATCTTGGAGGATTAGAAGTGTATGAAGCTTTGTATTTCAAGAAAATATGGGATACACAAAGTGGAGGACCAAAGGGTCTTGGTGCATCATTTTATGAACCAATTTGGGTACCAGAAGGGTACAATTTGTTTGGTCACTATTGTAAACTCAACACTGTGGACATGTTTGCAGTAGTTCTTACAGCTAGAGACACCACAGGTGACCCATCACAAGGTGCCCTAAAAAGTCCCATAGACTACACGCTTATATGGACTAGTAAAGGTGTTAATGTAACCCAACTAGAAGATGGATACATTTGGCTCCCAATCGCGCCCGATGGCTATAAAGCCATGGGTCACATTGTCACGACTTCACCTGAGAAACCCTCACTTGACAGAGTTATGTGTGTAAGATCTGGCTTCACGGATCTAGTCGAGGTGGACAGCAAGATATGGGTGTATAAGATGTGGGGGAGTTCAAATATGCTCCATATTTATACTACAAAACCAAAAAATAAACCGGCGAGTGTTCCAACTGGTATGTTTTTTGCACAAAATGGCTCGAGTACACACGAGTTAGCTTGTTTAAAGATGAATAGGGGTGATCTTTATTCCGCTATGCCTGACTCCTTGCAAGTTATAACAATGATCAATGCTTATGCGCCATTGGTCTATTTCCATCCAGACGAGCCATACTTTCCATCATCGGTTTCATGGTTTTTTAAAAATGGCGCTAGGCTACACCAAACCGACCGAGCTCCAGAATTTGTGATCCATGATGGTGATAACCTTCCAAGCTATGGTGGAGCGGATGATGCCTTTCTAGACCTCCCATTAGGTGAACATAACAAAGAAAGAGTAAAGAAAGGGTTTTTGCGCGATGCAATCGCTTACATACATGTAAAACCAGCGCTAGGCGGAACATTCACTGATCTTGCCATATGGTTGTATTACCCATTCAATGGGGAGGGAAGTTTCAGCTAGGACCTTTCACCATAAACTTAGGAAATATAGGAGAACATGTTAGCGATTGGGAACATATCACGTTACGGATTGATAACTTTCGTGGCAATCTAAAGCATGTGTATCTCTCTCAACACGCAAAGGGAAAATGGTTAAGGCCTAGAGAATTTGAGCTTGTAAGTGAAACTAGACCAGTGGTGTATGCATCTTTGCATGGCCATTCACATTACTCTACTCCAACTTATCATATACACACGGCGGGCAAACTTGATTCGAGCGACATTCAAATGTTATATGATGCATTTCAGATGAACAGTTCAACAAAATCACCAATTGACAAGGGGGAAATTTTTTTAGGGTTCGGTGTAAGGGATGATGCCGCCAAAAGCAACAACTTGATGGATATTGCGTCATCGTATAAAGTTGTTTATGTCGATTACAAGGATATAGATGTGGAACCATGGTTGAACTACACAGGGAGATGGGGTCCTAAGATTATTTATGGATTTACAAAAGAGGTGATCAAGATAACAAAGAATTTGCCACCAAAGGTGCGAGATCTTGCCATTAAACTTCTACATAAGCTCCCTGCTGAGTTACTTGGAGAAGAAGGGCCTCAAGGTCCCAAGATGAAAGAGAGTTGGTATGATGATGAGCGAGTATGAACACAAAATTTATGCAAATGTAATAAGGATGCGTGCATATTAGCAAAGTAATCATATCAAAAGTTCAATGATTAATTAAATATATAGTTAACCATCCTTTGTAAGTTTAATGGTATTTTCATATAAGATACAATGGATACTGTAACAATCTTCATCAACATAATGTCCAAAACTTGAATCTAGTGTCTCAAAATAGATTGAAAGAATGTTTGAATTTTATGAATTGCGTCAATATATGATTTTCCCTTGTTTATCTATTACACCTGTATCCCAGGTCACAAGACGCGCTAGTCATAAGATTTACACACAACACATAGTAAACAAAGATAACGAGACCGAAGTCTTAGTTTTCATTTCATTCAGGAGCCAAGTTCATACATGCTACATTTATTACATAGGGTGATATTTACGGCTATATATGCCAGTCTTTTCCTTCTTCGATAGCCATCCCAAAACACCTTTAGGTTCACCTTTTAACTCCTACTTCATGAGGCTACACAATTACCTTATATGAATGTTAAAATAGTCCGCTAATATTGAGTTCTACCTAATATTGAGTTCTAGCTAATATGGAGTTCTATATTTTAGGCCAATGTTTTAGATAAGGTTGTTCACGAGCCGAGCCGAGCCGAGTTAGGCTTGGTTTGTAAACAAGGCAAACAAAGCTAGCTCTGTTTATAAACAAGTCGAGCCGAGCCGAGCCATGCTCAGCTTGGTTTGTAAATAATCAGGTCTCAGCTGGCTCACAAGCTGATTTCTAGCTACTTTTTTTGAGCTTATTTTTAGCGAGATTCAAGCAATGAGTTATTGGAACATCTTTAGACTCGATTTTGACAAGTAGCCACTAAATATTATTAGGTATGTATACTAGAATTAGAGTATAAACTAATTTTTTTTAATAATTTGAGTTATTAAAAAGTAAAGAGTAAACTAACATCATCACCACTGGTCACAAAAAATTATATACATACGTACATATGTATAGTTAAAAATAAACAATTCAAGCCAAAATCAAGCCGGTGCAGTTTAAGCGACCTGAGCCAACCCGAGCATGCTTGGTTTTGTAAACGTTTCTAGCCGAATTGGCTCGTTTTGTGAGCAAGCTTTTTTTCGAGTTTTTTGCAAGCGAGGTTCGAGTTGTTTAAACATCCCTAGTTCCCGACTATATTTTTTTGAAAATATAATGTTTTATGTACATACTGTGCAGAATAACCTCTTCACTAAATAATATGACAAGTGATTCCCAAAACAAGGCACTATTGTTGGTCATCAGCACCTAGCTAACTCTTTTACGTTTTGCATACAGGAAACAAGCAAGAACATTACGTGGAATTTCTCTTCTGTGCCGATCAAAGTATTCAACTTCTCCTTTGTTAAAAACACATTGTTAACTAACTCCACTGATCAACCTCGTATTGATAACCTATATTAGTACTCAGGTATGTATCTTTGTTAGTTTTGGGTCTTATACCCACTCGTCAAGGGTTTGTACTCTACTCCACGCTCGTTTAGATGTATTATGTTTCAATAGTCATTTTCCTGAAACTTACCCGTTATAACAATATTTGAAATACGTATCAAGTAATCAAGTATTTGAGATATGTGCTCTCTACCCATGACCTATTATTGTTATTATTATTTCCCTTTTATCATGGATATAATTCTTGTGAGGTGTAAATCGAAATCCAACGCCCATTATGTGCTGGCATATGAACTCGATCTTCTTTCGTTGCAGATACAATGAGCCTTATTTTGTCCGCCTAAGGTTATCGCAAATAATCGCATAGGACATTTGTACCCCTCAAGGATTATAGCACAATCTTTTATAACTTCTGTAATGTTGCCTTGGTTATATTTTTTATTGTGGTTCCGCTTAAAAAGGTTTTTTTAACCATTGGCAAGGCTTATCAAGTAAGCAAAAGAAGATACTAGCTAAAAACCTTCTGCCGTCTATACTATTAGCATGTGAGTCCTGTGATGGAGCCAAGAAAATTTTAGCCTGGGGTCGTAGTTAGGTTCATTTTTTTTCTGAAAGGTTCGTAATTGCAATCAATTTTTTGGAATGATAACGCTTTTATTAAAACAAATTCAAGGTTAAACTAGAAAATGAACATAATTCATTAGTACATGTGTACATCGACTATTTATTTACTAACAACCGGCAACTGTGACCTTCGTTGTTTCGCGCCTTGAAATCGTTGTAAAATCTCTTCATTTTCTACGGTAGCAAAAACATTTTTCTCCACGTAGCACACTAATGCATCATTGAGATAAATATCATTCTTGTGTAAATTAGTCTAGACAAACTTCTTCATGGGAAAAGATCTTTCAACAGTAGTCGTTGCAACTGGTAAGACCAAAGCTTACTCAAGTAGTTGGTAGCTAGAGGAATTCATTTTCATCCGAACCATTTTCTTTGCAAATTCTTCGATATCATGAAGATCAAAAAAAATTCATTGCTTTCACATTTGAAATGTATCAACCAAGTTGTATCTTTAATTGACATAGATTAAAGCCGGCGACTAAAATCTTTTAAACATAACCAGGCAAGCCATAATAACTTTTCACAATCAAAGTTTTTAAATGAGTCTTTAGGATCAAGATACACGCAAGCAACTACGACTTTAACTTAGTAAACCTTTGATTCATCTCATAAACTAGAAGACCACAACCTACAATCGTGTAAAAAAATAGTTAACCTTGCATTGCTAGCATAATGTGTAAGAAGATAAAAATATCCGTTAGAAAACGAGGTAGATATGTTTGCAACTCATCATCAAATTTTCTTCTAACACTTCCTGGAATGACATTTTAATATTTTAGGCATATAAATTTTATTTTGAGAACTAAATGTATCAACTTATTACATTAATTCCTTCCATCCATTGTCCTTGTATTTCTTTAAATTATTTTTCATATCTTCGGTTAATCGAATAGCATTACCAATACTTGGTTCTTTAATTGTAAGGCTTGTTACAAGTCATATGTCTTTCTTATTAAGTTCAACATCAAACGAGAAACAAAAATAAATTCAAAAAGTTTCAATTCTCTATCATAGCAAGCAAAACAAACAAACAAACATACCCAGTATGTCCCACTGAGAGGTGGTGATCAGTATTTCCTTTATCTTGGGAGACAGAGAGACCGTTTCCAAAGAGACCCCCGGGTTGACAACGATAACATATGTATACATCACAATAAGCCTACATCACAATAGAGTTTTGTATATGCATATGCATGTCCATAAACAAAACAACCAAAATATCCCAATTGCATCACATAAGCATTAGCATACTCATAACAATCAGAATAGTAATGCATACCTCACATGAGCAATTAAGCATACGTCACAAAAGCAAACACAACATTATTGAAACAAGTTTGAAGCCGATAAATTTTACTACGATGATAGGCAAGGAATAAGGCAGATAAATATTATTATGATATAAACAATATTAATAGGCCAGTTAGCACTAAGGCTTCACCTACAATGGACACATAATGTTACCTTACACACCACGTGCGGACTATCGCATCAATGCCCACTAGTAGTCCCTAACTTTAATTGTACGCCTCCACTCACTCCTATCCTCGATCATGTGCTCGGAGAGGTGCAACTCTACCATATCCCGGCTAATCAGCTCATCCCAGGTCAACTTAGGTCTTCCTTTACTCCTCTTACCATCTAAGATGATGCGCTCTACTGCTCTAATTGGCGTTGACATCTGTCTCCTCTTCACATGCCTATACCATCTCAATCTTCCCTCTCTTATTTTGTCCGTGATACAAGCCACCTGTAGCCTCTGTCGAAAGACGTCGTTCCTTATCCGATCCAGCCTCGTGTGTCTACACATCCACCTTAGCATTCGCATTTCTGCGACCTCTATTTGTCTCTCGTGCGATTTCTTCATGGCCCAGCATTTTGTTCCGTATAACATAGCTGGACGAACTAACACTCTATATAGTTTTCCCTTTAGTCGTGCTGGGAACCTTTTGTCACACGGGATCTCTGATACTGCTTTCCACTTGCACCATCCTGCCTGAACACGGTGAGCTACATCACTGTGTATATCTCCGTCTTCCTTGACGTACGAGCCTAGATATATGAACCTAGACATTTGTGGGACCTCTAGGCCCTAAATAGTAATTTGGGTGCCCTCTTCTATCGCTCCACTGAAGTTACAGTACATGTATTCCGTATTAGAGCGACTTATCCTTAATCCTTTGCTCTCTAGTGCCGCTCTCCATTGTTCTAATCTCTCGTTCAGTGCCCTTTTTATATTCTGATGTTAGCACAATATCGTCTGCAAACAATATGCACCACGGGACTAGCTCTTGTATGGACTTAGCCATCTCATCCAAAACTACTGTGAAGAGAAATGGGCTCAATGCTGCATCACGGGACTGGCTCTTGTACGTTAGCACAATATTTCCTTTTACATGAAGCTCCAACAATATTTACAATCATAGCAAGGTAATCAATAAATTATTCACTGATTCATGTTTAGATGACGTAGCTACAACAACCAATTGCAATTGATGAGCAAAACAATAATAAATATAATGCATTCTTTTTTCCTTTAATACTTTTTTATTTTAATCCATTTAGCTTATCTTGCATATTAGAAGCTCCATCTTAACCTTGTCATCTAGCTCTAGATAATGTTAAACCATATTTTGAAAATATATTATCATTAGCACTTGTTAAAGATGATGCACAAGTATTTATAACATGAACCGGCCCAATAAACTGTTCTATCACTTCTCAATCATCATCCATATATCTCAAAACCATTTCCATTTGCTCCTTCATAAAACAATCACGAGACTCATCAATCAACATCGAAAAGAGTTTCCCATTAATCTTATTCACAATAAGTTTCTTACCTATGTAGCATAAAGCATTAACAATCTCCTTATGGATTTTAGGCAAAATAAATTGATTATTTTGAGGAGCTTTTGAATTGAACGCCTTCTTTACTTCAACATTATGCTCACAATACCATTTGAGAAATTCAAGAAATTACCTTGACTATTAGAACTTATAGATTCATCATGTTCATGAAAAGCTAAACCTTGTTTTAAATGGAACTTAACTACCTTAACAATAACAGTTAACCTAATACGATAATCTATCTCAAATTGCGTACATTGTTGAGACAATATATAATTTAAGTTGTCTTTGATCTTTACATGACTCAAACTAAATTATATACATGATTATGTCTACAATTCTAACCTCCTTCATGAGCACGAAAATTTTCGGACGTCTTTTTCCAGTTTCTAAAACCGTGGTTGATAAAGACATCATTCTCGTGTTTATTACCACTAAAAAATAATAACACTAAGAAAAAAATGGCGCATCCTTTGATGCACTATATTCTAACCAACAAAAGTGGTCAAACCATGCTTTTCTTTAGTTTTCTCACACGTCCTCAAATTCTGGTTTGGGAAATTTTGACCGTTTGGTTGGTAAGTGGCTTTCATTATGTATGGTCCCCTTTTTCTTCTCTGATATTATCGAATAATCACTAATTGGTTTATTGTAAATCAATTAGTAATAAAAGAAGTCGAGAAGATGTTGAATTATCAGAAGAAAAAATCGTTGTTGACCCAGCCTTGAGTAAACCGTTTACACAAGGCTGGGTCAACAACGATTTCCTCTTCTGATAATTCAATATCTTCTCGACTTCTTTATTACTACTTTCATTGGCATTTTATGAGTTTGATGAAGTCACGTTGCTTGGTTTGGTTTTTTTTACCAAAGTATTTTTCTAAAGAAGCATTTCTACATATAAAAATAATTAATAATAACATAACTAATATATATATATATATATATATATATATATATATATATATATATATATATATATATATATATATAGGAGGGATCCTAAGAAAACCAATATTTTTTGAGAAAACCATGAAAACCAAATTCATCCAATCAGAATTCTTCTTTAATTTTTCAGATTTTATTTTCAAAGGGTATTTATGTAATTTTATACATAATATATTCTTAATTAATATTAAATCCCTATTTTTTCTCCAAATTCGATATGATGAGCAGAATTATTGGAACTGATTCAATTCGATCAGTTACATTTTCTCCATCGATGCTTGATTGTTTATTTTTTGGATTCAATTCGAGTTTCAACAGATTCATAGTCGAATTCAACAAAGCTTTTAACGAAGAAGGTAGGTATCTTTTAATTGTTTACTGTTGATGTGTTCGAATGTTGCTCTGTTTTCTGTAATCTTATGTTTTCACCATTTTAGGATGGAGAATTCCAATTCTAATGCAATGTTAACTGTATCTGGGATGGAAATTGAAGATTTTGATGAAGCAACACATTCAAAACCTATTGATCAGATCGATAAACCTTCAACCGGTAATAATCTCGAATTAGACTCATCGACCACATTTGTCCCATCAAATATGTACCGTGGAGGTGGACAAATATATCTTACTGGCGTTGAAAATGAAGGTAACTATTTTCCCTATATGTTTGGGTATTTTTTTAAAGTTAAACGTAATGATATGGATGTATACGTATATGTAAGTAACATGTTGTTAATGTAGCATATGGATGTTTACGTATATGTAAGCTGACATAAGTAACCATATTTCTATACTAATGAATACGTATGAATCAAGTCTGATTACTTAATTGTCCATAATCAAAACATTTTAGATAGTGCTTACATATATGTATCCATATATGTAAATTTCTAAAAAATGACACCCCATCATTGTAATACTGTACTGACTTATTATATTTTTTCTCATTATCAAGGTTCTTTATCTACCAATGTTTATGAATCTCCAAATGGAACACGATATTGGACTCCTAATGTTCCAGTTGAGTACAAGCTTGTTGTAGGAACCAAATTCGATACATGGCAAGATGTGATGAATATGTACGAAGCGTATGCTGAGAAGGCTGGTTTTTCTACTCGACTAGGTGCAATGAAAAGAAAGGATGGGGTGATTACTCACAGATACATGTTGTGTACCAAAGCTGGTAAGCCTAATGGTCAAGTTGTTGACACTTTGGAATCCACGTCAAAGTCCCCTATTCGTCGGACAAATTTCAAAGTTGCTAATTACCGAGCACGTATAAAACTAAGAGCTATTTTAGGCACATCAGCTTATGAGGTATATGATTTCGATGAGGTTCATAACCACGGATTAGTGAATTCAGACAATTTGGATATGACACGAAAAAGACGGAAGTTGAATTTTGTTGACCAAGAGTATATTGCCAAATGTCGTTTGGCAAATATTGGGCCAACCAAAGCTCATAGGCTATAAGTTGCATTAAAGGGTGGCCATCACATGGTGCGTGGTACAAAAACAGACTATAAAAATTTCAGTCGTGATATTACCAAGTACATTGGTAAAAGAGACGCATAAATGTTTGTAGATACAATGAAAGAACGTAAGATGTATAGAGAAAATTTCAGTTTCGAGTATGTTGCTGTTGATGGTGAGGTTAGATCATATTTTGGGTGGACAATGTTTCGAAGGTAAATTATGATGCTTTTGGCGATGTCTTGGCATTTGATGCAACATACCAGACAAATAAGTAAGTTTTTTTGTTTATTCAGTAATAAATCATACTTATTTATAATTAACTTCTTTTATTTCAGGTATAATATGATTTTTGTGCCATTCACCGGTGTTGATCACCATAAAAAGTGTGTAACTTTTGGTGCCGGGTTGTTGTATGACGAGACAATTGAATCTTACACGTGGTTACTCAATTGCTTCGTTAAAGCCCATAACAACAAACAACCAATGTTGATTCTTACGGATCAGGATGCGTCTATGAAAGTAGCGGTCAATAAGATTTTTGACAAATCAATACATCGTTTGTGCATGTGGCATATCACTATGAAACTTCCATCAAAAGTATTATATTCTTATCTTTTTAAATCTACTTTAATGTCGTCATTATTTGTAAATATCGCATTCTTATATTGATATTCTTAGATACATAGATCTGACTTACATATATGTATGTTCTAAATATTAATCTTTACGTATAAGGAATCACCCTATTTTTTTGTGTAGGTTATTGGGAACAAGTTGAATAACACTAATTTACGTGCATCTATTCATAAGTTAGTTTGGAACGTGTACATGAAACCATCTGAGTTTGAACGTCGTTGGATTTTGCTGATGGAAGAGTACAGTTTGCAAGATCATCATTGGTTGTCTGACATGTTCTCCATTAGAGACCAATGGGTTCCTGGTTATTTCAAAGATATACCCATGTGCTGCTTAATGAAGACTACCTCTAGGTGTGAAAGTTCTAATTCTTATTTTAAAGTCAACTCAAGTGCATCCAATACTCTTGTTCAATTCTTGTTGTGCTTTGACTCTGCGATGGATGGACAAAGGTATAACCAACGTTTGTTAGAATATAGCACTGCAACTACAGTACCAAAACTTCGTACTTCTTTAGCAATCGAACGTCACGCGGCTGAGATTTACACACGCAACATATTTTTAGAAGTCCAAAAGGAAATACATAAATGCACATCATTATGTTACATAGTTAATCGTGAGATTCTGGATGGAACCTACGTTTATATGACCACCCACGAAGATAATAGGTCGGATATTATCAACGAGTTCAAGGTTAACACTTGTCTAAACTTTTACATGTTTTCATATGTTTCAATTTATTGCTGAATTGCATCCTTTTGGACATTTATCTAATCCAAATTTGTTTTATTGCGTAGGTAACGCTTAAATTACTTGACAACTCAATTACATGTTCTTGCATGTCCTTCACGCGTATTGGTTATCTGTGTCGTCATGTTTTTTGTGTGTTTAGACACCATAAAATTGACAAAATTCCAGATCAATACGTGCATGTTCAATGGAGAAGAGATGTTCTACCTAAACATTTGTTTAGTATTGCCAACCGATATGGTGTGAATCAAAGTAAAAGTTCAATAATTAGACATCGTGTGATGGAAAACATGCAACAATGTGCTGATTTGTTAAGACATGACACTGACCGACTAGCATGGCTTGACAAGCATGTGGAGAAACTAAAGCAAAAAATATTTGATGACTTTCCAGTGCAGCATGCTAAATGTTTTACGTATACGTAACATATGTGCAAACATTATATCCAATCAAGTATATCAAAATACTTACGTACCGTTAATATGGTTAGCGGTCCCACAAAATGTGACTTCATGTTACACCTTTGCCAGTTATTTTTGCAACCTTTAATGTCATCAACTATGTATGCACACCAGTCATAATCTTTCAAATCCGTGGTCATCTTAATATATTCCAAAATCCCGTATTTACATTTTCCATTCTTACAACACTCTATCATGGTGTTGTAAAAAAGTATCAAAAAGTCTAGCCTGAAGACCATATAGTTTTCATATTGATCCTCGATGATGTTCTTCACTATCTCAGATGTGCCAATACTCCTTCTTCCATAACGCTCTCTCCATCTCTTGTAAATCGGATGCTCGTCCTTATGTAATTCAAGACTACTTACATCTACTCCCGTATTTGATATTCTAATTAAATTATAAATAGCATCCTTGTCTACTGCAATTTCTGAATTACCTACTCTTATAATCATCTTATGTGTATCTAACTGGTCAACAACAAAATGCCCAAGTTTCGCCGGTATACCATCAACATTGAAATTTAGAATTTTACCAAAACCCATGCTCCTTACACAATCTCTTTGCCTTTTGTTCATCTTCCTAACTGCATAAAATAGTTGATGTGGTGATGAACGTGTGCGAATACCAAACTACTTGCTAACAGCTTCTACCTTAGAACCTATCCCATCTCTTTCTTCATCATACTCACTTTCATCATTAACATGTACATTCTTCTTCTTTTTTAATTTCCTACCATTAATCTTTTCAGTTCTATCTGTTAACATATAAGTAAGCACAAAATGTATTGTTAACTAAAAATATATTAATATGAGGGTACAATACTCATAATCATATATATATGTATAGTTTCAAATTAATACATACCTTTTCCATCAACCTTTTCTGCTTTTCTCTTAATCCCTTTCTGTTGAACATTTTTTGTTGTTCCAGTTGGTGAGGTAGTATCTGGTTAAGATGTTTTACATTGTAATTTCATTAGTTTCATGTTATTTACATTCATTACTTATTGTTTACATACCTTCTCTGGCATTCTTTCTCTTCTTTGAAATTACTCCTGATGAAGCTTTATTGTCTTTTGATTCAACTACACATACATAACTAAGATTATCATACATGTTTAATTTCTTGTTTACATATGTGTATCCACTGGTTACATATATGTATCCATCTGATTACATATATGTATCCAGCTATGTTCAAAAATTTACGTACTAATAAACAGTAACAAATGCATATCAATCTGGGTTATAAAAGGCACAAAATCATAACATTTTAAATAATGATTACATATATGTAATCATCTGTGTTCACTGATGTACATACTAACAAACAACAATAAATGCATATCAATATGTGAACTAAATGTGACATAATCATAACTTTTAAAAGAATGGTTACATATATGTATCCATATGTGTTCATATATGCACATACTAACAATCAATAATAAATGACTATCAATCAGGGTACTAAAAGGGACATAATAAAAACATTTTAACAGAATGATTACATATATGTATGCATATGTCAACAGTGATGTACATACTAACAAACAGTATGAAATGCATATCAATATTTGTACGAAAAGGGTCATAATCAATATATAAACATTTTAATGACTGCTTACATATATATAAACATCACTGTACATATGTGCACTAACTAACAAACAATTAAGAATAGTGCTTACATATATATAAACATCACTGGACATAATGAAAACATTTTAACAGAATGATTACATATATGAGGGTACAATACTCATAATCATACATATATGTATAGTTTCAAATTAATACATACCTTTTCCATCATCTTTTCTTCTTTTCTCTTACTCCCTTTCTGTTGAACATTTTTTGTTGTCCCAGTTGGTGAGGTAGTATCTGGTTAAGATGTTTTACATGGTAATTTCATTAGTATCATGTTATTTACATTCATTACTTATTGTTTACATACCTTCTTTGCCATTCTTTATCTTGTTTGAACTTACTCCTGATGAAGCATTTTGTCTTTTGATTCAACTACACATACATAACTAAGAATATCATACATGTACTATGATGTCATTGTAAAATTATACATATATATAATAATCAAAATAAAATGCCATTCGTTAGGCTCATAATTTCCTTTATTCGTAACAGATTCTCCTTTACTTCTTGTATCACATTCATCTTATCGATATCACTTATCTTTCGATTTGCCACTCTTAACGTAGAATAAATAAAAATTCATTACGTAGAACAATGTTCTTAATTAAGGTATTTAAATATACAACTTACAATAGGTCGATTTAATTTCTTTCGTATCAATACTTTTTTTACCAGCTCTCCCCTGTTTTGATTCAGTATGCAATCCTGTATTAACACGATTCACATCAACAATTTAAAATTCATTTAAATACAAACACACGGTAAAATAGATGCTAACCTTTCATTTCTGATCCTTCTTCATTATCTCCAACAACGATAGGATCAGATGATGTGTTTTTAAATTTATTAAAGATATAGTGCAACGCAATTCTCCCACTTTTCCTCCTACTTCCGGATGACATCTACATGAAAGGTAGTTTAAGAATAAAAAGGAATAGCATAGCAATCAAATTATTCACAACTAAAAGGGACATAATATTAATCTTTTAAAGGCAGCTTACATACATGTATACATTTGTGTACACATGCACATACTAAACAACAATAACAAATGCTATCAATGTCACATCCTAATACTTGATTACGAACACATACAAATAACATTTTAAATCTGGGTACTTAACAAGCCCTAATCAAACTATTTAGAGTTTGCTAACATATATGTACCATCATTATTTATATTCTGATTACTTCATTGTCCATTATCAAAACATTTTAAATATTGCTTACATATATGTATCCATATGTGTACATATATGTAAATACTAACAAACAAAAACAATTGAATATCAATCAAACAACTCAACACTTGATTACATACACGTATCAACAAAAATTTTAAATATGTGCCCTAATAAAACATTTAACAGTTTGCTTACATATACATATTCAAATTATCACACTTACGATTTAAGAAACAAATAAGGACAGGAATACATATGAACAATCACCTATATTTACATGAATGTTACAAATTGATTTTGATATGCATACTTAAAACCCATACTCAATCAACATACGCGATGCTTACATATACGTATACAGCTGTGTACACATCAAGAAATCCCCAATTGTACAGCATAACATTTTACATTACCAATCCGGAAAAAGCCCTAGCATTTTAGTGTTGATACCATAACATAATGATGATTAATGTTTCGGAACCCTCTAACCGATCAATCGTTTTCCTTATCACAACATTTTCTACTTTGATTCGGCCGACATTGATAAAAAATACACATTATTGAAGTTTCAAATCTTCTTAAAGCACATATACTGCATTATGCAATCACAAATCACTCACATTTACATATTACCTATCTTCCATTCCATTTCTATTAACAAAACACATACCTTTTTTGCCTCTGTTCTTTGCTGAAACCCTTCTTCGCAAGAATCACAACCCTTCAACTATGTCGATGCCGGATTGAAAGAAAGTTTCAATCTTTTTAAATTTCTACAGAGAATCTATCACCAATTTGGAGTGATTGGGCGAAATTCGGGGGATTTGTTATTAATCGGATTGGTATTGGCGGTTACATACCAAAAGTACTATTTTGTGTTGCCTAAACTACCCTTTTGGTAGACTAATCTGAATAAGGATTTCTCAATTAATTACAAATTTGCCACTTTCAATATTAACCATTGATCTAAACTAATCAATGGCTCACAAGTGGTTTTTTAGTTTTTTTAATAATAGTGGTTTTCTTAGGAACCACCCCCTATATATATATATATATATATATATATATATCTTCCTATTCTAATAAAAAGCTATATGGGATGACACGTGTCAACACACAATCATTCTCACTAAAATTTTCCCGCCTCTCTCTCCTATTAAATAATTACACTTACGATTTAAGAAACAAATAAGGACAGGAATACATATGAACAATCACCTATATTTACATATGAACAATCACCTATATTTACATGAATGTTACAAATTGATTTTGATATGCATACTTAAAAACCCATACTCAATCAACATACGCGATGCTTACATATACGTATACAGTTGTGTACACATCAAGAAATCCCCAATTGTACAGCATAACATTTTACATTACCAATCCGGAAAAGCCCTAGCATTTTAGTGTTGATACCATAACATAATGATGATTAATGTTTCGGAACCCTCTAACCGATCAATCGTTTTCCTTATCACAACATTTTCTACTTTGATTCGGCCGACATTGATAAAAAATACACATTATTGAAGTTTCAAATCTTCTTAAAGCACATATACTGCATTATGCAATCACAAATCACTCACATTTACATATTACCTATCTTCCATTCCATTTCTATTAACAAAACACATACCTTTTTGCCTCTGTTCTTCGCTGAAACCCTTCTTCGCAAGAATCACAGCCCTTCAACTATGTCGATGCCGGATTGAAAGAAAGTTTCAATCTTTTTAAATTTCTACAGAGAATCTATCACCAATTTGGAGTGATTGGGCGAAATTCAGGGGATTTGTTATTAATCGGATTGGTATTGGCGGTTACATACCAAAAGTACTATTTTGTGTTGCCTAAACTACCCTTTTGGTAGACTAATCTGAATAAGGATTTCTCAATTAATTACAAATTTGCCACTTTCAATATTAACCATTGATCTAAACTAATCAATGGCTCACAAGTGGTTTTTTTAGTTTTTTTAATAATAGTGGTTTTCTTAGGAGCCACCCCCTATATATATATATATATTCTTCGCAAGAATCACAGCCCTTCAACTATGTCGATGCCGGATTGAAAGAAAGTTTCAATCTTTTAAATTTCTACAGAGAATTTATCACCAATTTGGAGTGATTGGGCGAAATTCAGGGGATTTGTTATTAATCGGATTGGTATTGGCGGTTACATACCAAAAGTACTATTTTGTGTTGCCTAAACTACCCTTTTGGTAGACTAATCTGAATAAGGATTTCTCAATTAATTACAAATTTGCCACTTTCAATATTAACCATTGATCTAAACTAATCAATGGCTCACAAGTGGATTTTTTAGTTTTTTTAATAATAGTGGTTTTCTTAGGAGCCACCCCCTATATATCTACTACTATATATATAAGCATCTCTTTAGGGCAAAAAGGTAATTTTACAAAATCTCTTAAAATTAAGAGGTACAAGTTGTGTTGCATATGGTACAAGCACATGTTACAAGTCATCAACTTGCTTGAAACCCACCGACCCAACACCCCTAACCCCGTTCAAACAAGGCGCCTTTAGGCTTTCACTGCCCTATTTCAAAATTCAAATAGGGTTCTTGTAGAGCTTTGATTCAACAGATCAAAGGTGTAAAATGGCGAACAAATCGGTGATTATCGCTTCATCACTGACCGGAGAAGCCTTCGAATCGATCGACGTTGAGTTCTCCGACTCCGATTCATGGCAAGTCGTTGATCCGTCGGATTCCGATGACGGAAACTTCTCCTACGGTGACGTCACTACTGACGATGATAATGATGGTGACAGCGAAGTCGTGCCGGATGTTGATGATCTTCTTCAACATCCATTCGGATCTCCGTCGTCTGATGTGTCTATGCAGTTGATTGTAGATGAAATCACTCATCATCGTCAGGTAATTAGGTTTTTCTACACTCTTAGTGATTTGTTAACCTTTTGAGTTTATACATCAATCTCGATGATATTCGCTTAAACTTCGAGATCGTGAGTGGAAGTACTTAGACATTTGGTGTAAAAATGTTGAATATGAGTTTATTCATGCGTGTAGGAACTTGAAGACGCCGTGGTGGAAGACGGTGGTTGATCGACAGTGAAGATGATCCATACGAAGAGGATGAAGGTGAGAGTGATGAAGATGACGATGTCGATGTTGATGATTTGGATCTGGACGACGAACTGGTGCCGAAATGGTTGAACAACAAATTCGAACGGCAGAGGTACCCTTTTTGAAGCCGAACATCGATCTACTTTCTACATTCCTTACTGGAAATTTCCTCCTGCTAGATGGCTGGTTCCCAGACAACGGAAATTTGCAAATGATCTCAAGATTATTAATGATTGTCTTGATAATCTTATAAAAAATGCAAAAGAGACGAGACAGGTAACAGCTTTATTGATATAGTTCTGTAAAATCATATTTTTAATGCTTTTGCATTAGCAATGGTTTGTTGACGTTGGATGATTGATTACGATGCATATGTTGTAGTTGGATTGTTTATAAATTTTAAATTTTGAATTGGTAGGAAACGGATGTTGAGAAACTGCAGCAAAGGGACTACTCGAATCTCAATGTGTGTGATATGTTTCACTTTATTGTTAAAGAGTTATATGTTTGGATTTTTCATGTTGTAACCTGTTTCAGGATGCGAGTCTACTGCGTTTCTTAGTTGACATGAGGGGAGTTGATGTTGATGATCGACAGGTATGCCCTACAAATTGATTTGATGTCTGTTGGTAATTTCTGTATTAAAGACTTCTTGCAAGTTATTTTACTGATTTCCCTTGTTTTAAAAATTGTAGATACGTTAGACTAATCATTTCCGAAAGTCTACGCTTGTATCCTCAACCTCCATTACTCATTAGACGTTCTCTAAAACCAGATCGATTACCAGGTATAAGATCTTTAATCTATAATAGAATACCAAAGTATCATGACGAATTGTAAATCATATTTCATAGAGCTCTCTGAAAACGAAATTGTAGAAAAGGAAATGAATTGATAGTTTACTTATTTTATTATGGTAGGATTTTGTTCCATGCTAAAAACAGGGAAATTCATTTGACTTTTGTGGTCAAACAAATAACTATATGAGTAAACTGAAAAGTGGATATTTGTTTCGGTTTGGTTGAAAGAAGGTGCTAAATTAGTATATTATGATAACAATCATAACATGCAATAACAATATACTCTCTTTTCAACACATTAAACTGGCCCATATTTGTGTTAATCAGCCAAAATAAATTATATCAAACTATCTTATATGTTTCGTATAATATGGGAGATAATCAATGATATGTTAGGCTTGAAAAGAAATGAAACATAATTGGAATTAATTTGAAATGTCCCCAAATGGAAATTGTTGAATTTGGAATACTTTTCTCGCCTTGAACTATTTTTTTATGTTCTTATTGTAGATGGATTTGATATCCCGACTTGATCATCCATACGTTGTGCAGTACAAAGATGCTTGGGTAGATAAGGTAATATGATAATTTTCAATTTATGATACATGAAATTCCCGTATACAAAATATTAAAGAGAGCAATCATTTTGCAAATGCAAAGAGGGAAATTGTATATGAAGATTATGGGTTTAGAACAATGATTTGTGAACTTTAACATTCATGATTCTACCCTTTTATGGCTGAGAATGCATGTTCTTCTAGCTCTTTGAAAGTGTTGAATATGATCCCTGAAGCTGCCTTTGTTTGTTTGATCATATTGCATATCAACTCTTCTTTACTCTTCTCCGACCCACTTTTGTAAATCTTTTCAATATCCTTTTCTGTCATCAATGCAATCTCTTCCTTAATGGCGGTCTCAAGGTAGCTCTTTTCGCCAAGCACAAGAGCAACATAAACAGGGATGCAGGATATACTTTGTTCGATTTTGTCGGGGCTACAAATAATCAAAAACAGTAATAAGAATTTTAAGAGTTTATAATTTTTGTTCTATTTTGCTAGGTTTGAACTTTGTTCGATTTTGTCGGGGCTGAAACTTGAAAACCTTAATCGAGCTCTTAAGGTTTGTAATGATTCTTTATATCTTCGTCCATCAAGAAAGCTGAAAAGGTACTCCTGTAGTAATTCAATGCATATTCTTGTACTTTTCATAGCTAATGTATCACTTAAACAGCGATTCAAGGTATACTGCTGTTCTTTGCTACTTCTTTTGCAGAAATGTGTTTTATTAACTATAGAACTGTAGGCGTATGGTTGATTATTGGTTTGTTAATAGATGTTGTTGGATTTCAGTTATCCTGATGATAGATTTGATCGTTATTGGGAGGGGTATGGTGCAAACAATCCTACAGCGTCGCGAGGGGAGAATGTGTCGATTGGTGGATTCTGGAACCTTCCTCCGTTGAAGGTGTTTCAGACACAGTTGGCGGCTGACAGACTGCAACCGTTGGAGATTCGATGGCCTCTTGTGCCTCTGAAGAGCTCAGTTTACTACATTGCTTTATACTTTGCAGAAGACAGTGGGACGTCGTCAAGATCTTTGAACATTGAGATTAATAATGTTCCATTTTATAGTGATTTGAGGGTTCCTCAATCTGGTGTTGTTTTGTTTGCCAACCGGTGGCCGCTTGCAGGCCCTACGAAGATCGTACTAACTCCTGCTAATGGGTCAACTCTCGGGCCTTTGATTAATGGTGGAGAACTGTTTGAGGTGATTCCTGTTGGTGGGACAACTCATACTAGAGATGGTTTGATTCAAACTTCGGTTGATAATACCATACTGTGATGACATGTTTTCGGTTCATAATTTTGACATTTTTATGTGAATTTTGATGTATTGTAGTGATCGATTTGCATGGTTTGAAGAACAGTTTTCAGAACCCTCCATTTGATTAGAATGGTGATCCTTGTTTGCCAAAAGAAAACTCATGGACTGGAGTTACATGCTCCTCTGGATCTAATATTCGCGTGATTGGATTGTGAGTAGAGTGATTATGTAATAATCATATGATAATCACAGTTTGTTATCTATGATATTGATTAATTTGTGTTTCCTTTGCAGAAACCTTACAAGCATGGGCCTTTCGGGATCTTTG
Organism: Flaveria linearis; assembly: GCA_024085815.1. Classification (NCBI taxonomy): domain Eukaryota; kingdom Viridiplantae; phylum Streptophyta; class Magnoliopsida; order Asterales; family Asteraceae; genus Flaveria; species Flaveria linearis. The sequence continues at coordinate 83,069,717 of CM044003.1, forward strand.
TCGCCCAACATTGCAAATTTGACTGCATTGAATGACATGTATGACACTTATATACTTCTAAGCTTCTTGCTTATATAAAACAATAAACAATATGCAAAATGTTTAAATTCTATAGAATTAGAACTTTTATTGACTGTTTGGTGGACTTGACAGATGGCTTGGGAACAATAGCTTGTCTGGATCTATTCCTGATCTCAGTAAATTAAGGATGTTGAAGACTGTGTAAGCTCTTCATTCTGTCACTCAACTTCTTTTTAATGTTAATATATTAGCCTCAACTACAGAAGAAGATGGCACAATTAGTGGATCTATGTTTTGTTTATTCATCAAATGTCAGATCATTAAAATGGATAATATAAAGAGTAGCCATCAAGTATCTTTTGATATAAGATTGTCTTTTTAGGGTAGCAAATGAGAAAAAAAAGAGTTTTAAAAGAAAAATTAATTGGGTTGGAAGTGATTTTTTTTTAGGGGGGGGGGGAGGTGGGGTAAGAAGTTGAAAGACAATGGAGCCCAGATACTGAATGTATTTGATGGCACCAATGAGTTTCTCTCACCTCTGTCTGTCTTCTTAAACAGACATTTGGAGGACAATCATTTTAATGGACCATTTCCATCATCTTTGGCAAGTATTGATGGACTGCAGGAACTGTAAGTTCTAATCTGATAGTACTAGGAGTATTATACAGATGAAGTGAATGCTACAAAAAATTGCTTCTTGTTGTGGATCAAATGACCAATCTGTCATATGTATATGTGTGTGTGTGTGTATATATATATGTATATATATATGTATATCTATACTATATATATATTCATTTGAGAAGGGCACCTAGGTAATTTCACATAAATCTCTTAATTTTAAGAGATGTACATCTCTTAAAGCATTGAATTGGGTATCTGTAATTTGGAAGAGAGGTTAGCTGAAACACGAGATAGGCTCATAAATGGTTCCATTGATGAACAAATGTAAGAATTTTGATTATTTCATCATCTCTTTGATTGCTGTTTGATGTTATATGAAATGTGTAGTCCTGATTTGTGTTTGATTATGTTTGTTTTTGTTAGTGAATCAGTGGGAAGTTCAAAAGATGTTTTGCGGTCTCCAAGCGTGCAAACAGAGCTTGTGTTGCTTGCACTGCCAGCAATTGCAGGCCAAGCTATTGAACCTTTGGCACAACTTATGGAAACCGCTTATATTGGTAGACTAGGTAAAGCACAGTTCAAACGAGTTGTGTATATACTTTTTGTTCGCATATCAGATTTTTTCTCATCAATACTGACTTATATCAATGTGATACAGGACACCATATCGTGTATACGTTCAAGTTATAATACCAATATGTAGTTGTAACACATAAAACAAATTATGCTGCGTAAAACAAATTATGTTGCATATTGTATTTAGTAATGTGTCTTAACTTGTTAGACATTTTTTGAAACTGAAATTCATTGATTCACATACAACTACGCAATGTAAGAAATAATTGTAAAACAAAAACGTTAGTATTTCACTATAATAATCATCACCCCGCCGCATCGCGCGGGTCTCCTGCTAGTATATATATATATATCTTCCTATTCTAATAAAAAGCTATATGGGATGACACGTGTCAACACACAATCATTCTCACTAAAATTTTCCCGCCTCTCTCTCCTATTAAATAATTACCTTAATTACTAATAATACTATTTAACACTTTTTAGATTTAATAAATTAATAAAGAGATCTATTTATTAATGTTATTTCTAAATAAACAATTTTTTTTATAAAATAATAAATTTATTTAAAGCATAAGACTTTTTTTAAAATACGAAATATTTAAAATTGGTATTTTTGAAAAGTTATTTTTTTAAAACCAAAAATAATTAAATTTAAGAGTTATAATAAGAAAACTTTTAAAAATGACATTTTTATACGGTTTGTTTTAGAACAAAACGTTTATTTATTTATTTTTGAAAACAAATAAAGTTTTAAAAAGTTGATATCACTATTTTATAACTTATAGTCATTTCTAATACATAATTTCACTGATATTATATCTTAAAATATTATTTTATAATAATAAATTTTGTTATATTAATTTTTTATTTATTCAACCCGTGTAACACACGGGTTACTATAGCTAGTATATATATATATATATGTATATATATATATAGGGATCCATTAATTTGAAAACCAAAATTTTGTAAAAAACCAAAAGAACCAATTCACACCCTAGATCATTTAGATCTATGGTTATAAATAAAAGGGGCAAAAAGGTAAATTACCATTAAAATATCATACAGATGAATGGACTAAAAGGGCAAAAGTGGAAAACCCTTTAAAAAATTTTACAACTGCAACTCATATTTTGTGGAGCCACGTTGAACCCATCGTTTCGAACCTATGCGCTCACAAATCACAATTACTACATTGGACGATTGAGGTGAAATCAAAACAGGTTCATTCGAAGAAGACGATTGAGGGCTAGTTTCTTAATTTCGCAATGCAATCGATTAGCGATCAACACAATAAAACCAAAGGTATGCAGCTTCACTGCTACATTGGACGATTTATTGGGCTTTTAACTCGGAAAATATATCGCTTGAATAGTTAATCAAGTTGTTCATCATCTTTCTTTAGCGGGTTTCTCTGATTAACACATTCTATGATGTTATGAGACTAAAGTAGTCTTGAAATTTCAAAATACGTTGTGGTCAGTATACTCTTTTCTATTACTCCGCTTGATCCTTGTTTTAAAGGATGATATTTAAGTTATTGTATAATTGCATATCAAATTGATTTTTAGAGATGTTCATAAGATTCCAGTTCTCGAATAGAACTCCATTATGTTTTGAGATGTAAATTAGTTCGGTTTGAAAGTTTATCATGCGTAGGATCAGAGAAGTGTTGTCTGTATATTTCTTAATTTCTTATATGAACAAATGCATACGGACATCTGACTTCCCTATCACTAATTTTGCCATTGTTTCGTATATTTTGTTGTATTTTAGCTAAACAATGTTTACTCTATTAAGCACACTTATTATCTAAATGTTTTGAATTTTAAAGACAACTAACACTTGTTGTGCATTAGTTTTTTTTATTATCATTTGGTCTGTGGTTTGCATTCATTAATGCATCTATTTATATTACATTGATATAATTATTGCTTGAATGCATTTATGAACAACATGCATATGTGCACCTCTGAATGTGTTGATTAATTGCTTTAATGCATGTATTACAAGTGTGTATTGATGGTTAACAATATTTACATAATGAATATTATGAGTGTTTATCTTCATTCTTTGATCACCATTCAATTGTTTATATCCTTCCACATATGGGCTCTGTATGTGTAATTATGTTTGATTATCTTTATGTGTAATAACCAGTGTTTTGCTTTAATAGATGGATGAAAAACTAATAACCTTATATGAGTTATAGGTTCATACAAGGTGAAAACAAGTGAAGGTAGCAAAGGATCCAGAATGATTGCTGGTATCTTGAGGGATGAATATGGCTACTAGAATAGAGGACTCATGGGTTAGTGTTGCATTCACGGTTGTTAGTTTTATGCAGAAATTAATGTTAGATGCTATGAAGATGCCAACAAAGTTAGATGTTGAACTGAATGTAGAAGAAAAGGTACTTACCCTTAGTTGGGTACAAGAATGTGGTGGGTTCACATAGGGCGTTATGGAGAACTTAGCCCTCAATTGATCATGAAAAAGGTTTCTAGTGGCCATGAAGTAAATATAAATAAGATAAGGAATAAAGGAAACACGTTAACATAGAGCTGTCTGACATTGTAATGATATCATGGTGGTAAAGATATCATGGTTGTAATGATATCATAAACGTTTCTAATCTTTGAACGATTTGTACAATTAATTAACCCTATTTATAATGTTAAGTGCGTATGTAATAAACTCATGTTGGAGTAGAAACGTTCCTGGTCTAGTTATTTATAAGATATGACATAATTTTTTCTGTCTATAATCCACATGGTTTCCTTTTGATAACTTGATTTGCTAAAATACTACCACTCCATTCATTGATTATATCCTTTTATGGATGTGATGAGCTCATATCAGAAATCATTTTTCTCAAGTTAACTGAGTGTTTTTTAACCATATTGTCCAATAGACAATGATCTCCAAGGTGAACCAAGTTAACTCAACCTGGTATCCTTGACTCTTCTGTATTTCCTTGTCGTGTCCTTTTGTTTTATTAAACACTAGTTACTTCTTTTAAGCACAATTACAAAACTGTTTCGGATGTATATTAACACATAAAATCATAAATTCAAGTGCATCATTGTATCAGCTTATATTATTATGCATCAATTCATTTAAAACACATATGCATTAATGCATAAATGTTCCATATATGCATCAATGCATCTATTCAACATATGAATCTAATACTATATCCACATTAGTGCATGATTGATTAGGCTTAATAAACTGATTCTTGTTTGAATAACTACATGAATCGCCTAATGTGATTAGCAATGAATTTTATACTGTATGATGCCAATAATAGAACCTTTACCCATACAAGTTTGAACATTGAGTAGATGAATTAATAACAAATATACATTTAATGTTGTATTCTTGAACAATACTAATGGTGTCGTCCTCTTATCTATCTCCAAATAGCTTTCCCGAGGAACAACGAATTATATATTCACAGGAAACACAACGTGTCAAGTGTCTTATCAAATTTTAAAAAATACTTAAAAATATAAAAGCTCTAAAGTATATTAATTAGATTCAAAGGAACACTAACAAGGCCGTTGACTGGGTTAATAAACGAACCATAAAGTTATATCTATATGAAAAAAGTATCATAACATCTAAACATATAATTAAAACGTAACATAATATTTCAGAACACTATAATTCATGACTTCCACTCTTAACTTTGATATCGATATGCTTTCCCTTATTAGCACATCCTTTTATATTATATTCAAATTCTCAAGCTCCATCAAGTGAGCAGCCTTTTACTTTTATTTCCTCGTCCAACCTTGTGGTCCTGCTCAACACCTTGCCCTGTTTAGCTCCTGTGTTGTCACAACAACACCCTCAGATTGTAGCATGGTCAACTACAATCTTGATTGCAGCAGGAAAAAGTGAGTTTTGAATGAAAATGAGTTGTATTAGGCGGTTCGTAAAATGTCCCATCTGCTTGATTTTAAATTTAATGTTATAATCTACATTCATCAAGTTGAAACCACCCACCAGTAAGCAAGAAAGCTTGTTTGACTAGAAAACGATGAATTATCCGCATGTTTATTGAGAAAACCTGTATTAGCGTACAAACAAGAGATCCCATTTGCATCAGGAAGAAGCATCAATCCAAAAAGAGTAAAAATAGTATCAAGTGCAATACCAACACTAACACAACAGGACACCCCTAGATATCCATGATGCCACTTAATCAACATGAATACATCAAACTACAGATAACTGAAAATTCTATTATAATTGTACTACAATAGGATTCAGGTAATACATCATGTCCTATATCAACACATACATCAAACAAAAAAATTAATAAACATTAAACATAAGAAAACAATAAAACAATGAGAAATATTTCTGCAACCAAAAAGCTTAAATATGTATGTACTCCATATAGAAATCAATCAATATGTTAAGAAAACTGAAATTACGAGCGGTTAAAAAATGTGCTTTTTCCATGTGATTGATCATTACTTGTTTCTCAATTCAGGTTATATGTCACTATTTATAACATGAACATATGCACCCAATGACTGATATAACTAAAGCATTGATTTATAAACATACCCACCTTCTAAAAGAAATAATTGAGAAGAATAAACATACATATATAAATCAAATTTACAAGTCACACAAGAGGTTTATTGAAAACATGAAGCAACAATAAAATTAGAATACCTAATAAATAAAATGCCGACCATCCTATCTGAGATCCAAAACTCATTTCCAAACATTAGAAATAATCCAAACAATCACGTGTTATCATCAATTAGCCTTAAATGTACAGATGTTTCCTTACATGTATACACACCATCTTCTTGAGAATGGATATTAAATTTATCCAACTACTTTAATTCATCCAATGCATACACATTATTATCTTTTTTATTGGATTTCAATAGCATTAAATCCATAATTTCATCCTTAAATACATCTGTAACATCTACTTGAAATGAATCAATTACCCATTAATAACTTACAAATAAGTCACATATATCAATTGAATGATCAATGGAGAACCACACTCGTTTCTCACTTTTTCTATACCGCATGTAGAATTGAATCCACAATCGATTTTATGTATATGATGGTCAAAATGGCAAAGCAACATGAATAATGGATCGCATGTTGGTTTTGCAGAGGGATGTAGCGGTTATTTACTAACCCTCTAACCTAATTTAAAATTCTAAATTACATGATTGCCCCTTGGTAATTACTTAATTAATAAAAACTTAAAATATTTATAAAAAATCTTATTGGCTAATTGTGGTTCTTTTGGTTCTTTACAAAATTTTGGTTTTCATTTGAAAGCCCTCTATATATATATATATATATTAAGTAAGCATATATTCTAATCACCCAAATAAGATTAATGAAGATGATTATATAAATACTAACATCTTTAGTTACAGGTTCTAGAAAAAGAACGAAAACAAAAAATAAAGTAAGAGCATTTACATCGTATTCCATATATTTTTGTTAGTGTATTTCTTATATGATATGGAATGATCGTGAGTGGTTGTGAATAAAAAAAAGAAAAAAAATATTATTATTTATCTGTATATATTTGGTAAGACACTATTCACTCCTTATAACTTTTTAATATTTTTTAAAAGGGTCGGGAAAAAAATTTAATAATAAAGGTATAAATATGTATTGTTTAATTGAAAAAGAAATTGGAAAAGGAGTGAATTTTAATATAATTATTAAAATAAAGATAATAATAAGATTTGAATGCTCTTATGTATATATACCTATTTTTGATGATCGATAATTGATGTGGATGTGTGAAACGCTGAGAATGTAGAAGTTTTTTCAAAGTATTGTATTGAGAGTTTGACTTTTTAGGGCTCTAACGGCTATAATAGGTTATAAGAAAAAAAAACAACAGTAAATTAGGATCTAGTGACTGGGTTTGTTAAATGTATTAAATAAATTAAGTTGTTAATAAAAGAAAGCCCATATCTCACATCAATCTAATAAATTGTTGTTTGAATACATCCGACTAAACACAATTCAATTGGTTTATACTCTACGTCTTCTTTACTTCTTCTCTCCGGAAAAAAACATCCCCTTTGCGGCTTCGCCGAACTACCATTGTGCCATCATAGGCAGGAAAAACAATCAGATATAGTCACTATACTTTTACTTGTAAACTTTGTATAGTCTACAAGATAAAAATGGGTAGGGTCAAAATGTTAAATAGTTTTACGAAAAGTAATCCGGTCTACAAATTATAATGTTAATCGGAGGGTCAAGGGACCCTCCGGATACCCCCTTAAATCCACCGATGGGTGTGTCGTTTATTAACATGTTTAGCATTATGTTATCCTATCTCATTGCTATGAAAAAGGCTTCCCCTTTAGTGGTTCTTCGCTTTTTCGTTCGTCTGTTATTAGTAGTTCAGTGTTTCCCATCTTACGATTAATTCATTCAAACTTTTGATCCTAGACTAAAACATTTTCCTTTCTCTTGAAATAATGTACAAATGTGTTCTCTCTTTATACACTAATAGTAAATATACAATCCATATCAATATTTACCATGGAGAGGTTTGTTACACTTTCTTCAGGCATATGAATCCTTCTTATTGTTTCTTTTTCTCAATCCAGTGTCACAGTTCTTTTTGTACATTGAGAAATTTGTCCATTTCCTCTTTGGTCCCTAAAATTAAGAACTATGATGAAAGAATTCATCAAACATTATGGCATTAAGACTATGTGCTAACTAGAATGCATTAGGTGCCAATGATTTCTCTAAAGTACCTTAGAGTGCCTCTGTTGGGAATTTTGAATATATCTGTTAAATCTTTTTTCTTTAGAGTTACTAGATAGGGAACTAAACCAGTTATCTCATTAAATCTAGTAATGTGCTTTTATTGATTCGTTATTCTAGCCTTTAGGTTTAACAATCCATCTCAAGCTTTTCTAGTTCATTGCCAAGGCAGAAATCTCTATAACAACAACCCCTTTAGGGTATCCCACTTAATTTCCTAAAGTTCCATATCACCTCAAGACAAGGCCTCGAATACAAACAAGAGGGCCGAAAGCTTAACTTTTTTTTACTTTCATCGCACCCACTAATGCTTATTACGCCTCCATTTCTCATATACAGTGGAAGGTTTCAATAGTATTCTTTCTATGGTCAAACAGAGGAAGATTACATTACTTAAGGGTTTATAGGAACAACATTTCCTTATTTTTGAACTTCCATTTGTATTCTCAAATAGTAGGTTAGGATCTTTATTTCTATTCTTTGGTTCACCGTTACCCATATGATGTCATTTCTTTCGATTCTTCTTACATCCACCAATATGGCGGGGAAAAGCAATGTGTAACAATCCAGTAACAGTGATTGTCATTTGACCCTGTCACTCAAATGAATATTTTTCTTATCTTCTACTGTCTTTATATCCCTAGGGACTCATCTCATCCTACATCGTCCACTTCCCATTTTATCACCTCTATTTTCCATTATTGGTACCTTAAACTAGGATAAAGAATATTAGTATATACATGACGGATCTAGTGCTTGTCCTCGTGACGTGCCATTCATCATATTTACACGGAACTCATAGTAAATAGAGATGACTCAGTGAAAGTCTTAGCCTTCACTTCATCCGGTAAGTTTATATATATTATAGTTATTACATAGATGGTATCTATAAATATCCTAGTATTTTCTTTCTCTGATAACCAAGTCTTTTTATTATCATTATCATTATGAAAAAACATATATTTTAAGTGTAATTTTTTTTTTGCATAACTTACACTGGTGTTAAACAATCTTACACTTGTGAATTTACACATATCTATAAAAGATCATTATCCTCAATGCATGAATATAATCCAACAAAAAAACATAATGATTTTGAATTATCTTAATACGTTTTCGCAAGTTTTTGCCATAACATAGGGTTTTAATCTGAACCTCACCTATATGTATATCTGTGTGTGTATCTGCATGTATATGAAAATATACCAGCACTCACTCCATCTCCATCAATAGATTATATATCCATTAGTACAAAACCTATTTCTAGAAGCAGTGAAAATAGTTACTAAGAACGGGTTTAGACAATCTCAAAAATAGCACTCCTACAAATCATACTACGTCTTGAGGCCGTTATGGAAAGGACTTTGAAATAAGTAAAGTGCTCTAAAAACCACCTCATTTTATAGAATTATTGGCCTAAACCCAGCCGAAATCTCTGCCACCATCACCCTGGTTGTCTGATGTTATGGTCAGGTCTTTAAATCATCATGCTTTTGCTAACCACTATGCTAATGCATCCGCTCTAGACTCAGTTGTACCATTTCATTGCTGCTACTCTATATTTATGGGTCAAAGAACTTGAAACCCTACAACAAACTTAAATGTATAACACGAGTTATTGATTATATCTTGAAACATGGATCAAAACATGGAACCCTAATCATGTTAATTCAATCTCAATTATAAACTAAACATTAAAACAATAAGAATGACTTGTAGGGATAGTGATCTTTGACGAAGAAGATAATGCCATGATCGATTGATTCCTTCCCATTATGATATCTAGAGGGATTGATGGATGATCTTGAAAAAAAGAGGTTATTGGTGTGTTTTTCCCCTTACTTCTCTATGTATAACATTTGAAGGGAAACCCTAATTGTACTTATAGGGTATTTCCATCAAATAACCCCTTATGCTTTTAGGGACTAATTATTTATTTGGTAAAGCTTATTTAAATGATCTGTAGGCTACAAATTATGGATTATTTATAACATTCTCTCACTTAGTCGAGTGATTATTTGTAATGAATATACACAAGTTTAGCCAAGTTAAACACTCACCAAGTTTCATATTAAAACTTATAGTAGATAGTTATAGTCATTCGAATTGATGTTAATTCAAGACCCCTAATAGTTATAGTAAAGTCTCAATATAAATCATTTACAAATAAAACTAAAATGACTAAAATAAACCCTTAATGTATACTGTTAATCTATACAAATTTTTCTATAGAACATTAAGTGTGCATATATGTAAGGCCCCGTTCCTGGGACGCTTACAGCTGTTCATTCATCGCACTTAAAACACATAATTTCATTAACTTTAATAAGCATTGCAGCGGAATCGATCAAAAGACATCTCATTTTATCATAAAAGCTTTTTCAATTTAATACATCGTTAATCAATTACAAAATATATATTGTTGCATTACATCACAAAAGCATTATATGAATGGATGCCATCCAAAGAGCTGAGTAGCCGTCCCGTGCCATCCTCAGCAACGTTACCTGCCAACTGGAAACACATAAAAGTCAGCGTTGCTGAGTGAGTTCTAGTTTTATAATAAGACATACTTTTCTTTCGTTAAAACTGTTATTTACATACATGCGATCACACCTCATACGTACACATAGATAAAAGGGCGTACCTGGTGCTGCAAAGAGCTCCCGCGTTTTCGCAGGGTCCAGGGAGGGTCCGTCCCATTTAAGGGAAGATGTACGCGGTCTTTCCCCCATATTTTGTGGGGAGGCCGTTTCCACGGATCAAACTTGAGACCTTCGGTCCCTTAGGAATAGCTTTTACCGCTGCGCCAAGGCCCGCCCTCATACGTACACATAGATAATATCATTATTATCTTCATCATTCGTTCGTTATCTTTCGTTCATTTAACGTACATCGTTAAATTTTCACATTTGTTACTTTCGTTCTCATTCATTCATAAATTCTTACTTTCATTCGTACGTTCCTTACTTTCATTCGTACGTTCATTACATTCATTCGTACGTTCATTACTTTCGATGACATGTACAATACCCTGAACATTGTGCAGGAAGCTGGTTACTGGGCCTGAGGTCTTTCATAGACCTCGAACATTATGCACGAAGCTGACTCCGGTACCTAGGGCAATTACATTTACCACTTATCTTTTCTCTTTCATGCCGGATCAATGCCATGTGCTACACCCCAAACATTGTGTATGAAGCCGGTTACTGGGCTTGAGGTCTTACATAGACCTCGAACATTGTGCATGAAGCTGACTCCAGTACCTAGGGCAAGCGGCAAGGATCCCATACATATGGGCAATCACAAGGATTGGACCCCAGTGTGCATCCTTCTTGGGTAGCTAACCCGCACACAGTTGAGCTAACACCCTTCATTAGGTGTGAATCTCCATACATTTGCTTGCAAGCCTTTTTTACTTTCATTCATTCATTCGTTAATGCATGCATTCTTTCATTTCGTTCCTCTTTTCATTATCTTCCACTTTACGTTACATAATACTTTGCATTCATTCAATAACATAACACGTAAAGCCATGGAAAAGATAAACATACATCACGCATAATCATGCATCATCATCATTATCATGCCCGACATAACCTCTAAGGCCTCAACGACCATCTTACATGCACCTACGGGAACTTCCACGTCAAAACATACATATGTACTTTCCCCCGAAAGTCAGTAATCAAACTATGCTGCTCCTCGGGTACAACAGCCCTATTTGGGCGTGTGGGCACCCTTCAGTCGCATGGCCTCCATGCGACTTAACATCATGCGAATGGACCTATGCGGATGAACACCAATGCAGGTGAAGACCCAGTTGTACGAATGGACTCTCAATCGTGCGAATGAACACTATGCGAATGGACCTCATACGAACGGACCTCATGCGGATGAGCACCTATGCGACTGGGCTCTCAGTCGCATGACTCCCCCTGCGACTGGACCTCCAGTCGTGCGACTAAACTTCAATCGTGCGACTGAACCCCAATCGCCCTCCAGTCGGCCGTATGGCCTCCAGTCGGTCGCCTAGCCCTACCTGATGTAGAATGCAGTTCATCCCGAACCCAATCTGCCATTTTCGACCTCCAAGCTTATCCAAACCTATTCTAATCCCAAATCAACCATCCTAAACCTTATGGATGCATACTACAACACCATTCAAGCACACACAAGCCCAAGAACATACTTCAAACACACCACACATAATCACACCCAAATGGGTCAAACACACACACACACACACATAAAAACGGGTTTACTATGTGTTCCAGCCCCAAATCAGTTGAAAACGAGTAAAATAGGGGGAACTCACACAAACTACAAGAAGAAGAAGAGCTTCATGTTGACTCGCTACCCGACGATTTTCGTGCTCGGATCCACCCGAACAAACCCCGTTTTCTCTCTTTTCTCTCTTCTTTCTCTCTTCTTCTCTTTTGCTGATTTTTCACAAGAGTGGGGAGGATGTGGCTGCCCTCCCCCTCTTAATCCCCCATTTTTACAAATTTTCTCCCGTTTTGGCAAGTTTGGTCCCCCAACTTTGGACTTTTTTCTTTTTCTTCTTTCGTCGGCTTCAAAGAAAATATCCGGGTGTTACAAGTCCACCCCCTTATATAGGTTTCGTCCCCGAAACCTGTTATACCTATAACAAACGTGGGTAATGCTGTCTCATTTACTCTTCAGTCTCCCACGTTGACTCGGATCCCTTCCTGTGGTTCCACTGTACACGCACAAGAGGAACCACTTTATTTCGCAACCCTTCTTTTTTCGATCGATGATCGCCACTGGTTGCTCCACATAATTGGGCCGCTTGTCTACTTCGATATCCTCCAGTGGAACAATCATGTCCTCATCTGCCAAACACTTCCTTAGATGAGATACGTGGAATGTCGGGTGAATTCCACTTAACTAGTCTGGTAACTCCAACCTATAGGCCACCTCTCCTACTCGAGTAATGATTCGGAAAGGGCCTATGTATCTCGGGCTCAACTTGCCCCGCTTTCGGAAACGAATGATACCCTTCCAAGGTGAGACCTTTAACATAACCCGGTCACCCACCTGGAACTCAAACGGCCTACATCGTTTATCAGCATACGACTTCTGTCTATCTTTGGCTGCCTTCAAAAAGGCCTTGACCTTTCAATCTTTTTAGTCATAGCCTCGATCACCTCGACGCTCCCTAACTCTTTATGACCAATTTCACCCCAACATACGGGTGTCCTGCATCTCCTACCGTATAGCATCTCATAAGGTGGCATACCAATGTTGGCATGATAGCTATTGTTGTATGAGAATTCGGCTAACAGTAAGTGGTTATCCCAACTTCCCCCAAAATCAATCACACATGCCCGGAGCATGTCCTCCAATGTCTGAAATAGTCCTTTCCGACTGACCATCAGTCTGGGGATGATAAGCTGTGCTAATGTGTAACCTCGTCCCCATCGCATCGTGGAATTTCTTCCAGAATTTGGATGTAAACCGGGTGTCACGATCAGACACAATAGACACCGGCACCCCTTGACGAATCACAATCTCCTTAATGAAAAGATTTGCTAACCTCTCGGATGAATATGTCTCGCGCATCGGTAGGAAGTGAGCACTTTTCATCAAGCGGTCAACAATCACCCATATAGCATCATACCCTTTCGAAGTGCGCGACAACTTTGTAATAAAATCCATGGTGATGTGCTCCCACTTCCATTCCAGTATATCCAAAGGTTGAATCTTTCCATACGGCTTTTGATGTTCGGCCTTCACTTGCAAACAAGTAAGGCACTTACTCACATACTCCACCACGTCACGCTTCACACCCGGCCACCAATAATCTTTCTTCATGTCTTGGTACATCTTTGTAGCACCAGGATGAATAGAGTATCGAGTCTTATGAGCTTCATCCATAATCTTCACCCGTAGATCCTCAAGACGAGGAATCCGCATTCATCCAAACCGGGTTCTAACACTAAATGTGTCTTCACCCAACTTCACGACCAGACCTCTCATTCTTTTAGAGTTAAGATGATCTTCTTTTATTGTCTCATCTTGAAACTCTTTGCCTTGCTTCATCACGTCAGAGGTCATAATCAGCTGGTACGCTTTCACCCGAATCAGCTCGGGTCTTTCCTTCCGGCTAAGGGCGTCCGCCACCATGTTGGCTCCGCCCGGATGATAATGGATCTCACAATCATAATCCTTTATGAGCTCCAACCATCTCTCTGACTCATGTTCAAGTCCTTCTAATCGAAGAAGTACTTCAAGCTCTTGTGGTCAGTGAAAATGGTGCACTTCGTCCCGTAGAGAAAGTGCTTCCAAATCTTTAGTGCAAAGACCACAGCTGCCAGCTCCAAGTCATGAGTCAGATAGTTAACCTCATGAACCTTCAACTGTTGGGATGCATAGGCTATAACCTTTCCTCTCCGCATTAACACGCACCCCAATCCCTAGTAGGAAGCATCAGAATAAACCACTAGATCTTCACTTCTATCGGGTAATGACAATACAGGAGCTTGGGTCAACCTCGCCTTCAATTCCTCAAATGCCTTCTCCTGAGCTTGACCCCACACAAACTGTACATCTTTCCGAGTCAACTTGGTTAGTGGAGAAGCGATCTTGGAAAAGTCTTGGATGAATCTTCTGTAGTAGCCCGCCAAACCCAAGAAACTGCGAATCTCGGATGGCATCTTTGGAGACTTCCATTGCATCACCACTTCCACCTTTTCCGGGTCCACCATAATCCTCTCGGGATTCACCACGTGACCCAAGAATTGAACCTCACGCAACCAGAACGCGCACTTGGAGAACTTGGCATACAACTTCTCCTTCTCAACGTCTCCAACACCTCTCGAATATGACCGGCATGCTCTATTTCGCTCTTTGAATAAATCAGGATATCATCAATAAACACAATAACTGATTTATCCAACATCGGCCGACACACTTGATACGCGGGTAAAAGCTCGGGTTTAAAAGCATAAAATGGTATATTTATAGCATAACTTCGAGTTCAAAGGATCTATGTTGATGTGTTTTGTGTTTGTTAGGTCCGGAACAATTAAGAGTACACTTCGGGGGTCATATGGGATGTCGGAATGGAGCCCGGAACAGTCGGATACGCGAAACAAACAAAAGAAAAAAAATGCAGTTTCTGGAGCCCGTCGCCGACGCCCTAATAGGGTGTCGCCGACGCCCTCTAGATTTTCATATCGGATTTTTAATGCCCACTTGTGTTGTTTGACTTGTTTAAACGAGATTTTTCAAAGTGGAAGCTAGAAAGGCATATAATAAGGAGGAAAAGGAGGAAAAGAGGGGGAACACACAACATGCTATGATCCTTTCATTATTTCTTGTCTCCAAGAGCCATCATCTTCATCATTACCCATCTTCTTCATCATCACAAGTTTTCATTTTATCACAATTAATCATCCATCGAAGTTGAAGGAAGAAACTTTTACAATTGGAGCTTTTCATTATCAACAAAGTCAAGCAACATCAAAGTGATATGGAACTACAAACAAGATCATCACCCGGAATCCAAGCCTCAAACAACATGAGAGGCTAAACTTCTTTGGGTTTTCCCCCGGTTTTCATATTGTAAGATTATGGGTTGTTAACGTTTGAAAACTAAATTGCATCATTGTGTTTTGTATTTGATTGCTTGAAACATTTATGTTAGTATTTTGATCTTAACTTGAATTCCCAAATTGCATGAATGAGTATGAAATTTGTCTTTGAGAAATGGAGTTGGTCATGTGTGCTATGTAGATGTAGAGTTTGAATGTTCATGTGTAATGAAGTGTATTATTGTCCGTAATTAACGTTGACAATTCTTGACACCTAAGCCTTGTAATGATGAACTCGTTAGCATGACTCACATCTTTGATGCAAATTAGTTGGATTAGTAGCACCATAATTTTATGATATCAACCGGGGGTGAACCTTATTATTAAACGTTATTTGTTAACCATTGTTCTAAGTTTGTCAAGTTCTATTAATCATTCTTAAGTAACCATTTTTGTTCTGCTCATTTCTTTGTGTTGGACAAAGTTTCAACACCATTTCAAGTAAACATATAAAATCTTTTATAAATAAAATAGCAAGCTTCATAATTAACTCGATAGTTCAATTCAAGTCTAAACACAAACCACATACTCCTTGTGATTCGACACCCTTCTTACCATTTGCTACATAGTTTTGGTACTAAGGAACTATATAAATACTATCTTTGACTAGTGCACGCGACAAGCCGGTCAAATTTTGGCGCCGTTGCCGGGGAGTAGTGCGCTTTGTGTGTAGAATTGTGTTGACTAGTTTGTAATTTTCTGTTTAAGTGTTTGGTTATTTTTGCATCATTCTTTTTCCCTTGTTATGCTGGTTGTGTTATTTGTGTAGATCACAGGTAGTGCATGCATACTAGAGCATCCGGAAGAACCTCTCCGTTGGTGTTTGAACCGGAAATTGAACGATTTGCAAGAAGGAACCGAGCCAACCAAATGGAGGGTGGTAGTAACAACCGACCCCCACCACAACACCACATTCCACAAAATCCACCACCACCACCCACTAATGACCGTAACCTCAACCCAAACCGTAGACAAGCTCATAGCCATAGTAACCCACTTTTTGAACATGTGAACCAAAACCCCATGGGTCGCTTTGGCCCACCAAACTTAGACGAGCTAAGAAATGCCATTCATGAGGATGAGCCATTTAGTGTTCCATCTTACCAATCACCCGAACGGGTGAGTGTTCACACCTATCACACGGGTGATAGTGATGATTATGAGCATGACAATGAAGGCAATGGGGAGTTCTACAATGAAGGAGGGTATGATGGTGATTATGGCTACCAAGGTGATAATTATGATGAATGGAACCATGGGTATATGGAGAATGAGAACTACAACTACAACCGTCACCATAGACAAAACCAATTTAGGAATCCAAACATGAATGCCAACCCAAACCAAATTCCTCAGTTTGTCGGTGTAGCTAATCAAGGACCACAAAGAAGATACCCAATGCATCAAGAAGTGAATGGTCCTCCACGTCAACAACCTCAACGAGCTAGAACACAAGGTGTAAATGGTAGGTTCCGACCCATCATATCGGACAATGTCTCTCCTATCGTTCCACCAATTCCGGGAAGGCGTTCATTTGATTGCAAGCCTAACTACATCAACATCTTACCTCATTTTCATGGCATGTCAACGGAGGAGCCTTACACACACATATCCGAATTCTCCGACATATGTGGCACAATTGGAGGACACAACTTCTCACAAGATGAGGTGCGTTTAAGATTGTTCCAATTTTCATTGAAGGACAAGGCAAAGCAATGGTTTTTAACCTTGCCGGCTAATAGTATTCGAACATGGGGAGAAATGCAACAAGTCTTCCTTGACGAATACTATTCAATGGCCAAAACGGATGAAATGAGGGATGAGATCCGGACATTCCAACAACAATCCGGAGAGCCACTTCATGAAGCTTTTACTCGTTTTAAAGAGTTGATAAGAAAATGTCCACATCACCAAATTGAGCTTTGGGAGCTAGTGAAGAGTTTTGTGAACGGATTGACAAAAGAAGAAAGGAAGTACCTCAAGTCTACTAGCAATGGAACCTTGTTGAATAACCCCGAGGAAGAGGATTGGGAGTTCCTTGAAAGGATGAGTAAGAACTCAAGAGCTGAAGAATCTGCGGATAGGAAAGCAAAGCACCCTATTCCAAAATCCACTTCCGACTTTGACTCAAGTGCAAAGGATCGAATAGCCGCGTTGGAAAGGGAGTTAGTTCGCATGAAGAAGAAAGATGTAAATGCGGTTCAATTCGCGGTTTGTGAAGAATGTGGGGACATTGGTCATAGAGCCGATAGTTGTCAAGTAAACATGGCTCAAGGAACCGAAGAGGTGAATCAAGTTTATGGAGACCGGAAGCCTTTTGACATGAACTCCAACACACCATCCGGGTTTGAGAAACCATCCCAACCTTAGGTATGGTAATCCTTCCAACCAAATGAACCCAAACTTTCAACCGGCTAATGAAGGTGGACAAGGCTATCAAAACCGCCAAGGGAACAATCAAGGGGGAAATTACAACCAAGGTGGCTACCAAAGGAATAACTATAATCAAGGAGGTAATCAAGGCTACAATCGGGATGGTAACTTCCAAGGAAATTACAACAATAATCAAGGTGGACCATCGGGAAGCCAAGGTGGTGGAGATGACTCGTTGAATGCAAAGTTAGATGCTCTTATGAACATGGTGAAAGAATCTAACAATGACATCAAGGAGGTGAAGAAATCAAATGAGGTGAGAGACAAGAGCTATGAGGCCTTGAGCAAGCAAGTTGGTCAACTAGCAGAAGAAGTGGCAGCTCTTAAGAAAGATCCGGGGAAGCTACCAAGTGATACGATCATGAATCCACAACATCAAGGGACAAACATAAAGAACATGAAAAATGTCCACATTAATTCGGTTAGTATCCTCCCCAATTCTAAAGTTTTCACTGACGACTTTACTTTTTTATCAAAACAAGTTGCAGGTAAGGAAAATGAAGTCGATGGAGTAGAAGAGAGTGACCCAGGAGAACCCATCATTCCAATAAAAGTAGGAAAGTTTAAGATAAAAATGGCACTCTTGGATTATGGGGCAGGTGTTAGTATCTTGCCTGGTGCGTTATATGATCAATATGAGTTCGGCCCTTTACAGGAGGTTGACAGTACCGTGGTGTTAGCTGACTTGACCTGCAAACGCCCTAGGGGGATGGTAAAAGATGTGATAATAAAGTTGGGAGATTTCTACTACCCGGTGGACTTTATGGTGCTTGACTATGCATCAGTGAGAACAAACGAGCAACAAAAGGTTATTTTAGGACGACCATTTTTGGCAACTGCCAATGCTCAAATCAACTGTCGGGATGGAACAATTGATATGACATGTGAAACTCGTAAGTTACGTTTTGATGTATTTTCCAAGTCAATCACCTATTTTGTTAATGATAATTTTTTTGATGCAAATGTGACTAATATGTGTGTTCCTCCCTACATCTCACATGTAAGCGAGCACATAACTTTTGATAATGGTTGCAAGTATGATAGGGATATGCAGGTGGACTTGAAAGAGTTTGTAGATTCAAAAGAAAACGAAGAGCCAGTGGTAGAGATGGAAATAAAGCGTAAGAAGCCAAAATGGAAGAAAAAAGTTGGTGATCCACCTGATCATAAAAATGCTCGAGTTAAGAAAACAACGTTCGGTCCGTGTTTGGATGACGTCGGGAACCCACTAGATCAACAAAAGCAAACAGTTATAGAACTCTCAGAAGGCAAACACTACTTTCGACCACCATGAGTGGTGACAGGTAAAGTCCGGCTAACGACAGGTAAACTTAGCGCTGCGTGGGAGGCAACCCACGAGAGGTAACTTGTACATAGTTGTTGCTTTGCATTGCTTAGTGTAGTATAAACCTTTTCAGCCTTTTTAGAATTGCCAATCCGAATCCGAGTCACAAAATCATGTTGCGCGTGCGACTGTGTGTATTCGGGACAATACACGTGTGTTCGGAGGGGTAATATATATATAGGTATAAGGTATATATAGCTACATTTTTTTTTATTTTCTTTTTTTTTTTTATTATTATTATTATTATATTATTTTTTTTTTTATGGTGTGCGTGTGTTAATTTTTTTTTTTTTTTTATATTTAGGTGTGATTTTTATATATATATATATATAAGTATGTAAATTCTTTATGTGTTAATGTTTATGTGTTAATATTTATATATATATAAGTATGTAATTTATATATATATATATATCTACATATTTACATATTTCATGTGTGTTAAGTAGGTGTTAGTTTTTTGTGTGTTATTTATTTATATATGAATTTGAAAAAAAAAATAAAAAAAAAATAATAAAAAAAAAAAAAATCAAAAAGGGCTTTTCTAGGTCCCGTCGCCGACGGGCAAAACCCGCGTCGCCGACGCCCTCGCGTAGACCATCACCCCCGTAGACAGTAATTTAAGCCGTAGACCAAAACTGCAAATCGAAGCCGCGTCGCCGACGCCCTGAACCACCGTCGCCGACGCCCCTCCCTTCACACCATCGGAAAATTTTGGGTTTTTCTTCAATTTTTAACCCACTCTCAACCACCCAAACCCCCACCCTCCGGATTTTTACACCAAATCAACATTTTTTCCAAATTTCCTTTCTTATGTGTTTGTACAGTTTATATAAATGTGTGAGTGTGTTTGTTTTTTCTGTTCCTTTTAATTCTGTAGTTGTTTTTATTAAGTGGTTATGGGAGTTCCACAATTCATGCTAATTGAGTGTTGTCAAGGAGGTGAGAAGCTTGCTTCTACACAATTTTTAACAATTGCAGGTTTTGTGCTATTTGGATTGAAAAGCTAATCACAAGAAAAAGTGAAGAAATCCAGGTGCACATGTTCCTTTTAGCATGATTATCTTAGTATCTTGAATAAGTGGAACGTTGTTTTAGAACGGGGAAACCTTTGGGGAAGAAATTTGTATCACATCTCTTATGTTTTGAAAAGATTTTCACCCACATTGAGGACAATGTCAACATCAAGTGTGGGGATGGGGGAAAAATCGAAAAATTTTCAAATTTTCAAATACTTTTTGGTCCTCATTTTATGCAAACAACTTAGAATGGCACCAAAAGATTTTCAAACCGAGAAAATTGGGTAAAAGGTCGTTAGTCATGGTTGCCCAAATAGTCTCATCAAGTGCCTTTAAAGAAAACTTTAAGTGAGATGCCTAACTAGTTTTAGCATGCTTTAAAATAGTCACACATGCTACATGTCGGCAATCCATTTCTCCTCAATCATGTGAGTTTTGAGCCATATTTACCTAGATTGCTAGATCACTTACACATATAAAAGTTCATTTGTTGAGTGTGATCATTATACGATTAATTGGTAGAACTTGTATGGTTTGATACGTGCTAAGACCGCAAAGGAATATGTGAACGGAGATGAAAAGGCATTAGGATCCCTCATTATTCCTATTACCCATAAAGATTACAAAACTATACCCCTAGTTGCCAATTTTGAGCCTATTTATGTGAACACAAGTATGTGTAATAAATTGTCCTTTCGTTTGTCAACCCACTAGCCGAGCATCAAAGAGTTATCCTATTGAAAATTTTGATGAGAATCCAATTGATTTTGTTTAAGTGTTAGTCAAATTAGTGTTCTTTAGTTATATATATATGAGAAAAAAAAAAAAAAAAAAAAAAAAAATTGAATGACGAAAAAGATATATACATTGTGTTTGAAAAAAAAAAATGTCAAGAAAAAGAAAAAATAGAATAAGAAAAGCATTGGGATAGAAATTACCTGAGTGCCATTATTAGTAGTTTGTATTGTTTTGGATTTCTCATCACATTAGCCACTAAATAAAGCCTTATTCCTCACCCAAGCCTAAGCCCAAAAACCATAAAAGACCTTTGATCTGGGAATTATTCCATTAAAGCGGTGGAGGCACGATTGCTTTACAAGCTTATGCTCACATTATTGCATATGGTTTTGAGTGAAAAACATACTAGCATATCACATGCTAGTCCACAAAATAGCCGAGAGGAGCGTATCATTGTGAGGGGCATGAAATATGTGTGCAAGAGTTTAAAGCATGGTAGAATTAATTAGGCAAGTCTTGGTTTGTTATTACATATATCATTCACTTATGGACTTGAGGGGCGGGTATGACTTTGGACCTTAACTTGATAGAAGGTGAGAATTTCTAAATGTCTTGTAATGTTTTGAAAAATATTGTATTGAAGTTTGCTTGAGGACAAGCAAAAGATAAGTGTGGGGATGTGATACGCGGGTAAAAGCTCGGGTTTAAAAGCATAAAATGGTATATTTATAGCATAACTTCGAGTTCAAAGGATCTATGTTGATGTGTTTTGTGTTTGTTAGGTCCGGAACAATTAAGAGTACACTTCGGGGGTCATATGGGATGTCGGAATGGAGCCCGGAACAGTCGGATACGCGAAACAAACAAAAGAAAAAAAATGCAGTTTCTGGAGCCCGTCGCCGACGCCCTAATAGGGTGTCGCCGACGCCCTCTAGATTTTCATATCGGATTTTTAATGCCCACTTGTGTTGTTTGACTTGTTTAAACGAGATTTTTCAAAGTGGAAGCTAGAAAGGCATATAATAAGGAGGAAAAGGAGGAAAAGAGGGGGAACACACAACATGCTATGATCCTTTCATTATTTCTTGTCTCCAAGAGCCATCATCTTCATCATTACCCATCTTCTTCATCATCACAAGTTTTTTTATCACAATAATCATCCATCGAAGTTGAAGGAAGAAACTTTTACAATTGGAGCTTTTCATTATCAACAAAGTCAAGCAACATCAAAGTGATATGGAACTACAAACAAGATCATCACCCGGAATCCAAGCCTCAAACAACATGAGAGGCTAAACTTCTTGGGTTTTCCCCCGGTTTTCATATTGTAAGATTATGGGTTGTTAACGTTTGAAAACTAAATTGCATCATTGTGTTTTGTATTTGATTGCTTGAAACATTTATGTTAGTATTTTGATCTTAACTTGAATTCCCAAATTGCATGAATGAGTATGAAATTTGTCTTTGAGAAATGGAGTTGGTCATGTGTGCTATGTAGATGTAGAGTTTGAATGTTCATGTGTAATGAAGTGTATTATTGTCCGTAATTAACGTTGACAATTCTTGACACCTAAGCCTTGTAATGATGAACTCGTTAGCATGACTCACATCTTTGATGCAAATTAGTTGGATTAGTAGCACCATAATTTTATGATATCAACCGGGGGTGAACCTTATTATTAAACGTTATTTTGTTAACCATTGTTCTAAGTTTGTCAAGTTCTATTAATCATTCTAAGTAACCATTTTGTTCTGCTCATTTCTTTGTGTTGGACAAAGTTTCAACACCATTTCAAGTAAACATATAAAATCTTTTATAAATAAAATAGCAAGCTTCATAATTAACTCGATAGTTCAATTCAAGTCTAAACACAAACCACATACTCCTTGTGATTCTACACCCTTCTTACCATTTGCTACATAGTTTTGGTACTAAGGAACTATATAAATACTATCTTTGACTAGTGCACGCGACAAGCCGGTCAAATCTCGGTTCATCAGATCCATAAAAGCAGCTGGCGCATTGGTCAAACCAAAGGACATGACAAGGAACTCGTAGTGACCGTAGCGCGTGCGAAAAGCTGTTTTAGGAATATCCTGCTCCTTCACCTTTAGCTGATGGTAGCCCGATCGAAGATCTATCCTTGAAAACCAACTGGCACCCTGAAGCTGATCAAACAAATCATTAATCCTCGGTAACGGGTACCGGTTCTTCACCGTCAACTTGTTCAGCTCCCGGTAATCTATACACATCCTCATAATACCATCTTTCTTCTTTACAAATAAGACCGGAGCACCCCAAGGAGAGATACTCGGTCTAATGAACCCCTTATCAAGCAGCTCTTGTAACTGATCCATCAACTCTTTCATCTCCGTCGGAGCCAACCGATACGGTGCCTTGGCAACAGGTTGGGCACCTGGTATTAGATCAATCTGAAACTTAATCTCTCGGTTAGGTGGCACTCCTGATAAGTCTTCTGGGAACACATCTGGAAAATCACATACAACCAGAACATCGGATAGTTTTGGTGTTGGCGTTTCCACATCTTTTACATAACACAAGTAAGCGCTACATCCACGCCTTATACGCTTTCCCGCCACCGCCATTGAGATCACCCTCGGGATCGTCATGACCCGATCCCCATAAACAGTTACCGAACTCCCGTCAGGCGCCACCAAACGAATCATCTTCTTGCGACACACTATATTCGCCTCGAAGTCCGCCAACCAATCCATCCCAAGAACCAAATCGAAACCACCTAGGATCATTACAAACGGTCTAACAGGAAACTTATAGCCTTCTAATTCCAAATCATAGTTCTCTATCATCTCAGAAATCCTGGTAGACTTACCTATGGCAGTTTCTACATCAAAGGGCGCGTCAACACGTCTACTATTAACAGGCAGTTTAGCACAAAAAGCAGTAGAAATAAAACTTCTACTAGCACCCGAATCAAACAACATAGAAGATAAAGTTGGTTCACCAGAAACGTACCGGACACAACATTAGGGTCCGTCCTAGCCTCCTCTTGCGTCATAGTGAATTCCCTGGCGCTCGCCCTCGGTACTTCACTCCCCGTCTTCTTCACCCCGGAACCCTCAGCCCTTGGCTTCTTGCAGTCCCTGCTCATGTGGCCCTCCCCGCCATAGTTAAAACATTTCCCCGCTTTGCACTCCCGTGCCATATGACCTGACTTCCCATATTTGAAGCACACTTTCAACCCCCACCTACACTCGCCACTATGCTCCTTCCCACATTTGCCACACTTTTTCAGTCCCATACCCGGTGTGGCTACACGGCGATTATCCATCCATGCCTTCTTGCTACCCGTCGAGGCATCACCCTGACCAAACCTCTTTCCATTCCAGTTTCGATCACCACCACCCTTCTACTACCTTCAGTCACCACCCCTACCGTCCTCTCATCATATAACCTCCGTGCCAAGTCCACTGCCGACCTTAACATGCTCGGTCGGGTAGCGATCATGTGCCTGCGAATGTCCGCGGGCAAACCCTGAATGTATCTCTTAATCTTCCGTGACAGAGGCGTCACCTGATCTGGCACCAGACGTGCCATCTCATTGAACTTTGTGGTGTACTGCTGGTGTGTCATGGTTCCCGCCTCCAGCTGCAGGAACTCCCTCTCAACCTTGTCCATTTCCCGATGAGGACAAAACTCCTTGATAACCAACTTCTTCAGTTCCGGCCATCTCATTCTCCCAATGGCCCTGCTACCCTCGGCTTGGACTATGTTGTCCCACCAGCATAAAGCCGAGTCTACAAAGAATGGGCAGCAAACTTCACCTTTTGGTCCTCCCGACACTCGCTGATATTCAGAACAGCTTCTATTTCCCTCACCCATCGGTGAGCAGCAGCAGCAGTGCCGTTTCCATCAAAAGCAGGGGGCTTGCACCTTTGAAATGCCCCGTAGTTACAGCCTCGTGCTGACTCCTACACAGGCTCCTCCTTCTCCTCATTCTCGGAGGGAATCATCTTAGTCTCCGTTTGCCCCCGACCTCTAGAGCACCGGTTCCTCTCTTGCCTTTCCCCTTCCCATATTGCCTTGATCACTTTGGTCACCACAGACTGTAAAATTGTCTGCATGACCTGATGCACTTCTTCGACCATCGCCTCTTTC
Organism: Flaveria linearis; assembly: GCA_024085815.1. NCBI lineage: Eukaryota > Viridiplantae > Streptophyta > Magnoliopsida > Asterales > Asteraceae > Flaveria > Flaveria linearis. The sequence continues at coordinate 83,095,025 of CM044003.1, forward strand.
ACCGAGGCCCTCAAATTTGCACTCTCATCCCCACCCTCCGGATGAGGGGTCTCGGGTCCCTCAGGAACCACCTTCTCAACTCTAGGTCTGCCTCTTTTGGGTCACGATGCAGCACCAAGCCCACCACGCGAGGCTTTAGACGATCTACCACCGACCATCCTCTATCTCACACTGAAAGATTCAAACACCAACATGGTCATTCAAGGGAACAGCTAGTTTATGTCAAGTATAGTAAGTCCCTAATTACAGTGGCCAGTTATGATTAGCCACTTACTTTACTGTTCGTACCCCGAGCATTATCTGTCCTGACTACATCAGTATCTAAATCTACCAGCGACACATAAACCACATAACATGCGCACATAATACCGGTTAACATTAAGAAAATACCTGATGGCATGCAGCAACTCAGACTGGCATCCCTTCCCTTTCCGTCCCATTCTCAGTTTAAGTTAAGGTTTATTTTGAAAATTTACACGTTTCACTTAAACTTTGGCTCTGATACCAACATGTAAGGCCCCGTTCCCGGGACGCTTACAGCTGGTCATTCATCGCACTTAAAACACATAATTTCAATAACTTTAATAAGCATTGCAGCGGAATAGATCAAAAGACATCTCATTTCATCATAAAAGCTTTTGCAATTTAATACATCGTTAATCAATTACAAAATATATATTGTTGCATTACATCACAAAAGCATTATATGAATGGATGCCATCCAAAGAGCTGAGTAGCCGTCCCGTGCCATCCTCAGCAACGTTACCTGCCAACTGGAAACACATAAAAGTCAGCGTTGCTGAGTGAGTTCTAATTTTATAATAAGACATACTTTTCTTTCGTTAAAACTGTTATTTACATACATGCGATCACACCTCATACGTACACATAGATAATATCATTATTATCTTCATCATTCGTTCATTATCTTTCGTTCATCTAACGTACATAGTTAAATTTTCACATTCGTTACTTTCATTCTCATTCATTCATAAATTCTTACTTTCATTCGTGCATTCCTTACTTTTATTCATACGTTCATTACATTCATTCGTACATTCATTACTTTTGATGACATGTACAATACCCTGAACATTGTGCACGAAGCTGGTTACTGGGCCTGAGGTCTTTCATAGACCTCGAACATTATGCACAAAGCTGACTCTAGTACCTAGGGCAAGTACATTCACCATTTATCTTTTCTCTTTCATTCCGGATCAATGCCATGTGTTACAAACCGAACATTATGCACGAAGCTGGTTACTGGGCCTGAGGTCTTTCATAGACCTCGAACATTGTGCACGAAACTGACTCCAGTACCTAGGGCAAGCGGTAAGGATTCCATACATATGGTCAATCACAAGGATTGGACCCCAGTGTGCATCCTTTTAGGGTAGCTAACCCGCACACAGTTGAGCTAACACCCTTCATTGGGTGTGAACCTCCATACATTTGCTTGCAAGCCTTTCTTACTTTCATTCATTCATTCATTCATTAATGCATGCATTCTTTCATTTCGTTTCTCTTTTTATTATCTTTCACTTTACGTTACATAATACTTTGCATTCATTCAATAACATAACACGCAAAGCCAAGAAAAAGATAAACATACATCACGCATACTCATGCATCATCATCATTATCATACCCGACATAACCTCTAAGGCCTCAACGGCCATCTTACATGCACCTACGGGAACTTCCACGTCAAAACTTACGTCTGCACTTTCCCCCGAAAGTCAGTAATTAAACTATGATGCTCCTTGGGTACAACAGCCCTATTTGGGCGTATGGGCACCCGTCAGTCGCATGGCCTCCATGCGATTGAACATCATACGAATGGACCTATGCGGATGAACACCAATGCGGATAAACACCCAGTCGTGCGAATGGACTCTCAATCATGCAAATGAACACTATGCGAATGGACCTCATGCGAATGGACCTCATGCGGATGAGCACCTATACAACTGGGCTCTCAGTTGCATGAATCCCCATGCGACTGGACCCCCATTCGTGCGACTGAACTTCAATCGTGAAACTGAACCCTAATCGCCCTCCAGTCGGCCGTATGGCCTCCAGTCGGTCGCCTAGCCCTAACTGATGCAAAATGCAGTTCATCTCGAACCCAATCTGCCATTTTCGACCTCCAAGCTCATCCAAACCCATTCTAAGCCCAAATCAACCATCCTAAACCTTATGGATACTACAACATCATTCAAGCACACACAAGCCCAAGAACATACTTCTAACGCACCACACACAATCACACCCAAATGGGTGAAACATACACATATACGAAAACAGGTTTACTATGTGTTCCAGCCCCAAATCAGTTGAAAACGAGTAAAATAGGGGTCCTAGAACTCACACAAACTACAAGAAGAAGAAGAGCTTCGTGTTGACTCGCTACCCGACGATTTTCGTGCTCGGATCCACCCGAACAAACCCCTTTTTCTCTCTTTTCTCTCTTCTTTCTCTCTTCTTCTCTTTTTGCTGATTTTTCACAAGAGTGGGGAGGAAGTGACTGCCCTCCCCCTCTTAATCCCCCATTTTTACAAATTTTCTCCTGTTTTGCCAAGTTTGGTCCCCCGACTTTGGACCTTATTTCTTTTTCTTCTTTCGTCGGCTTCAAAGAAAATATCCGGGTGTTACAATATAACTAATTAAAAATAAAATAAACATTCGAGGAAATCATATTAATTATTGATGCACACTTCATATGTTATTACATAAGGTATCTACTAAAACCCATCATTGTTACAATTCTTGGAAAATTCTCGGTGGTAGACCTTTAGTCATCGGATCCGCAAGCATATATTTTGTGATAATATACTCAATAAAAAGATTATTTTCGTTTACTTGTTCTTATACGAACAAATATTTTGTATCAAGATGTAAACCAGCTTCGATTGAATTGTATTGTTCGAGAAACTGACGGTAGTCGGGTTGTCATAGTAAATCTTCAATGGTCGTGATATGGAGCAAATTTGAGTCCAGTGTTGAGATTTCTTTACAACATCCCATGGTAAGTTGCATTATAAACCATAACGTATTCTGACATCATGTTGAAGTTGTCATCAATGTTATTTATTATTCCCCCCATGAAATAAGTTCACCTGCTAACATAAAGATATACCTCGAAGTTAATTTCTTATCATCTTTTCATTTAGCAAAGTCAGAAGCAGAATAGCACACAACTTCTATGATATTAGTTATTCTGTATGTTAATTTATAGTATTTTGTCCCTTAAAGATATTATAATACTATCTTTACTGCTTTCTAATGATCAGGATTAGATTGATATTGTCCTAGTATTCCAGCAATATATGCAATATCAGGACGAGTACAGACTTGAGCATACATTAAACTTCCCACTACGAAAGCACAATGTATCAGAAACATTACCTTTAACTAATAGATCGACTAAAGGAGAGCAATTATGCATATTATAATATGTAATTGTATGCCTTCTAAGACAATCCTAATATCATATTGGCTCGATATCGGTGTATTTCAATGCCTACTACATAAGAAGCTTCTCTGAATCTTTCAGGTGAAAATTACATGAAAGTAATTTCTTTGACTCATGCAACAATTCTAAACTATTACTTGCCTACAAAATGTCATCTACGCAAAGGACAAGTATAACAAAATTGCACCCACTCATTTTGAGGTAGATGCATTGATACACTTGATTCTTGATAAGACTTGGTTTCTTCATGACTTCATCAAACTTCAAGTACCACCGACGTGATGCTATGCATTGATCCACTTGATTCTTGATGAGACTTGGTTTCTTCATGATTTCATCAAACTTCAAGTACCACTGACGTGATGCTTGTTTTAATCCATATATGGATTTCTTTAACTTACCGACTAAGTGTTCTTGACCTTTAGGTTTAAAACCTTTAGGTTTAAAAACTTTAGGTTTTAAACCTTATAGGTTTGAAACCTTCAAGTTGGTTCATGAACACGTCCTCATCTATTTCATTATTATGAAAAGAGATTTTAATGTCTATTTGATGTAACTCTAAGTCAAAATAAGCCACTAAGGCCATAACGATCCTTAAGGAATCCTTTTGTGAAACAGGTGAGAAGGTTTCCTGATAATTAATTCCTTCCTTTTAAGTATAGCCTTTAGCAGCCAATCGTGTTTTATAGCATTCATTATTAGCATCCAGTTCTAATTTGGTTTTGGAATCTTATTTACATCCTATTAGTTTTACACCCATGGGTAATTCAACCAATTCCCAAACATCATTCTTATACATGAAATCAAGCTCACCGATCATAACTTTATTCCATTCAGAAAATTGATCACATCATTAAAGTATGTTACATAATCATCAAAATTAGTAGGCCTTCTAGACCATGATGATCTCCTCAACTAATTTTCGGGTTCTGTAATTTCAGCAGTTGTTTAAGAGACTTGCTCTTGTGGGTTTAATGATGCTTCATTTATAAGAATATTTGGAGCAATATGAAATTTTGAGGAAACATGAGATAATGGTGTAGCGTTCTATAATGGTATGGTGTGATGTGCAAGAGGTGTAATATGAGGTATGTGTAGATAGCTCATCCCTCTCCTCTTACATTTCTTGTAACTCAAAGTCTTGACACTAACCTAAGAATCATCTAGAAACATAGCATGATGAGTTTCCATAATACGCATAGTATGAGAAGGACAATATAATCTATATACCTTTGAATGATCAAGATATTCTATAAAGAAACAACTTACTGTCTTTATGTCAAGTTTCCTTTGTTAAGGATTATAAAGCATAGCTTTGGCTGGACAACCCCATGCTTTCATATACCTTAAGCTAGGTTTCCTTCCTGTTTAAATTTCAAAGGGAGTTTTAGGGGCAAACTTGGAAGGAACTTTATTTAGTATATAAACAGCCATCTTTAATGCCTCTGTCCATAGAACTCTTATAAAGATGAATTCGCTAACATACTTCTAACCATGTCCTTTAGGGTATGATTTTTTCTCTCAACTACACCATTTTGCTGAGGAGTACCCGACATGGTAATTGGTTTATAATCCCATTTCTTTGAAAAAAGTCAAAGAAAGGATAGAGATCTTGACCAATATTAGTATGTCTATCATAATACTGACCACCTCTATGTAATCTCACTACCTTTAGTTTATGGTCTAGTTGATTTTAACTTCAACCTTAAAGGTTTTAAACATGTTTAGAGATTTAGATTTATCCTTAATTAAGTTCAAGTACATGTACCGTGAGTGATCATCTTTAAAAGTGATAAATGATTTATGTCCTGATATTCCAATTGGATAAGATACACAAATATCATGTGTATGAGTTTTAATGAATCGCAACTCCTGATGGCACTCTTATTAGATCCATTAGCCATTTTACCTTTAAGGCATTTTACATATGTTTCAAAATCATTGAAATCAAATTGGGTAATAATTCATCTTTCACGAGTATTAACATGCGATTTCCTAGGATGTGGCCTAAACGTTGATGCCATAACATTTATGATATTCCAAATCTCATTTTTGTTTGTTAATGTTTTCATTCATATTATATGATAAAAATAATTTTGAAAAATGATCATCTAGTTCTAACTTATAGAGAATTCCATCTAGATAACCACAACCACAAACATGAGAGATTAAAGTATAATGACTTTGCATCAACCATGCAAAATTTTATAACCATTATTGTCTAGCTTTGGTACAGCTACCAAGTTCTGAGTTATCCTTAGTACATATATTATATCTTAAAGTTTAATACAATGACTTCTTTTCATAATTAATTGCATGGTTCCAACAGCTTCAACATTAAGTTTGTCACCATTTCTCATTCTAATTGTCCCTTGCTTTCTTTCTAGCTTCCGGACTGTAAGGAATTCTTATATGGAGTTAGTAACTTAAACCATAGAACTAGAATCAACCCACCATGTGTTAATTAGAATGTTAACATTAAAGAACTTTAATATTATGAATAAATAGTTACCTTTTTCAGCCAGCCACTCTTTCAACTTAGGGCAATACTATTGTATGTGTCTCGTATTATGGTAGAATTTGCAACGAGATTGTCCAAAGGAAGCATTTAAGCTGGAAGCTGTACTTTTACCAGCCTTATGGACCCTAGAGCTATCCCCTATGAAGTTTCCTTTCCCCTTTAATGGTTTAGTGATGGTAGCATGAACAACATCAGTTTTTTCTAACTTCAGGCGGTCTTTCTCCTACAGGCACATTGATATCAACTCACCCATTAACCATTTTTCTTTATATGTGTTATAGTTCATCGTAAATGCATCAAAGCATGCATGATGAGAAATCATAATAATGTATACTAGAAAACCATCACTCCTAATGTATAAGATCTTGAGTTTATAAGCCTTGTCGTTCATCATCATTATGTGCTCATGCACACCATTAAACCCATCATAATTTATAGTAAGCATCTTTAATAAAGTGCTCGCATGTGCTTTAGAAGATCCTTTATACTATTACTCCACTAAATTGAGGTTAGTTTTATCATTATTAAAATTAGGTATCACTTCCCTAACTAAAACAGAGATAGAGTTCTTAGTCAGGGATATTTGGTTAGACCTCTCCCACTTTTCGTACTCGTGTTTCTGATCTACTATGCATTCACTAGTAAGAAAGCAGGAGCATCATGTCTCGAGGCATAATCAAGATCCAACATGCCAAGAGTAAGTTTATAGCTAGAAGCCGCACTTGTATCAACCTCATGGACTTTGGAGCTTTCCTTTTTTGAAGTTTGTCTTCCTCTTTAACGATATAGTGGTGGTAACATGAACAACATTAGGTTTTTCTAACTTCAGGCGTTCTTCCTCCTACACGCACATTGCTATCAACTCACCCCTTAACCATTTTTCTTTCTAGGTGTTATAATTTATCTTAAAAGCTTCAAAACATGTTAGAAGAGAAGTTATAATAAAGAGTACTAGAAAAACATCACTCTTAATGTCTAAGCTCTTGAATTTATAAGCAATGACGTTAATCATCATTAGGTGCTCACACATACTATTAAACCTATCATACTTTGTAGGAACCATCCTTAGAATCAAAGTGTTCCCAAGTGCTTTAAAAGATCCTTTAAGCTATTCTTCCAATAAATTCAGATAAGTTTTAGCATTCTCTGAATCATGTATCGCTCTCATAATTACAACAGAGATGGAGTTCTTGATTAACATCAAAGACATTCTATTAGACCTCCCCACTTTTCATACTCTTGTTTCTTATATGCCATGCTTTCAGCAGTAAGAGTAGCATGAGCATCATATCTAAGGGTATAATAAAGATCCAACATGCTAATAGTAAATTAAGTGAGTCCCTCTATGAGACGAAGTTAGCCCTAGTCAGAACTTCAATTCTGAAGTTTGGAGTGATGATGGATGCTAAATTGACACGAGTAGAAGTAGAAGAGTTGAAGTGAGCTATTATAAGACCGGTTGTGAATTAAACGCCAAATTCATAGTTGGAGATTATAAAGTAAACACACTTACTAGATCAAATAGGGAACCAGCCAGTGAAACAATGAACAACAAGTAAGAACGCTCAAGAATAGAAACATAGGTTATTAATGATGATGTATATATTGCTCTCAAGTGTTTACAAGTATTGCAAAGCTTTTCCTTAGACTGATGCATAAGATACTTTATATTACAACCTACAACCGGTCATACTTTGAAGACCAGCTGGACACTAATCTAGATAGTAAGATTAATATAAAGTCAAAAGGCAGATTATCTTTTGACTTGTGACTATGACAGGTTATAGCTCACATCCTATTATAATAGAATAAGGATGAAAGTACTAAAGTAGGAAAATACAGAAAAAAGACCATATTGTATAGTTGACAAAAGTAAAAAGATAATCACCAACTTGTGTAAGTTGGTGAGTCTTTATAGCTGAGAGTGAAAAGGTCTTCTGTTTTTTGTCAAAAGTATGTCAAATTATGTTTATTCCGAGATTTCAGACTTTAGAAGAAACACAACTCTTCTTAGTGTTCAGAAGATACAGTCTTTAAGCTTCGAAAGACTTCACTTTGGCTTCAAAAGATTTCACTCTTTGGCTTCAGAAGATTTGACACTTACTTATTTCTTTGTTCATAGTCAAATCTTCTTAAGTATTCCGTCCTTGTACTTTATTGCATGCTGAGAGATCTTCAGTTAGCATTAGCCTTTAAGATAATCATCTTGATCTTACAAACTCCCCTAGGCTGATGCTACCAAACTTGAAGATTATTATAGGTTTGGATATTCTACTTGGTTAAAGCCATCAAAATCAGAGTCATTCCTCTTGTAACATCCTGTAATTTTATTAATTAAAAGTTAACTTTGTTAAGTTCTTGAAAGGTCTATTTATGCCTATTATGGAATTCGTGGGTTATTTGTGCTTATCATTTAGTTGTCTTTTATCTTTAAAAGTTAATAATAAATTGCATAATAATAGAAATTATAATAAAAAAAATTAATAAATGTAATACTAATAATAATAATAATAATAATAATAATAATAATAATAATAATAATAATTATAACAATTTATAAAATTAATAAACTTAGAAGTGTTTAAAACTTAAATTAGTAAGTCAAGGGGGGTTTAGTTGTCAATTTATAAACTTTAAAAGCAAGTTTGAGCATAAAATAACAAACATTTGAAAGTGAAGGGGTTGTTTGTGTAATTTTAAAAAAATCAAAACCCCACTCCCCCTTCACCCCGATTTTCCGGCTGGCCTTCCGGCCAACCGCCGGCCGACCTCCGGCGAGCCCTAAAAACCCACCAAAGCCTTCGAAAACGACCCCAAACCGTTCCAAACCTTTTCGTCTACATGATTCGAACTTGATTACCTACTTAAATGATGTTAAAACACCGGTTACAATCCTCAAACGATCGTATAACCGCTACCCTTTAATTCCATAGCCAATTGAGCATTAAACTCCAATTATAACCCAATTAACTAAACCTAATCGAACGTTTATCTAACTCTAATCGATTGCAATCACCAATTACACCTGAAACACACGAAAATCACATCTTCGATCATCTCCATTGCCGCGAACCTGCAAGTTAATCGAGAACCATCTTCCAAGCAACGTAAGAAGAAATTGACAGAGGGCTTTTGATCTAGTACACCATTGGAAACTTCCTATACAACGAATTTGTTTAACATCATCGTTTGAACATCGAACCAGTCGTACATGTGTCGCGGCCTTAGCATCGTCTGTTCATCTTCGAATCCGGTAATTGAACACATGGTTATGCTCGAAATACAGTGGGGAATCAAAGCCCTATGATTACCTCGAGCATTAACATCGAATCGATCTTCAATTTGGATTTGAACAAATTAGGGTCCTTGAGGTTTGGGGAAACCTCTTAAATTGGGTTTAAAAGAATTTAAAACCAAAGTAAACCAAGGCCACGACCCTGGTTCACTGGTTAAGTCACTATTCCTTTCACTATATGGTCCCGGGTTCGAACCCGGGCTCCCTCATCTATTTTTTTGAGGCTTTAGGGCTTTCAATTTAAATCCAAATTTTTTAAAAAATTATAAAAATCAGTTTATAAACCTAATAAATTTTTAAAGACACCATATTATTTTCTGTAAATTTGTTTAATAAATTATTTTAGTATTTTTATTAAATAGTTTAGACAAATAATCTAGTTAGTTATTTTTCATATAAAATAGACTTTAAATAGTGGTTTAAAATCACTAAAATATATGTTAAACAATATCTATATATAGATGATGATTATTTTAAAAGTTATGAAAGTTTTATTCAAACTTATAGCTAAAATCTGTAAATAATTTTCCCTTTGGCATTTCTTTATACAAAAATGTACAACTAGTATATCCTATTTTTCTCTTTATTAAAATACCTAAGTAGTAAATTCTTTAATAAAATATTTATCATACTTACAAAAATCCCCAAATTTCACCTAAACCCTTAGTTCACGTTAAAACATTAAACTTATTATTAAAACTTTAACCTTGTGAACGTATATATATATTTAGGTGACTTGTGACGATTCACGTGGGAACGACGCTTATTAATATTCTTATTGGTCGTCATATTTATACTTGTTGATCATGTGAGTTTCCTTGCCCCTTTTCTTTATGATTTTCACACTATTTTGGGGTGAAGCATGATACTTATACATCATACACTTATAAACGTTTAAGACTTGTAAAGCACTTGCAATTCATCTTTATATTTTGTCATTGTTATTTGTGTGTTGTAAGTTATTATATGCTCTATTGTAACCGAGTTGCCGAGTAGTCCCGCCTAGGCCGAGTACTCCCCGAGTACTCCCCGATTAAGGCTGAGTACTCGTAGTGCGATCCCCGACCGAGTTGGGAGCGCTTAGCGACTTTTACAACCATTATTTTAAAATAGTTTAGATACATAGTTTGTTTACAATCATTAACTATTGCTAGTCTGGCGACGTCTTAGATCTATAGGCCTGACAAGCCTATTTGGTGCTAAAGCCGATGTATTGCCGGCTCCTGATGACGTATGACTTGTTCATCATGGGAACCAAGTACATTTAGCCAATCATATATACTTGTAATCAAGTCGAGGTTTGGTTGTAACGATATGTGTTCTATAACCTTGCTAACTCGTAACCTATGACATAAATTGCTACGTGTAATCTTATCGTATTATGTATGAAAACCTTGGAAACTCACCAACTATTTTTAGTTGACCTTTTATTTTTATCATGTTTCAGGTCATGCCCAAGTTTAAAGTGATATTTGAAGCTTGCAATAATCTAGGATTTGGACCTAGTTAATGGAATAAAAGAACTATGTTTCGTTATGTTATGTTTGAACTTATTTCATATTTGAGACTTATGTTTGTAATGCCTTTTGAAACTTATAATTTTAATATTTACATTTAAATATGACGTTATGTGGCTGTGAACAATCTTAACGCTCACATCTCGACGATTCCGCCGTTAAGGTGGGGTGTGACACCTCTCTTTGTTTGTTGGTTAGGATTCTTCAGGTTTTTATAGTATCTTTTTATGTCCAAGAGATCATGCTTAGGCATGTCAAGTATGTTTTGCCAGAAGTATATTTGTTAACCTCCTTGATCTCTTATGACAAACCATCTGTTTAGGTTTGGAGAATACACCCAAGACATGATGGATCTCACAGCAGTTAGAGGCTCTACATATAAGGAAGTTGGTTAAGAAGCCTCTATTGATTGACCCTCAGGATGTTCTGACTCATCCTGAGGTGTTGAGGTGGATGCATTAGACTTCTTCTTCTTTCTTGACTTCAAGTCTCTGCTTATGGCTATCCTTTTCCTCTTTCTATATTTTGACTAGAGTAAATTACCATTTGCATCCCTGACGTTTGTTTATTCTAACCACTTACATCCCTACGGTTTTAAAATTACCATCTAACCCCTAACGTTTCATTTTATATCCATTTGCATCCAAAACCCTAACACCGTTAGTTATTCCGTTAGTTCTTCTATAAAAAACTAAAATGCCACTAAGAATTAAAAATAAAAATAAAATAATTGTGGGACCACCTACATCTTCTTCTTATTCTTCTTTAACCATCATAACACACACCTACATTCACCACCACCCATCAATACCACAACCCATCAACACCACCACCCACCATCCATCGACGACACTAGCCATCAATACCATGAACACCACAACCCAATCCACCATGGACCTGCACACATCTCCACAATCCCACTCCATTAATAACCACAATCTACTCTCTTTAAAGATAAACCCCAAAATCAAAAGGATAATAATAAATGATGTCTTTTAACCCAATCCACAGCTAATTTCTTCAATTCCCTTACCCCTAAAAACTGGTACCTTTTTCTAATTATCATATCAAACATAAGTTGTAACAAAGCAAACACACAGAACAACCAAATGCATAACAAAATTCAAACCATCAACTAAACAATCAACATATTGAGTACAAAACCCGAATTATCAATACCCAAAACCCTAAATTTGAGTAAAGTCGATAATCAAGAGAAGTTGAGAGGGTACCGTAACAATTATCGATGATGGTATCAGTGATTGAAAACCCTAAAATTGGAAGTTATGGAGTGAGAATTAAAGAGATGAATCCATCGTGAATCTTGTTGTTATGGTTTTAAGCAGTTGAAAATCAAAATAAATCATTTTGAAAGCAATTGTGTTGTTGGTGATCATCTCACGTGATGTTTATTGATGTTATCGTCCCTAAATTTCACGAGATCTAGGGTTTTATAGAGGGAGCAAAAGCGTCTGAGACCCTGTTATGGCGGCAACGGGGTGGTTGTGGTGATAGGGCTGTTGTGGCGAAGACCGAGTGGTTATGGTGGTGGTGATAGTGCTGTTTGTGGTGACAACCGGGTGGTTGTGGTGATACGGGCTGTTGTGCGGCTGGGTGGTTGTGGTGGTGGTGATGCGGCTGCTGTGGTGGTGGTCGTGGTGATGCGGCTGTTGTGGTGGTGGCGATGGGGGTGGTTGCGGTGGTGGTGATTTGAAGAAGTGATTTGAAGAAGAAGATGTTAGATGGATGGACCCACAAGGTTTTTTTATGTTTTATTTAATTTAGGGGTAGTTTCGTCTTTTTAATAATAATTTTAACAGAAATATTAACGGTGTTAGTTATTTGAACTCAAATGGAGATAAAAATAAAACGTATAGACTCAAATGAGGATAACATGAAACGTTAGGGGGTGGATGGTAATTTTGAAACCATCGGGATGCAACTGGTTAAGATAAACAAACGTCAGGGATGTAAACGGTAATTTACTCTTTTAACTAAGAAGGTTAGTCTTGGTCACCTTTTTTTCCTTCTCAGTTTGGTCATTCCCCTTAATATGTTCAGAAGAAGATTTAGAACCTTGCTATGGGTAAGAAGATGAGGCTGGCTACGGATCAACAGTAGATCTTGGTTCTGTTGTCTATTTGGGTTGAACCTTGACCTTAGTTTTAGGTGCAGCTTGACTTGGAGGAGAATGCAAGTCATGAAGCTCACCCTTTTTTATCTTCTTCTTGATCACCCTGATGTGCTCATCCATTATGGATAGAACATGGGACCAAGCCTCCTACGAAGAACCTATACAGCTTCAAGAAGCTTTCCATCTCTTGTCTATCATCTGTCTTCATCTTGTTGGCTTTGATGGTGGCCCTTGATTTTTTCAGCTTCCTCCGTTATCTTTATTTTAGTAGCATTTCTTCCTTTAAGAACTTCTTGTTCTAGCTACATAAGTTACTCGAACTCTATATAATCATAAGATGGTACGATAAAGCCTTTGCCTTGTAGAAACCTGTGGCACTCAACTAGGTGATTATGTTCTGTCTATCTTGTTCTTTGTCTACTTAAGTTTCTTTCTACAACCACAGTCTCCACCTCAGGCACCTCTTGAACTGGGAAGAGGATAGGAGCTTGATACAATTTTCTTTTCTTTCTTTCTTCTTTATTCTTGAGAAACAAAGTAGCATCCTCAGCCTTCTTCCTCTCTCTAGACACCTCTATATCTACCAGTTCAGTCAATACATCCAAGGGAGGAGAGATGAGATCATAAACATTGTAATTCCTAGTTCCCAAGTAGTTTAATCTGGCTTTCCTTTAACTTATCTTCTTAGTGTTTGGCCTTTTAACAGCCCTGATTGTAACCTGCATGAAACTAGGATTCTCTCTTTGTCTTTCTTCCCTTGCTTTCCTCTTCCTCTCCTTTTCTTCTCCTCAATTTCCTCTGCAGATAAAACCTTCTTTCCCTTGTCAACCACTGGCCTATGTGACTTAGGGAGGAGAGAGCTTTAGCCTTCTAACACTTGTTCGTATTTGGAGCTCGGCTAGAGAGAGGCTATGAGACGCATTAACCAACTAGTGTCTTACTGGGAGTGGTTAGTTCTAAAGAAGTTAGAATCTCAAGGTTCACAGAGTCCACAACTAGGTCTTTAACCGAGGCTTTCCCTTCAAAGCTATTCTTAGAGTCTAACTCCGTATCCAGTTGACCAATTATTTTCCCTGCCAGCCTTTGTTTGTAAATGTTTGTTTTTCTTCTCAACTCCTCATACACTCTTATTTGAATCCTCTCTGCTAACTTGTCAGTATGTCTATTTTGACTTAGATTGACAAATGACAGGTTTATAAAAGGGAAGATTTCATAGAATCCCAGGTTGTAGATGTTTAAGATTTTTTATTGACCTAAGAATCTAGAAAGCACCAGAGCCCTTCTTTCAATATCATACATCCATCCTATGATTGTCTTTTGGCTTGTGACTATGATAGGCCATAGCTCACATCCTATTGTAATATAATATGAATAAAAGTACTAAAGTTACAAATTAAAGAAAAGATACCTTATTGTATAGTTGACAAAAGTAAAAACATAATCACCAACTTGTATAAGTTGGTGAGTTTTCGAAGCTGACAACGAAAAGGTCTTCTGTTTTTGTTAAAAGTATGTCAGCTTGTGTTTCTTTCGAGATTTCAGACTTTGGAAGGAACACAAGTCTTCTTAGTCTTCAGAAGAGTTCAATCTTCAAGATTCGAAAGACTTTATCTTTAAGCTTTGAAAGACTTCACTTTGGCTTTGAAAGATTTATGTATTTGGCTTCAGAAGATTTGACACGTAGTTATTTTCTTTATTCATAGTCAAATCTTCCGAAGTACTTCTTTCCTTGTACTTCATTCCTAAGAGATCTTTGGTTAGCATCAGCCTTTAAGATAATTATCTTGATCTTACAGCTATATTATGGGTAATTAAAAAATAAAGCAAACATAATTAATACGTTGAAGACGAGGCCTATTATAACATCAAAATAATAGGCTAAAAGTAAAGTTCTATTTGAACATTAGCTTTGCGTTGGTTATCACCAAAATTCAAATGTTATGAATGAGTTAGAGTAATCTTCTACTTGAACGTTGGCTTTAAATTGGTTATGACCAGTGATCAAGTGTTATGAACAGGTTAATGTAAGGTTCTAAATGAATGTTGGCTTTACGTTGGTTAAGACTAACATCCAAGTATTATGAATACAATTATAGTAAGGCACATAAATACGACACATCACTTTTTGGCAGAAGTGTAAGTTAGCGTGTATTTTATTATATGTTTTATCATACAACTAGCCTTTAGGTTTATTATTTCACAACACATGTATACATAAAATGATAATGTTAAACTTCAATGTTAAACATTGGGATTAATCACTTAATCTTCCACTTAAGTTACTATAATATATTTCATGTCAAAATTTGTTTCATGACATATGCGTAAAGATCAAAACATTTACATGTTATTTGAATTCAAAAAATGTAATCGCAAATGTTCGAATTCAAATAAAACTAGTTATATCCCTGATCGTGCGTTGTGCCGCTTGATGTAAAATTGTGGCGAAGTGGTTGTTGTGTGTTTTAGTAAGTTGGGTGTTTTTTTTTGCATTGTTGCATCGAAAGGGAATGTTTGGTTATACAAACTGTATTTCACATCATGCACCCGTTTAGGTTAAAAATATTTGATTACTACTTATATATTTTTGAACAAAAAGTGATGCCTAGGTAACTCCTGGTAGCTTGTACATATGAAGCGGTTCAAAAGGCTGGACGTTATTGTTTCATCGTTACTTCAAAAGTTAAGGCCTAATTTCAAGATTAAGCGTCTTTTACGGGTACTGTCCCCATGGTTTTTGTACCAAAAGAATTGCCCCTGATGTAGTAGTATGCCACTTTTATATATGAACATACTCAAAAGACTGGATCTGCTGGTTTATCAGGGTTGCATGTCTGTTTTAAAGTGAAAATTTAGTTACCAATATGTTAAGAGTGTTCACGTACTGCATACGTTTCAATCTGATAGCATGATAATAAGCTCAAACTAACTTCCACAAACTACTAGTATTCATGTGACCCCCGACATCTATCCATATTTAAACCCGATCCATTTTTATTTATTGTTTATGTAATAAAACATTTGGAATCCTATGTTGTTTTTTATCATACATACTATTATTCATGATAACTTATAATCTTATACATGCTATACACAAGATTCTATAATAACTACATTTGTTAGTATGACTAACATTTGTTTTATAACTTTACTTGTGCTATTATAACTTGATAATGGTGAATGGAAGGCTAAATTAGTAATATAGTAAAGTTCTTATGTATTTATACAATTTATAGAGTTCATTATTATTAAAGTTCTTAGCTTCTTATAAAACTACACGTGCCATTTTTTGTGCATATGTATAATAAAGCTAAACTTTTATAAACTCCGATCCTTAATTTTATAGAAATATAATATTTTTATAAAAATTTATAACTATTATATGTTTATAAAAAAATTCTAACTATCTTTAAGTATTTAGAATCCTCGAAACAAAAATCTCTAATTTTACAATCTTAATACAAACTCTTTATATGTCCTACAATTTTTACAAAATTTAAAAGACCAAAGCTCACTCTCCTTTGACTCATTTATAACCCACCCATAACCTCTAAATTTTAAGTGTGCTAATTAAATTTCCTCATTCATAACCCCCATTTCACCACCTATAAATAATTAAATACTAACATTTGTCTTACTATTTTCTTGCACCAACTCTTCTTATCAACTTAAAAGAGAGTTTTTTTACACCCTCTTTAAAATATTAAGAAACTTTCAACTCCAACCTTCCATTGAATCCTTTACAAGTATCAAGTCCATTCGTCATTCTTAAGGTAGAAGCCGTATTCTTAATTTCAGTTTTGGATAGAATCTGTTACAAATTCAAACGACTATAGCTTGGTCACAATAAATTAAAAATTAACAAACTCAAATTTCATGAACAAACTCATCAAGTTATCTTTCCAGCCAAAGTTCACACGACTTATAATTGTATCGGACGACTCCGTAACAACCTTTACAAAGTAAGTGCGCATATTTGCATATTCTGCTTTATACTGCTATTTTGATCAGCTTCTGGTTCGAATTTAAAAAAAATTCTAAATGAAAGTTGTTCGTAACAAACTAAGCTAACAGACTGGTGAGTTTCTGAATTTTTACTTAAGTTTTGATATTTTTAATAATCATATGAAGTTGTAATAATGAATCTATTCAAATATGTTTTGATCTTAAAACAATCTTTCTTTTCCTTTGCTTCTGAATCCTTTATTACTATGGCAATACTCTTAACCATAACCTTAAAAATAAGTTCTAATATATGTAATCATACTAATTTAGGGCTTCACCATGTCTATTAATCAAGTCATAAATCTAACTCATACTCAAAGAACTCAATGTGAATATTCATAGTCCATTTTTCTTTTAGGTTTTCGGGATGCGACATTTATAGGTTTTAAATTCTAAATCTTTCTTGAAAATCATACGATTCAATTAAGTTTTGTGTTTATTCTATATATTTCTGATAAACTTGTTGGATTAATCTTTTATGTGATGTGACATCTTTCTTACTTGCTAGCATATGATCATTAACTTTCTAAAGCCTAAGGTGATGATAATAGCGCTATTGGTTTGACACCGCTCGAACGGACCGTTGTAGATGGCATTTGGTTATCAAAACCGATATTCTTAGTCTAACTTGTTGGTTAGTGACACTTGAAAAAAGGTTTGATTAATGCATTTGGTTTGGTCATACTTGTTTGAATTCATATTTTGACTCTTGAATCGTTTTTAAATCTAGTATATGTAATAAAACCTATGTTTACTCAACAACTTGTTAGTTGACCTTTTATATATTTATACATGTCGTAGGGAATGCTACTTGAAATGCTTACAAGTTTATGACACACACTTGTGGACTTAATTAATAAATCAAACTTTATTTATGTTATGCATGTTTGAACAATCTATTGCTTCGTTATAAGACTTATGTAAATGGGTTGATTAAATAAATTATCACTTTAATAATATCACATGTTATGAACAATCTACACGTCCCGCCACATTCCGCCACATATTGAGGTGTGACAGTTTACACTTGGCTATCGCTTGAATCTCATTCCCTATTGTGATAGCAAAAAAAGTCACATCCAGGATTAAACCTCTAACATTTTTTGTCATAATATTGCTAATGTCTTCAAATGTGAATTCGTAAAAAAGATAAACAAAGTGGGTTTAGACATTATACATGGTTATCAACTGGTATGAAGTGTGTCTCGTTTTCCCAAAATAAAGGATTCCATTTGCACAGGACACGTGCTTTAATTGGCAATCAGGTTTCACCCAAGGGATAGATCTGCTATTCCCATTTAATGTACCCTATTTTCAACATATATAGAGTTGGTATGTTTGTATCCAAGATTAAATGCGTATTTTTTTCTTGATAAATTTCTTAATTATTGGTATCACGCTAGAGAAGGTTAGTGTCAACTATTCAGGAATCTTTTGCTACAATTAAACAATATTAATGATTTTGAAATCTAGGAATCTAACTCTGTCAATATCTACAAATATAAGTGCAACAGGTGACCAAATATTCCAATGTTTGTTAATATTGCCAATACCATCTTACATGTAATGTTAACCAATGACGACTATTTTGACAATACGTAGTATATAAAGTCTTTAAGGTCACATTACTAATGTTATTGTCATTACTAAACCGAACCCATAAAATCAGAAGAACATAACGTTAGCAAACACTCACCGAGCAGAATAGGAAGCCAAAGAAGACCGGAAATCTTGAAGGTGGCGAAGCGGGGAGATGGTGTCAAATACTTGAAAGTGGAAAACAGAAATGCCATGGTGGTAGAAAAAGATATAGAAACCTTACACAAGCACGTACACAAACACGTACAGAACTTCAATTCCAAAGTTCTAATTGTTTCAAATGGTAATCAAGAACTCTATCTATGTTGCAATTAGCGGAGCGATACCTGATTCAAATAATGCTAAAACTTATTTAAATTCAGTGGAGGAACTATTTAAAGAATCTTCTAAAACACATGTAAGCATTTTGATTCTGAAAATGTTTACTATAAAGTATGATGGGTTAAATGGTGTGCGTGAGCACATATTAATGATGAAGGGCATGGCTGATAAACTCAAGAGTTTAGACATGGAGATCAGTGATGGTTTTCTAGTACATTTTATTATTACGTCTCTTTCTTCATGTTTAAATGCTTTTAAGATCAATAATGACACCCAGAAAAAAAATTTGGGTGAGTTGATAGCAATGTGGGTGCAGGAGGAAGAACACCAGGAGCTAGGAAAACCTAATTTTGTTCATATTATCATCACTAAACCATTAAAAAAGCAAGAAACTTCAAAGGGGAAAGCTTCAAAATATATAAGGCTACTACAAGTGCAGCTTTCAGCTCAAACGCCTCCTTTAAGCAATCTTGCTGCAAATTCTGCCGAAATAAGATGCGCATACAATTCTTGCTTGTTAAGCTAAGTTTGGATGAATGTTTGCTTACAATTAAATTAACTGTATGGTTTATTTTCTAACCATGAATGGATTGCTTTCTTTTGATACTTGAATGACTAATAACAAGTGTTGCAAACAAGTAAATAGCAATGAATCACAAATAGATTCTCCTTCCAAATCATGAACTTCCCAAACAAATTTTAAATCAATTAATTTCATGATGAAAAGAATTGGACTGCCGCAAAAAAAAAAAATTAAATCATATGTAAATTGATTTACAAAAAGTTTTGGATTGATCATAAAACAAGTTTTACGGCAGAAACCAATTCATTTACAAGTTCTATGGCATGAAGCTAGGTTTTAAGTTCTGAATATTACTAACAGACTTTCCTATGGAATTTAGCTGCTAAACTGGTTTTTTGAAAATTAAATTATCAAAAGAAATGGAGTGCAAATATTTCAAACAATTGACTGATAGATTTCCGCTCGCAATTAGTCACAAAGGTAAGGTTGTCGAAAATTCAGCACTGCTTCTTCTATACTAAACTTCGAGCTCGTCGATTGTTGTAATAAAACATTTGTATGGTGTGTATACATTATTAGTACTTAACGAAGAGCATAGACGGGGAAATCGAAAAGTGTGACCAAGTTTAAACAAGAATGTTCGGTTTGAGGGTTTATATAGACCTTTAGCAATGGATTTCCAATGACCACTTTGCCCCCTAATTGATTTCGGGTCTCGTATTCAAATAAACATCGATTTTTGTGTTTTACGTTAAGCAAATACACATATATAACGTGACAATAGATGTTATATGCTCGTGCATACTTGATGTAACTGATTAACTGATTTGTTAGTTAATATACATCGGTCTTTCATGTAATTTTCATTTTTCAAGATCATCGATTCCAACTAAGCCGCTAACTCTATATTTGTTGCACAAACGACATATTTAATAGCGCTTCTGCCATATTTGACTTCCGAGCTTACGGATTTATATGGTAAAAGCATTTTGTGTGGTGTATATACATTATTGGTACCGAACATCGTATCATATTACTATGTTTTTAGAAGAAATGTTCGGTTTGAGGGGATGATATTAACCCTTAGATAACCGACACAAAGACATCTAACTTTAAGGAAACGTTGTATCTATCGGAAAATATCACCAGCCTCTAGTCCACGACGAATCTCATACTAGTCACTTAGGTTTAGTCTGTTGCAGTGATTACATGAAGATGGTCCTGAGTTCAAGTTTCTTAATAGTTGGTATGTCAATCTACATCTTGATAATTCAATATTTAGCAACAGTGAGTATTTTCAATACATGATGTACTCTTTGTTGGGTTTGTGAAGGCTTTGAGCTTGGGCTCATGTTTAGTTTTCTTGTTAATTAAATAGTTAACCCTAATTAGTCTCTATATATATCCATGTCATGTATTGTAATCTTTTGTACTGAGCAAATAAAGAAAACCCTAGTTGCAGCCCGTGAACGTAGGTCACACCGACCGAACCACGTTAAATCCTTGTGTCGTTTCTTGTTCTGTTTTCTGCGTGATAATCGTTTGTGCGTGTTCGTGTGTTGGTTCCGCTGCGCCGCTTGATTCCTAACAAGTGGTATCAGAGCTTTGGCTCGTTGTACACACGGAAGGCACTGAAGAAACGATCGCAGATTGTTGGTTAATTATCTCGGAGATCTTATTTGAAGCTATCCAGGGTTTCTGCCGCCGCCACCACCTAGGGTTCCTCCGCAGCCGCCGCCACAATACAGAGCGCGAACAGTGTTTTCCGGCGTGAACAGTGTTTTCCGGCGTGAACAGTGTTTTCGGCATGAACAGTGTTTTCCCGCGTGAACAATGTTTTCCGGCGTGAACAGTGTTTCCGCGTGAACAGTGTTTTCAGGCCGTGAACAGTGCGGGCAGAATTTTTTTTCTGTTTTTTCAGCTGTTGTTCGGTTCTGTTTGCTACTGTTGTTTTGAGGGTTGTTTTTTGAGTGATTTTTTGCGATTAGAGTTTCGGCTGGGATCTCTTGGAGTTGCTGGTTTCGCTCAGGTTTTGCAGGTGAAGCACCGGGTCGGGTGTTTTGGGTTCTAGGGTTTTGGTTGGAAGTACCGGATCTGGTGTGTCTATCCTTTATTGACTGGTTATCAACTGTTCAGCGTGCCTGTTTCGTTTGTTTTGTCTCCGGTTTGCTACTATGGCTGAAGACGGGAAGACTGTGATCGAAAAGTTCAATGGCACTGATTTTGGTGGTGGAAAATGCAAATAGAGGCATTACTGTGTCAAAAGGATTTGGATATGGTACTGGAAGAAAAACCTGCGAAAATAGAACAAGCTGATTGGGAATCAAAGGACAAGAAGGCTCGTGCGGTTATTACATTGGCTTTGACGAAGAATGTTGCTTTTAATGTCATTAAGGAAACCACGTCTCATGGTATGATGACTGCTTTGTCAAATATGTATGAAAAACCGTCTGCAGCGAATAAGGTGTTCTTAATTCGGGAGCTGGTGAACACAAGGATGAAAGAAGGAAGCTCAGTGATTGCTCACATTAACAATCTAAATTCAATCTTAACAAGACTTGTATCTGTTGGAATTAAGTTTGATGATGAAGTTCAGGCTCTACTGCTGTTGTCGTCTCTGCCTGATAGTTGGTCTGGAACTGTGACTGCAATTTCAAGTTCTGTGGGGACTAAGGGTTTCACTCTTAATGGTATTCGAGATCTAGTTATGGGTGAAGAAGTCAGACGAAGGAACTCGGGTGAGTCATCTAATAGTGAACTACTAAATGTTGGCAGGGGTCGGGGTAATAACAGGAACAGTGGGAGTTGGGGAAGAAGTTCATCTAAACCTAGGAAGAATGTAAAGTGTTGGAGCTGCAATGAGGTGGGACATGTTAAGAGTCAATGTCCGAATAAGAAAGAATTGAACACTGCTGCTGGGGATATTTCTGATGATGATGCATTGATACTCAGTGTGGAAAACAGTGTGGACTCTTGGGTCATGGATTCAGGGGCTTCGTTTCACGCCATGGACAACGGGGAAACGATGGTGAATCTAAATATGGTGATTTTGGAAAGGTACGATTAGCCAATGACGAGATACTTGAGGTAACGGGAATGGGTGATATTGATCTGGTTACTTCATTGGGTACTACATGGAACCTAAAGAATGTCAGGGTGATTCCGGGGCTGAAGAAGAAACTGATTTCAGTTGGTCAGCTGGATGAACAAGGACTGGAAGTGAGGTTTGGTAGTGGTAATTGGAGGGTGATCAATGGTAATCTGGTTATTGCTCGTGGTATGAAGCGTGGGTCATTGTATATGGTTGAGGTACCTGCTGAGGGATGTATGACCGTCCCGGTTAAGCACGACAAAATCCGGTTCACTAAATCTGGTGCTAAGAGAGTTCATTTTGCAAACATGAAGTCTGGAGCAGGGATGTTAGGTGAACGAGTTCAGAAGTCTAAACCATTCAGGGGATTCGGTGACAGTGGGAGCACGGGACGTGTTCCGGGTACAGTTACAAAGAACCGTTGGGTTTTAAAGACTGTGACTGAAAAAATTCTCTCCTGGTTATTGTTTGCTGAATTTGGAGAGTGATGGTGATCCTCGGTGTGTCTTTGAATCCGGTGGAATGTCCAAACCGGTTAAGATGGAGGATGAGTCGTTGGCAGCACTAGCCAAGACTGAGTTGGAGCTCGGGGGAGCTTCAACTGACCCTTCTGGTACTTGATGATGAGGGGTCGCTACAACTAGGAGATGTGATAAAGTCTTAGCTTGTTCTCAGGGAACTGGAGGTTTGGAAGACTTGTTTAAAGATTACTGAAGTTACTGGACGACTGGGTTGCTTTGTACTTGAATGGCGGGCTAGAATTTATCACAAAGCCTTCAAGTGGGAGATTGTTGGGTTTGTGAAGGCTTTGGGCTTGGGCCCATGTTTAGTTTTCTTGTTAATTAAATAGTTAACCCTAATTAGTCTCTATATATATCCATGTCATGTATTGTAATTTTTTGTACTGAGCAAATAAGAAAACCCTAGTTGCAGCCCGTGGACGTAGGTCACACCGACCGAACCACGTTAAATCCTTGTGTCGTTTATTGTTCTGTTTTCTGCGTGATAATCGTTTGTGCGTGTTCGTGTGTTGGTTCCGCTGCGTCGCTTGATTCCTAACACTCTTTTGCTCCAAATGCTATAAAGTTATCATATTATTAGGCAAGTTGTGCTAGTTATAAGAAGAGTCGATAACAACAATATTAATGTTGCAACTGAAAAAGTAAAAAACATATGTCTGGTCTTATAAATAATTGGACTATCCTTAAACTTCCCGTCATACGCCGTCGCATGGTATGATGATACATCACATATTAACCGAACTGCAAATGACAAATTGCAGCAAACGATTATGCAATTTATGCTAATGCTACTACTGTTTTAGCATGTTGAAAACTTACAAAATTAATAAACACATCTAGCCGGATCATTTAGAACTACATCAGTCTATATTGTAAGCACTGAGTGCAGAGAAGATGTGGGTAATGGGTCAAAATAGATTCGTGTTAGAAGAAATAGATTTTTGTACAGGGTGGTTGTGTACTTGTGTTGACCTCAACACAAGTTATGTATATGTGATTCAATAACTTTTTGTTGCGCGTGGTAAGAAAATTTGTGATATTTGGAAATAAGTTAGAAAAGTTAAGTACGTTACAATTGCATTTCACAATTACCAGCAAACATAAAATAACACATATGGCAGGTGAGCTTGTTTTGACCCGAACCCATATGACTTGTCTTTCAAAGATGCTCAGCTCGATTTGACCATTTACGCAACCCGACTTGAACCCCCGGTTTGCCACTTATAACAAAAAGGAACTATATTTGAATTTTACCTCAACTGGATAGCAGCATAGCACCTAGGCAGCAGCCTGCAAAAATATAACAATCATGTCATAAAACTAGTAAATTACCGACAGTAGATTTATGTCGTGTGAAATTCTCATTACAGTCAACAAGCCTTGTTTTAGAAATATATACTTTACATTGTCATCAACAGGAGTGAAAACAGCCTTAACTGCTTCAAAAACTTCTGCAACGGGCTTACCAGCATCGATCTGAGACCAAGTTTAATCAGTTGTCACAATATTACAAACAATATTTCAGGAATATAAGTAGTAGTAAAAATAAAAATAAGATTGAAAAATAGTTTATTTACCTTTCTGACCTTCCCCCTGGAGTTGTAATAGTTGATAACAGAGAGACTAGATTCAACAAAAACCTTAAACCGCTTCCTTATTGTGTCAATGTTGTCATCTACTCTCCCCTTCATATCCCAAATAGCAAGGTTAAATTCAAATAGGGACAAAAGCACTATGGCTTTATAAAGAAATGATTGATTAGTATTACCAAAATCAAATGTAATTACCATCTTATGACTTTAGCTAATCTTACAAGTTTGTTTGTTAGAGGTGGGAATTTTAAGTTGTTTACTTGAAAATGAGTCGATTTTGGTTATAGTTAGCTCAAACATAGCATTTGGGCCAAATTTCAAAACTTAAACAGGTCAGATGGATTGAGCAGGTATTTTCAAGACCCTATATTTATTAATGCAAATATATTCTATATTACTTTTTGATATAATACACTAATCATTCGCAAAATCCTGACATGTCTTAATTATCCGTCTTGGCCCAAACCATTTTTTGGCCATTACACGACACTTGTGACCTGACGCACCCATTTTGCAACCTCTAGCATTCATCATCATTCTTCAACTAGTGATCCGTGGTAAAGGAAAGAACCTTTGACACGTGAGACAACACACGCAAGCATTATGTCATACAAATAAGCATTTTGGCAATGTAATGTCCTTAAAATTTTAAGCATTTATCATCATTCTTCAACTAGTTTTGAAACAAATACTTCTTAAATTGTTTTATAATCATTTTGTCTGTCAAATTGGCATATGGTTGATGGTATGCTTGTCTTTTTGGTAACTAAGAAACAAACAAACATAGCCAGTTAAATCCCACTCAATCAGTTGGGTCTGGGAAGGGTAAGATGAGTTCAAACCTTACCTCTATCCTTTGGGATAGAGAGGCTACACTCAGAGGCGTCGTTTTGGAAACTATTACAAATAAATAAGAAAATTTTAGTAGAATTATTCACGTTGTATACCGAACCTGGTTGCGGCTTAAAAGGCGCCTCTCCATCTCTTCCTCGGAACAATCAAAGAAAGAACAAACTCAGGTACAATTCCAGTCTGTAGGTAAACCATAAGTTTTAAATTTCTCTGCCAAATAATTGCATCTACTTCAACAAGTTTAATGTGATTTTTGGATTCAAAACTTACAACTGCCTCAAAAGTTGCACGGTTTTCCTCATTACGGGGAAACCCATCAATTAGAAATTTGTCATTCTCACTTTCCATAATTGCTTTTTCAAGAAGTTTAATGGTTACTTCTGGTGGAACAATTGTTCCTTCAGAAATCATGTTCTGAATCATGGTCCTATAAGGTATCAACATAAAATTTAGAATACTTATTACAACTGCACAAGTTTCCAGTGGTCAAACAGGTCAAAAGAAAACATACCCGTTTTCAGTTCCAGAATTTATTTCGGCCCGGAGAAGATCTCCAGCACTCAGATGGGTGTAGCCAAAGTGCTCTACAATATTTGCACATTGTGTACCCTTGCCACTGCCCGGTCCTCCTGCACAATGTAAACAAGAAACTTCTTGAAGGGCATTTACGACATTTCCAGTAAAATGTTGCAAAATTCCTTGAATGCAGAAAGATTTTATTTTATTATTCAGATCCTTTTTCTAAAAATGATTTTTTGGATCCATAAACTTTACCTAGAACAAACACAACTTTCGGCTTCTTTACACTAAGAGCACTTTTTCTTCCTTCCTGCAACCAAATTTACATATTAATATAGATTCTTATAAAAAAATTATTCTAAAATTAAACCAATAAAAACACTGATGCTATATAGCTACCGTATATGCAGCATCAACAATAGTCCCCATGGTCTGCGCTAGAGTGTGTTTAACTTAAAACTGCATCCAACAACATGGAAGTATGATACATTTCTGCCAGTTTCTATCAATACTTTTGCTTTCAACCATTTTGTAATCCAATTTAATGACCACAATTTCAGGCATGCTCTGAAATGGACTGGCAATTATCAAAACCTTTTGCTTTGCTATCTTTTTTCATTTGTCCATCAAAGTATAATCTAATCCCAAGGGCCAAGGCCACAGAAACATTCTTTGGATAACATGTCGTAAGATCAAGTTTCAACAATTTGCACATGACAAGATTAATTGAACCCATGTATACGAGTTTGTAAGAGAATGTGGCATATCTAGATTAAAGATCTACTGTAACTAAGCTTGGTATGACTGTCAAAAGGCCTTCTAGAACACTCTTTAAGTTAACTTTTTCAGTAATCGACTCTTTTGTAAAGTCAACAAAAAGAGAAGACTTTCATAGATCAATCACAGAGTGAAGTAACGCGTAGCGATTATAACTCACAACACAAACCTTCAAGTATAGACAGCCGAATCCTTTGAGAAAATATGTTAACAGTTTATAGTCACAGACACGCTCTGCCTCATGCAGTTACAAAACTAAACATACAAATGATATATGAACTTGTAGTACCATGTGAAATTGTATTCTAAAACATATATATTCCACTCAAGTTTCAGTACTGCTTCATTGTGGTAAATTCTTCATAAATGGTTACAACTAAGTGACCTATAACTTACAGTTGTAAACTTGATTACTATTCAATGCTTATTCTTTTCATGTTAAAGCTAAAAACCATACAAAAAGCTACTAGACAGTAACCAAGTTTCTTGCATGTTCCATTCAGATCACTCAGTGTAACTACTTATGAAAAATTCCATAACAATTGAACAATACTGAAACTTTTGTAGTGTTTAAACTATTAAGTATGTGTAATTTTAGTAAAACAGCATTATTACTTGTTACTATTGCATGATTTTCTCCCCCGATTTGTGATGTTTAATCAATTATTAGCCAAATCATTACATAAATTTTTCCATCTGATCCAAAAACTTAGATGAATGCAACCCCAGCACATTCAATTGCCCTATTTCATGAAGATCAACAGAATCCCACCACAAACATAAAGTGAAAATCATGGAAATGACGATAAAATCAGATTTGAAAAGATAAAATCAAACAACTTGTGAAGAAGCTATGATTTAAAATGAAATTGAAACAACAGGTGATATTACAGCAGATCGCAACATTGCACCGATATAAATCTTACCGATTGAAGGAAAATAAGTTGAAGAAATTGGGCAAAAGATCTGATGAAATTGCGAATTTTACTGAAATTTGGGGTGTTTTAATTTACACTTTAGAGCGACTCATGTATCTCTACTCGACAGCTCGTATCTGCTGTCGCAGTCTTTAAAAGTGAGAACTCCTGGAGACAAAAGGAAAAAGAAAACATTATTATATTGGTCTTTAATGTTAACTTTTCTATTAAACAATAGAGCAATATATTACACATGTATTAACTCATGTGCTTGGGTGTGGAGATCCGGGGATTCGAACTCATAGCGCTTGGGTGGCCACGCAAGTGGTCTACCGTTGAGACAGTCACTCTTCAAAAAAAAAACAAAATCATGTGCTATTAAACAGTAATAATAACAATAAAATAATACTAATAATTGTTTATTAAATTATATAATATGAGTAATTAAACAGGAATATTAGTTTTTTTTTAAATCAAATCTATCTTATCAACTTTGACAAGTCATTTTAACCGTCTTAAAGGGTTGCTATTTTTGGGCAAACCTCATGGCTGTCTCTGCGTGCCTACCTCCTTTATCACTGAGCGGTCATTTAGAGGCCTTAGCTGGTGATCCGGGCTGTTTACCTATCGACGATGAAGCTTAACCCTCATCGTCTCACTGATCGACCTCGACCCCTTCTATTTTGAGGTCATATATAGTATTCAGAGTTTGCCTCGATTTGGTACCGCTCTCGCGGCCCACACCGAAATAGTGCTTTACCCCAAGATGTTCAGTCTGTTGCGCCACAACACATTTTAGGGAGAACCAGCTAGCTCTGGGTTCGAGTGGCATTTCACCCCTAACCACAACTTATCCGTGACAACATTGTAACACCCGTATATTTTAAAAAGATTGTAAAAGGAGATTAAAAAGAAGGAAATGTAATTTAACCCAAGTAGAGGGGTTAAAGTGTCCAAAAGGACAAAACTTTGATAAGTTGGTGGATAAAGCAACATGGCCGCCCATGCCATGTTACTTTTCACCTTTTCATTCGGATTATAGAGAGAAATAGCAGAAAGCTTCGGGTTCTAGAGAGAAGAAGAAGAAAAAGTTCGAAGGTAAGTATTTTACGCTAATTGGTTCGGTTCTTAGAGGTTCTATACCTTAGATAACCGATTTCTAAGTGTTATTTGTGTTTTGGTGATGTGTTATGCTTGTTTTAGGAGTTTAAAACTCTTGTGAACACAAATTTGGAAGAAAAAACACTTGTGGGTTGCAAAGGTGAGTTCTAGACCCCGTATTTTACTTGTTTTAGTTCTTTGAGGCTAAAAATGTATGTAAAACAATTTTTACAAAGTTCATTTTGAACACCCGTATGTACCTATGTGTGTATGATGATGTTTTGATGGTTGACATGTGTTAGTTATACTAAGGATGTTGTTATTAAGCTTAGAACATGTAAGGAGAATGATTGGGACTGATAATAGGTTAAAATATGTTAAACAGGTTGTCCAACCGCCTAAACAGTACCCCCAACCGCCTAGAATTTGCCTTAGAAAGTTCTAAGTAAGCCCAAACGTCTAAACAGGGCCCAACCGCCTGAACAGTGCCCCAACCGTCTGGAAATTTGCCTTAGAAAAACTAAGTGTAAGCCCATGCGTCTGAACAGTAGGCCATGCGTATAAGGTTTTTGACTCAAATGCCTAAGTGTGGACCAGAACGTCCAAATAGTGCCCATGCGTCTGAGATGGCCCAAACGTCTAAGTGATAAAACGTCCAAATAGTGCCCATGCGTCTGGGATGTTCCAAACGCCTAAATGTTGAACCGCCCAAATAGTGCCCATGTGCCTAAACAGGTCTCATGCGCCTGCATAGTGCTCATGCGTCTTGAACACTTGGAATAGTTTTTGAAATTTTGAGCAAAACAGAATCATTACAGTTTGACCCAAGTTTGACTTAGGGTTTTTAATTGTTATTATATTTGCATTATTATAAGTTGTTCCTATGATCATAGTGATTATTATTGTGTGACTTATGTGGTGTGCCTATGATCATAAATGCAAATATTATCTTTAATATAGTGAAAGAGAAATAACAAAGAGAAGTGGAACTTAATTAAAGAGTTAACAAGTCTTGCAAGCATATAGGAGGTGCGCTTAATTAAAGTGTTGTCGTTAGCTCAACTGCTAACATGATTCCACTGTTCATTATATTAATATGTATCTATGATGCAATGAATGACCAACTGTGAGGTGCCCGAGAACCGGGCCTTACAAGTTGGTATCAGAGCCATAGTTTAAGTGAATTGGGTAAAATATTTTCAAAAACCTAAACTTAAACTAAAAATGGGACGGATAGAGGGATGTCAGCCTGAGTAGCTACGCGTCATCAGGTATGTCTTTTATAAATGTTAACCGGTATTATATGCGTGTGCTATTTGACTTATGTGTTCTTAGTAGATTTAGATACTGATGTAGTCAGGACATGAAATGCTTAGGGTGTGAAGAGTAAAGTAAATGGCTAATCACAGCTGGTCACTATAATTAGGGACTTATTATACTTGATATAAACTGAGTTGTTCCCTAGAACGACTGTGTTAGTGTTTGAATCTTATAGCATTTAGAAATGGCTGGACAGAAATCTTCCAAGGCTTTTAGAGGCAGAGGTCGGCCGCGTGTGACTAGGAGTAGTGGTAAGGCTCCTGAGACGACTCATGATAACCCTGAGGTTCATGGTTGAAGCAAGGAGAATAAGAATGCTAGCCTAAATGCCTCAGCTAGAGAGGCAATTGCTGATGAAGTGCACCAGGTCATGTAGACGGTCTTACCGTCTGTGGTGACCAAAGTCATCAGGGCTGTGAGGAGCGAGGAGAGAAAGGAGAAAGATAATAGGAAAGAGTCCACGGGGCAAGGGAAGCAAGGGGGAGGAGGAACGACCAGAGCCTGAGACTGTATTATCTGACGAAGAGGAGGATGACGTAATGGGGGGACGACCAAGGGGTGCAGTTATGGGGCATTCCAAAGGTGCAAGCCCCCGACCTTCGATGGCAATGGTAATGCTGCTGCCACTCACCGCTGGGTGAGGGAGATGGAGGTAGTGTTGGAGATCAGTGAGTGTCGCGAAGACCAGAAGGTGAAGTTCACGACTCACTCTTTTATTGACTCAGTGTTGTGTTGGTGGGACAATATTGTCCAAGCTGAGGGTGCCAGAGCCATCGGGAAGATGCGATGGAAGGAGCTGAAACAGCTAGTGATCGAGGAATTCTATCCTCATAGAGAGCTCAACAGGATCGAGAGGGAGTTCCTGCAACTTGAGGCGGGAACCATGACCCACCAGCAGTACACCACCAATTTAATGAAATAACAAGACTGGTACCGAAACAGGTGACGCCGGTGTCAAGGAAGATCAAGAGGTACATCTAAGGATTGTCGGCTGATATTCGCAGGCATCTGATCGCTGCTCAGCCAGGTACCTTTCGATCGGTGGTGGACTTGGCGGGCAGGTTGTACGATGAAGGGGAAGAGGCAGTGGTAGAGGTGAAGAAGACGAGTGGTGGTGATAAGAACTGGAACAGGAAGAGGTTGGGATGTGGTGGTTTCACTCCAAACAACAAAAGGATGAAGGTGGATGATCGTAGGGTGTCGTCAAGCTTAGGGTTGAAGAAGTGTGGAAAATGTGGAATGGACCATACCGGCGAGTGTAGAATGGGGTTGAATGTATGCTTCAGGTGTGGCAAGCCTGGCCACATCGCTAGAGACTGTAAGGTGCTAAAATGTTATAACTATGGCGGGAGGGCCATGCGACCAAAGACTGCAAGAAGCCGAGGGCGGAGAGCTCTGGAGTGAAGAACAAGCCGGAGGAAGAAGGAGAGAGGGCAAGTGCTAGAGCTTACACCATGACCCGGAGGAAGCCAGAGTGGATCCCGATGTTGTATCAGGTATGTTTCTAGTAAATCAAACTTGTGCCTCTGTATTATTTGATTTTGGTGCTAGTAGGAGTTTCATTTCTACTACTTTCTATGCTAATTTGTCTGCTAGTAGTAGAAGTATTAGTGAGCCATTCGATGTAGAAACTGCTATCGGTAAGACCACTAGAATTACCAACATGATAGAGGACTGTGCCATAACTAGAAGGTCATAGGTTTGCTGCTAAGTTACATGTGATGCCCCTAGGTGGATTTGATGTAGTACTAGGGATAGATTGGTTAGCAAACTATGAAGCAAACATCGTATGTCGCAAGAAGATGATTCGACTAGTTACGCCCGATGGAAGTTTGGTGACGGTTTATGGAGATCGCGTTACTACGATCCCGAAGGTGATTTCGATGGCGGTAGCGGGAAAATGTATGAGACGTGGATGTAGTGCCTATCTGGCCTACGTGAAGGATGTGGACACGTCAACACCACAACTATCCGATGTACCAGTGGTGTGTGACTTTTCAGATTTATTCCCGGAAGACCTACCCGACGTGCCACCGGATCGTGAAATTGAGTTCCAAATCGATTTGATACCCGGTGCTCAACCCGCTGCCAAAGCACCGTACTGATTAGCTCAAACTGGGATGAAGGAACTCATGGAACAATTGCAGGAGTTAATGGATAACGGATTCAACTAAGTATCTCTTCATGGGGTGCTCCGTATTGTTTGTAAAGAAAAAGGATGGTAGTATGCGGATGTGCATCGACTACTGAGAGCTAAACAAGTTGACGGGAAGAATCGGTATACATTACCGAGGATTGATGACTTGTTTGATCAGCTCCAAGGGGCGAGTTGGTTCTCGAGGATAGACCTTCGATCTGGCTACCATCAATTAAAGGTGAAGGAGCAAGACGTTCCTAAAACAGCTTTTCGTACGCGTTATGGATACTACGAGTTCCTAGTTATGTCTTTCGGATTAACTAACGCACCAACTGCCTTTATGGATTTGATGAACCGGGTGTGTCGGCCAATGTTAGATAAATCAGTGATAGTATTTATTGATGATATCCTGATTTATTCTAAGAGCAAGGAAGAACATGTCGGCCACATACGCGAGGTATTGGAGACACTTAGGAGAGAGAAGTTGTATGCGAAATTCTCCAAGTGTGCTTTTTGGTTGCGCGAGGTTCAATTTTTGGGTCATGTTGTTAATGCTGAAAGAATCATGGTGGACCCGACAAAGGTTGAGGCGGTGATGCAATGGATGTCTCCAAAGACGCCATCCGAGATCCGTAGTTTCTTGGGTTTGGCGGGTTACTATAGGAGGTTCTTTCAAGACTTCTCCAAGATAGCCTCACCTTTGACCAAGTTGACTCGCAAGGATGTGAAGTTCGTGTGGGTCAGGAACAGGAGTGTGCTTTTGAGGAGTTAAAGACAAGATAAACACAAGCTCCTATCTTGACATTACCCGAAGGGAGTGATTACTTAGTGGTGTATTCGGATGCCTCTTATTCTGGGCTAGGTTGCGTGTTAATGCAACATGGAAGGGTGATAGCCTACGCATCCTGGCAGTTAAAGACCCACAAAGTCAACTACCCTACATATGATTTAGAGCTAGCGGCTGTGGTTTTTGCGTTGAAGATTTGGAGGCACTACTTATATGGCACGAAGTGCACCATCTTCACCGACCACAAGAGCTTGAAGTATTTCTTTGAGCAAAAGGATCTCAACATGAGATAGAGAAGGTGGTTAGAGCTCATTAAAGATTATGAATGCGAGATCCACTACCATCCGGGCAAGGCCAACGTGGTGGTCGATGCCCTCAGCCGAAAAGAAAGACCCGAGCCGATTCGAGTGAAGGCGTGCTAGTTAGTGATGACCTCGGACGTGATGACTCAAGTGAAAGAATTTCATAATGAGGCGTTGAAAGAAGATCGCCTCAACTCTGAACGAATGAGAGGTCTAGTCGCGGAACTGGGAGAAAACACATATGGGGTTAAGACCCGCTTTGGACGAATGTGGATCCCTCATTATGGAGATCTACGAGGTCAAATCATGGAGGAAGCTCACAAGACTTGATACTCCATTCATCCTGGTGCCACCAAGATGTATCAAGACATGAAGAAAGACTAGTGGTGGCCGGGTATGAAACGTGATGTGGTGGAGTATGTGAGTAAGTGCCTTACTTGCTTGCAAGTGAAGGCAGAGCATCAGAAGCCCTACGGGAAGATCCAACCATTGGATGTACCCGAGTGGAAGTGGGAGCACATCACGATGGACTTCATTACGAAGTTACCCCGCACGACGATGGGGTACGATGCCATCTGGGTGATTGTCAATCGTCTAACCAAGAGTGCACACTTCCTACCAATCCACGAGACGTATTCATTCGAGAGACTGGCGGACCTGTTCATCAAGGAGATTGTAGCTCGTCATGGTGTACCGGTGTCTATCGTATCGGATTGTGACACCCGATTCACATCGAAGTTTTGGAAGAGATTCCATGATGCCATGGGGACGAGGCTACACATTAGCACGGCTTATCATCCGCAGACAGACAGTCAGTCTGAAAGGACGATCCGGACACTCGAGGACATGCTTCGAGCATGCGTGATCGATTTTGGAGGAAGTTGGGATGATCACTTATCGTTAGTAGAATTCTCGTACAACAATAGTTATCATGCCAGTATTGGCATGCCACCATATGAGATGCTATACGGTAGAAGATGTAGGACGCCCGTATGTTAGGGAGATATTGGGCAGAAAGAGCAGGGAGGTGTTGAGGTGATCTAGGCTTCGACTGAGAAGATGGAAAAGATCAAAGCCTTTATGAAGGCGGCAAAAGATAGACAAAAGTCGTATGCTGACAAGAGGCGAAGACCGATAGAATTCAAGGTTGGCGACCGGGTTATATTGAAGGTCTCACCTTGGAAAGGGATCATTCGATTTAGAAAACGAGGTAAGCTAAGCCCGAGATACATAGGACCTTTCCAAATCATCGCACGAGTAGGAGAGGTGGCCTATCGACTTGAATTACCAGATGAGTTAAGTGGGATCTATCCCACATCCTATGTATCTCATCTAAGAAGGTGCTTAGCTAATGAAGACATGGTTGTACCACTAGAGGATATCGAGGTGGATGAACGACCCAACTATGTAGAGCAACCAGTGGCGATCATTGATCATAAGGAGAAGAGGTTAAGGAATAAAGTGGTTCCTCTTGTGCGTGTACAGTGGAAGCACAAGAAGGGATCCAAGTCTACGTGAGAGACTGAAGAAGAGATGAGGCAACATTACCTTCATCTGTTTGAGGAATAACAGGTTTCGGGGAAAAACCTATATAAGGGGGTGGACTTGTAACACTTGGATATTTTAAAAAGATTATAAAAGGAGAATAACAAGAAGGAAATGTAATTTAACCTAAGTAAAGGGGTTAAAAGTGTCCAAAAGGATAAAACTTTAAGAAGTTGGTGGATAAAGCAACATAGCCACCCATGCCATGTTACTTTTCACCTTTTCATTCAGATTATAGAGAGAGAAAGAGCAGAAAGCTTTGGGTTCTAGAGAGAAGAAGAAGAAGAAGAAGTTCGAAGGTAAGTATTTTGTGCTAATTGGTTCAGTTCTTGGAGGTTCTATACCTTAGATAACCGATTTCTAAGTGTTATTTGTGTTTTGGTGATGTGTTATGCTTGTTTTAGGAGTTTAAAACTCTTGTGAACACAAGTTTGGAAGAAGAAACATTTGTGGGTTGCAAAGGTGAGTTCTAGACCCCGTATTTTACTTGTTTTAATTCTTTGGGGCTGAAAATGTATGTAAAACCATTTTTACAAAGTTCATTTTGAACACCCGTATGTACCTATGTGTGTATGATGATGTTTTGATGGTTGACATGTGTTAGTTATACTAAGAATGTTGTTATTAAGCTTAGAACATGTAAGGAGAATGATTGGGACTGATAATAGGTTAAAATATGTTAAACAGGTTGTCCAACCACCTAAACAGGACCCCCTAACTGCCTAGAATTTGCCTTAGAAAGTTCTAAGTAAGCCCAAACATCTAAACAGGGCCCAACCGCCTGAACAGTACCCCAACTGTCTGGAAATTTGCCTTAGAAAAACTAAGTGTAAGCCCATGCGTCTGAATAGTAGCCCATGCATCTAAGGTTTTTGACTCAAATGCCTAAGCGTGGACCAAAATGTCAAAATAGTGCCCATGCGTCTGAGATGGCCCAAACGTCTAAGTGATAAAACGTCCAAATAGTGCCCATGCGTCTGGGATGTTCCAAACGCCTAAGTGTTGAACCGCCCAAATAGTGCCCATACGCCTAAACAGGCCTCATGTGCCTGCATAGTGCTCATGCGTCTTGAACACTTAGAATAGTTTCTGAAATTTTGAGCAAAATAGAATCATTAGAGTTTGACCCAAGTTTGACTTAGGGTTTTTAATTGTTATTATATTTGCATTATTATAAGTTGTTCCTATGATCATAGTGATTATTATTGTGTGACTTATGTGGTATGCCTATGGTCATAAATGCAAGTATAATCTTTAACATAGTGAAAGAGAAATAATAAAGAGAAGTGGAACATAGTTAAAGAGTTAACCAGTCTTGCAAGCATATAGGAGGTGCACGACCATGTTGTCGTTAGGTCAGCTGTGATACGGGTTAGCTACCCCTTATGCACACGGGTCAATCAATTGAGATTGGCGGACCTTTGTAGTATGCCTTAGGTGACTGGGCCAGCCTCGTATACAGTAATTCAGAGCATAGACTGGAGAGGCCCAGCACCAATTTCCCCACGCATATAGTTTAGGGTACTGCTCATTTATCCACATAGACAGTGAAAGATAAAGTTAAAAGAGTACGAAATAAACATGGAATACTGTAAAGTAAAAGAGCATTACCTTGTTGTACAGTTAATGCGGGGCTCACGTACAAGAGTAAGAGATGTATTTTTACAAAAAGAGTATTTTCATATATATACATTACACAAGGTATTTTAATACTTTTAAAACTAGAACTCACTCAGCAACGCTGACTTTTTTAAATTTTCAGTTGGCAGGTAATTGTTACTGAGGATGACATGAGGGTGAAGCTACTCGGTAGGGAAAAGACTGAGATCCATTCATAGGATATGATATTGTAGTTGTGTAATGCAATTAAACAGTCTTTTGATAACTTGAACATTATTGTATTGCTTAACAACAGTATCTTTTAATAATAGAGAATGGATTTTGCTAACATGATTCCGCTATTTATTTAACGAAATGTATATTAATATGTATCTATGATACAATGAATGACCAACTGTGAGGTTCCCGGGAATGGGGCCTTACAGTCTCATAGATCGACCTCGACTCCCAACGGATCTCTACCCACCTCACCGGCGAGCACCGCCGACCTACCCTCCGCCTCTCAGGTAAGTTTCCGACCACCTCACCAGTGACCACCGCCCACCTCCCAGGTAAGTTTGCCGACCTACCCTCCGCCCCTCGGGTAAGTTTCCGACCACCGCCGACCTACCCTCCGCCTAAGCCAACCGTCACCACCCCCCACCTCACAGGCGACCATCGCCGACCTACCCTCCGCCCAAGCCAACCGGCGACCACAGTCAACAACCCCCACTCACCAACACCCCCTTCGCCAAAGCCAACCGTCACGACCCCCCAACGCCTACCCCGTCACCACCGCCTACCCCGTCACCACCGCGTACCTGTCACCACCGCCTACCCCCACCCTCACCGCCCCCCACCGCCTACCCCGTCACCATCGCCTACCCATCACCACCGCCTACCCGTCACCACCGCCTACCTGTCACCACCACAGTCACTAGCCACCAAAGCCTTCACCGGCCACCACATCACCGCTAGCCACCACCCCCCTCACTGCCCCCTGCCCTCCACCCGCCACCACATCACCGCTAGCCACCATCACCCTCACTGCCCCCTGCCCTCCCTCTCACCAGTCACCAGCCACCACCTCCACCACCGTCGCAGCAACCTCACAGCTCCCCAGCCACCACGTACTAGTATCAAAATCGAAGAATTATAAATTTGGGTGTACATTTGGTGAGATCGATCTGTCTTGGATTTGCATATCTATTTTTACGCGCCTTTAATTTAATTATATCTTTAAATATTTCTTTTCGTGTAGATTGTTTGGCTGGGTTAGGGGTACCGGCATTCTTGGTTTTGAATAGGGGAAGACATCCTCTTTTTGGGGCTTCTTCTATCATCGTGTGATCTGATTTGTTTGTGTGCCCTAGCGTATTGTTGACCTTGTGTGACGGTTTCCTTTTGATTGTGCTTTACGTGTGCTGCGTTTCTTTCTAGTGTGTTGCCCGTGTTTTTTAGTCGTTTTGGTGGACTCTGTCTGGTAAAATAGATAGTAGGAGCAATTATGCTGCCCCAAGATCATGTTCGGTGAGGAGAGGTGCAAAGACAGGGAATAAGGTTTGTAGATTAAGAGTGGCATCGTGGAATGTAGGAACCCTAACTAGTAAGTTACTAGAGTTAATTGATGTGCTGAAGAAACGTAGGGTCCAGATAGCGTGCCTTCAGGAGACTAGATGGCGAGGTGGGAGAGCAAAAGAGTGCAATAGTTATAAACTATGGTATTCAGGGTCTGATGGAACAAAAAACGGAGTAGGTTTTCTAGTTTCTAGGGAACTTCAAGATAATGTATTGGAGGTGAGAAGATACAATGATAGAATTATGTTGTTAAGAATAGTAATAGGGGATGAGGTAGTGGTAGTAGTTAGTGTGTATGCACCACATGCTGGACTAGGGGAAACGGAAAGAAATAAGTTCTGGGAGAGTTTAGATCACGTTATGGGCGACATACCTAGAGAAGAAAAGATATGCATAGGAGGAGATTTTAATGGACATATCGGTAAGGATAATGAGCATTTTCAACTGGTGCATGGAGGCTACGGGTATGGTCTTAGGAATGACGGCAGTAGGGAGCTTCTTGAATTTGCAGTAGCGCATGACTTAGGTATCATAAATTCGTTTTTTAAGAAAAGAAACTCGCATCTAATCACGTTTACCAGCGGCGGGAGACACACGCAGATAGACTATTTATTGATGAGGAGAGAAGATCATAGCGCGTGGAAGGACTGTAAAGCAATCCCGGGAGAGACAGTTGTGACGCAACACCATATGTTAGTGGTGGATATACGCGTCAAGAGGTCAATTGCCCAACAGAAAAAGAGAGTTAGACCTAAGATCAGATGGGGCCAGCTTAAAGATGAAAAGATTATCATTTTTAGAGATAAGGTCATACCAATGAACCAAACTGGGCCACAGGAAGATGCAAACCAAAAGTGGGAGGCTATGGCAACTAGGCTCATCCAAGAAGCTAAAGAAACGCTTGGAGTTACAACAAAAAGGACAGTCGGTCATAAGGAATCATGGTGGTGGAATAAAAATGTACAGGAGAAGATACAAATCAAACAACAAAGTTTTAAAGAGCTTATACGCTGTAACAATGAGGAAAAATGCGCAGAGCTAAAAGAAAAGTATAAGGAGGCTAAGCGACAAGTGAAAAAATCAGTGTCAGAGGCAAAGAACACAACGTACGAGAGGATGTACAAACGATTAGAGACAAAAGAAGGAGAGCATGACATGTTTAAGATAGCCAAGGCAAGGGAAAGTAGAAGACAGGACTTGAGAATGGTGAAGTTCATAAAGGTCGTGGATGGAAAGGTTTGGTGAAGGAGAAAGACATCAAGGTGAGATGGAAAACCTACTTCGATAACCTTTTCAACATAAGGAATCCAAACCAACAAACTGTGATAGATAGAACAACCCAAACAACGCAACAAAACCGATGCTATTGTAGAAGCATCACAGTTGACGAACTTACAAGAGCTATGAAGAAAACGGGAAGGGCTAAAGCGGTGGGGCCAGACAACATACCGATTGAAGTGTGGAAATGCCTGGGTGATGAGGGTCTCCAATGGCTAACAGATTTATTCAATACTATCTTTAAGACAGGAAAGATGCCAGACCAATGGAGAACCAGTGTCATAGTCCCCATATATAAGAAAAAAGGAGATGTCCAATGTTGCGAAAACTATAGGGGAATAAAGCTATTGAGTCACACGATGAAACTATGGGAAAGAGTTATTGACACGAGAATTGGATGGGAAACTCAGATAGCGATAAACCAATTTGGATTTATGCCAGGACGCTCTACAACAGAAGGCATGCACGTCATAAGGTGGATAATGGAGAAGTACAGAGAAAAGAAAAAGGACCTCCATATAGTATTCATCGACCTAGAAAAGGCCTATGACAGTGTTCCGCGGCAATGGGAAAGTCTACGACTTAGAAGGGTACCAGAGAGGTATATCAAAATAATTAAGGATATATATGACGGGGCAAAAACGTGTGTATGAGCACCGGTAGGAGACACAGACTCATTCTCAGTGGATGTGGGACTCCACCAAGTATCGACACTGAGCCCATTTCTTTTCACAGTAGTGTTGGATGAGATGACCAAGTCTATACAATAGTCAGTCCCGTGGTGCATGCTCTTTACGAGTGATATTGTCTTAATATCAGAATCTAAAATGATGCTTAACGACAAGCTAGAGCCGTGGAGAGCATCACTAGAGCGCAGAGGATTAAGGATAAGTCGCTCTAAGACGGAATACATGCATTGTAACTTTGGTGGTGACGCGGAAGAGGACACCTAAATCAGTATCCAGGGTATGCCGGTCCTACGAATGTCTAGGTTCAAATACCTGGGCTCGTACTTGCAGGAGGACGGAGAGATACACAACGATGTAGCCAACCGTGTTCAAGCGGGATGGTGCAAGTGGGGAGCTGCGTCAGGGATTCTATATGATAAGAGGTTTCCAGCAAAACTAAAGGGAAAACTATACAGAGTGGCGGTATGCCCAGCTATGCTATACGGAACAGACTGTTGGGCCATAAAGAAATTGCACGAGAAACAAATAGAGGTTGTAGAAATGCGAATGCTGAGGTGGATGTGTGGACACACAAGACTGGATCGGATAAGAAACGAAGTGTTTCGAAAGAAGTTAGAAGTGGCTTGTATTGCAGATAAAATATGAGAGGGAAGATTAAGATGGTTTGGGTAAGTCAAGAGGAGATCAATGGCAGCACCGGTTAGAGCAGTGGAGAACATCATCCTAGAAGGTAGGAAGAGTAGAGGAAGACCTAGGTTGACTTAGGAAGAGAAAATTAGGCAAGATATGGTACACTTGCACCTCTCTGAACACATGATCGAGGATAGGAGTAAGTGGAGGTGTAGAATTAAAATTAAGGACTTTTAGTGGGTTCTATAGCTAGGAAGGGACTTTGATTACTTGTTGCGGGACCTGATGCGTATGTAGTATGCTTCTGTGTTTTTAGGGGAAACTTGCCACTTCTCGGATGTATGCTTGTTCAATTTATATTTCCTTTTGGTGATATTTTACTGTTTGCTATATGTTGTGTGCTGTATCATATATCGTATGTTTGATTATATACTGATTCGCTAGCGTTATTGCTTTTGTTATCGAGTCGAGGGTCTCTTTGGAAGAGGTCTCTCTACCTACCTGGATAGAGGCAAGACTCGCCACCACCTACCCCTCCCAGACCCTGCTCTTGAGTGGGATATACTGGGTTTGTTTGTTTGTTTGTTTGTTTAGAGTTTGCCTCGATTTGGTACCGCTCTCACGGCCCGCACCGAAATAGTGCTTTACCCCAAGATGTTCAGTCTGTTGCGCCTCAACACATTTTGGGGAGAACCAGCTAGCTCTTGGTTCGAGTGGCATTTCACCCCTAACCACAACTTATCTACGACAACATCAGTCGGTTAGGACCTCGACTTAGTTTCACCCAAGCTTCATCCTGGTCATGGATAGATCACCCAGGTTCGGGTCTTTTACTTAGAAAAACTATTTTTTTACATTAGTATTTTTACGTAAGGGTCGGTACGAGTCAGATCAAATATAAATTGTTTCCATGCATATGTTTTGATGTAAGTTTTGTTCATAAATGAGTCGCGTCAAATATAAAAAATTTTCATTCAATGTCATATTTTTAGGTACGTGTCTTTGCAAGACGGGTCAAATATAAAATATTTCCGTGCATACTGTTTTGACCCTCGTTTTGTTCGGAAATTAGTCGCATCAAATATAAAAAAAGTTTACGATATAAATCCAATTTACTATACATTTCAACTAATTTCAGTTCGTAAATGAGTCGGGAAAATTGTAATCTACGTGCTTCTTTTATGTACGCTTTGACTTGGTCTGCGTCATAATTTTGTTTGAAAAACATACGATTCAAGTATAATACGTTTCATTCAACGGTATAGATTCGAGTTATTTCATTGTTCAACGTGAATTTAACAAGGAGATAAGTCAGGTCAATTGTTAGTTTATACTTTATCACGCCACGTAAAATGCCGTAACGCGCGGTCGGTAAAAAACTAGTTATTTTCATTCATGAATTGGTTAAAGTAATTATTTTTATTTAAAAGTTTAAAATAATATTTTAGTCATATAGTTTTAATTAAATAACTAATTTTATCTATTGTATCAACATCATTCATGGAATCCGTTATAACCCCCTATATTTCCTTCACACGAGAGTCATTTTAGTCAATTAAACTTAAAAAATACATTTTTGCTTCCACTTCTCAGACTCTACTACTATAATCGATTGGCTTCACAACCTGCAACTCTCTATCAATCGGTTTCACAAGCTGCGGCTCCTCATTAATCGACTTCACAACCTACAGCTCCTCTATCAATCGGCTTCAAAAATTACGACCAGGATCTCAGTCATTGGTCATGTTGAACAACACTGTATAAATATAAATAAAACATTTGCTCAATTAATCATGAGGAAAATATGATTTTAAAGTAAACATTACAGAAACGTAAAATAAATATAAACCAATTTAAGTAAATGAGTAAAATATGACGGCCATAAATAGTATTTAGTGCAAACCAAAACAGTTTAAATGTTTGTAAAAGCGTGAGACTTAAGAATGCAACCTACTCCTAAGGCATGATAATGACCTAAGATAACATGTTAAATGTGTCAACACAAAGGTTAGTGAGTTCACGGGTTTAAATAAACAAGTATCAAGTTTGAAATGTTTGCATGATGTAGTAAAGAAAGGTATATGAATATGTAGCTAGCCTATGTTCAAGTTATTTAACATTTTGAAACTGAGGCTAACTGTTTGAATATTGTTTGCCTTCCCCACATCTTTCATGAACAATGTCTACATGTTAGGTCAAGATTACACTTGTTCGACCTCCAGTTGAGTTAGCGTGACTAATGCTAGTGGGATTTGTCAAACCAAGTAAACTACTCAAGATTATATCGCTAGCTTATTACTAATGGTTCGATATGGAGGAACTTTTATGATAAGTTTGTGCTATAATAAACAGGCGATATAACAAAAATACTAAACCAAAAAATTTTCCTTGAATATTTCTCCCCCAGAAAGAAAAGTACGCAAAAGAAGGGTTGTTAAGACTCACCTTAGATAGTGTGTATGATATATATGCAAAAAACAGGTCACTAAAGGTACCTATCAAATATAGGTCATTGAGTGTGTGTTTATAATGGTCCCTATAAACCTGTTGTACCCAAACCAACTCTAACTGTTAGCGTGTTTGAGAAAGTTTAACATGTGTTCCAAGTTTGACCAAAGTTTACTTTTGTTGACCAAAGCTGACCAGTTTGCCCAGACAACCCGCTGCTGACTCATTTAAGTGAAATCATGTTTAATCATGCTTATACAGTCCAAATCACACTGCATATAAAGCTGCATGTTAGATTTTTTTTTGAAAAGTTTCTATTTTTAGAAAGTAAGGTTTCCATTACACATGTGTAATCTATCCT
The DNA here is from genome assembly GCA_024085815.1 of Flaveria linearis. NCBI lineage: Eukaryota > Viridiplantae > Streptophyta > Magnoliopsida > Asterales > Asteraceae > Flaveria > Flaveria linearis. The sequence goes on from CM044003.1 coordinate 83,138,459, forward strand.
TAAAAAACCATCACATATATCATCATAAGCATCATAGATCATATGCAGATCATCTAATTCCCTAACATAACAAGTTAAAGAAAACTAGAACATCATCATGAATAAAGTTTTCATATTTTGAAACATATGATCACCAATTACATAATCTACAAATCAAGTTCCTAATATGTTCGCATGTGCAACACCATTGAAGGGGGTCAATGCAATAGTTTCATAATTAGAAGAGACTTAGAACACTTAACAGATCAAATAGGGAACTAGGTTTTTGTAGGCACCTAAGATGCATCTGCTGAATTTGTAGGCTCCTTAGATACATCAGCTGAATTTGTCATGGTTATGCTTATAGGAACTCCATCTATAGGGTTAGTTACCACTGGAGCGGAAATAGTTTTCTTGTTTGGTCTTCTCAGCTCAAATCTTGGGTTAAAATCGTGCTGATAAGTTACATGTAGATCTAGAAACATCTTCACAGGATTTGTTAAATTAGTTTGTAACTAAATCATGATCAATCAGCCAATCAGGACCAGAACCTTTCACACTAGGAGCGTACTCATTGAAGGTTACATTGACTGACTCTTTAACTACTCTAGTTTTGAGATTGTATAATCTATAAGCCTTAGCTTAAGAAGAGTATCCAATGAAGTGCCCATCATCTGATTTCTCAGTAAATTTGGCTACTTGATCTTTGGTATTCAAGATGGTGTGTAGACATCCAAATGATCTGAGGAAATCAATGAAAGGTCTCCTTTTGTAACATAGCTCATAAGAAGTCTTACCATGAGTCTTAACTACTAAAACTTTGTTCTGCACATAGCAGGTAGTGTTGACTACCTCTGCTTAGAAGATGATGAGTAGTTTAGAGTCAAATAATATGGTTTTTGCAGCTTCAATAAGTATCATGTTTTTTCTCTCAGCAACACCATTTTGCTAAGGAGTCCTGTGAGCACTATATTATTTTATAATACCTTTTTCATCACAAAATATTAAGGATTTGGTTCTTGAATTTAGTTCCTTGATCACATCTTATGGTTTTGACCTTGTGATCACATTGATTCTCAATTTTTAGAATGAAGTTCTTTAAGATCTAAGGAGTCTTATCCTTAGTTCTAAGAAAGAAGACCCAAGTCAATCTTGTAAAATCATCTGTGATCACTAAACAATATGAGATCCTTCCTAGACTCATTATACTGGTGGGGCTAAAGAGATCCATATGTAATAAGTGTGGGGTGCAATGATGGAGTTCTTTTCCTTTGGCTTGTCAGACACCTTGTGTTGTTTCCTTTTCAGGCATGCAATGCAATGGTCATCACTTGTAAACTCTTTCTTTGGCATTTCAGTTACCAAATCACTCTTAATTAATTATTCACGTTTTGAAAGTTTACATGGCACATTCTTTTATACCAAAGGAAAGACTCATCACTATTTTCTTTAGATATAAAGCAAGAAACTTTTCCTGAAGGGGATGCTTCTTGCAAATCTATCTTGTACATGTTCCCTTTCTTAAGAGCTCTGAGCAGGATATGCTCTTGAAAAATGACCACCCTAGGCTTGACAACAATGACCTCATGCTCAGTGAAGAGCATGTTGTGTCTCTGATCATAAAATTGGGAAACACTCAATAGATTATACCCAAGCTCCTTGACAAAGTTTGTCTTCTCAATGCTGAGCTTACCATTTATGACCCTGTCCCTACTAGTAATATAACCACCTGAATATCCACCAAAAGAAACTAGCCCTCTATCATTTTCTTAAAGTTTTGAAGCAAATGGTCATTGCCTGTCATGTGCCTGGAATAGCCACTATCAATGATCTATAAATTCCTCTTGGTCTTTAGCTGTTCCCGGGCAAGAAAGAGATGGTTAGTTACACTTGAAAACCCAAGCCTTATTGCTCTTAGGCTTGTTAAAGTGAGCTAAAAACAATGCACAGTGATTGATCCTATATTTAGACTTCAAGGATCACTTACTATTTATTGAACTTTCAATCACATGGTCTTCCTTTATCTTCCACTCCATCTTTGAAAGATTAGACTTGATCGTTAACACTTCGAAAGTTTTGATAACTTTGGAAGTTTTGGAGACTAGACCTTCGGAAGAGTTTGCATCAACTGCTGTAGAATTTAGTGCTTCTGAAGCATTCCTTTCTTCCGAGACCAAATTTCTTCCAAAGGAAAATTTTCAGTTGTCTTCTTCTTCACTTTAAAGCTTCCAAAAGGCAAATACTTTCCTTCCAAAGCTTTCTTCTTCTTCTTCTTAAAACATTTCTTCTTGGCATGTGGGTAGTACTTTTCGGATTGTAGAGGCAATCCTTGGCAAGATGAGAAGTAATATCACACCTGATGCAATCAACTGGCTTCTTTCTGAGAGTCTTCTTTTGAGTAGAAGGCTGAGCTTGATAACTTTTTAATTCCACCTTTATCTTCACAAATGATGCAACAGGCTTTTTAGGGTGAGGCTTGCTCTTGGAACTGGATGGTTCAGGCTGTGTAGCACTAGTGCACAGCTGATCATCCTTCTTTTCTTCATAAGGATGAGTTGGACATGAACTAGAAGTCCAGGTATTAGAGTCCATAGTCAAGTATTCAGCCTTTACCACCTCAAATCATGCAGAGATAAATACTTTTTTATGATTTGATTTGAAGGTTGTCTTGATCTCTTGAGCCTTCTTTGATCTTCTCTTGGCTGCTCTGATCAAGTTTTTGCTTTTGGACTTAGTCATCCCTAGTTCGTTCCTCTCCTCAGGAGAATAGTGACCCTTCATAGAATAATTTTCTTTATTCATCTCATATTCATCCTTCATTATCTCTTATTCATCCTTTTCTTGAATAAGGTCTATGAGGGGAAGTTCATCTTGATAAGTTCCACACCTTAGAGATATTATAGATAGTAAAGTGTGTGTGGAGGAGCTATCTCAGTAAATCCCAGTCCATGCTTATTCTGACAATAAGCCTTTGCATGCAAGGATGAGGATATTATGTTCTTGAAGGTCTCTTCTTCAAGAACACATTTTTCTGCCCTGGCTTTGCTGATCATAAGCTTAGCCTAACATTTAGTTAACTTGGTAATGAGATCTTTGATCTGGGTAATATAGTTGGTGTGTTCATGCTTAAGAGTTAAAGTGGTTATCTCTAGATCTTCTATCTTAAATTTGTAATCATTTTCAGCTCTTTTAAAATCAGCTTTTAAGATGTTTAAGGACTCAAGTCAGATCTTATCTCCAAGTTATAGGACCTGTATCTATTAACTTTAGCAATACATTCAGGAGTAAAGATGTTCCAATAACTTGGCTTCTTCATGATCAACTATTAATGCTTGGTTTGGAGATGCATCTTCAACCTGAAAGCTCCAGTCAAAGCCTTATTCTTTAACAACAACTGCAGCTTGCTGCTTTGGCTTCTCAGTCTATGGAGTTCCATCAGTGTAGTTTGGTATGGTTCATGCTTGGCCACCATTTGTCCTTAATGCCTTGCACTTTCTAGCAAAGTGTCCTATTTGGTTACAATTGTAATACTTCACCTTTCTTTTATCCAACCTAAAGTATCCATTGAGGATACCATACAACTCAGTAAGAGTAAGGGTCTTGAGGTTTTTAGTCCTCTTAATGACCACACAATAGTGTGTCCATTGTCACAAAATAGAGCACATGAACTTCCTTATAATCTCCCTGTTCTCAAGATTTACTCCAAAATATCCATTAGAGTATCTACAATCTTAACATACTTGAACTATTGTTGAGTCATGGTTTCACCTGTCTTGAAGGTGAAGTTCTCAAACTACTGCTTCAAGAGGTCTTTCTTGTTTTCTTTTGCTTCATTATACCCCTCATACATAAGCTTCAGTGCATCCTATAGTTTCTTAGCAGTTTTGCACTTCTTAAAGCCTCTATAAATAGAGTTTGGAAGAGTAGTTTGGGGGGCGGTCATGGCTTTCTGATCTCTATCAATTTTCTTCTAGTCTTCATATGAGTAGTCAGCCACTACCTTTGGTATCCTTCCACCACCAGCAGCAGCTGAATAGGTGCATGGTACATAAGGTCCTAATACAACAGATTCCCACATCCTATTGTCTTGAGACTTGATGAAGCCTACCATTCTTTAGCACCGAGTATCAAAGTCATCAGGAGTGATCAGTGGAGACTTTGTCATAGTACTGGTTTCCATATCAACCTTGGTAAGAGCTATCATTTGAGTTGTTAAGTGTTTTGTGAAACTAAAGGGATTTAAGATGGTGAGATCTTATAATCAAAAGCCTAAAAAGCTCTGATACCAATTATAGGACCGTTGAAGGGGGTCAATGCAACAGTTTCATAGTGAGGAGTGACTTAGAACACTTAATAGATCAAATATGTTACCGGGTTTTTGTTTATGATACTAAGAATAAAAGTAAATATGAGACGGAACAAGAATAAGATAATATTTGGTTTTCACGAATATAGTATATTGCTCTCAAGTTATTTTACAAGTGTTACAAAGCATAAAGATAAATACAAGTACTTGAGACACTTTATACTACATCCTACTACCGGCTATACTTTGAAAGCCAGCTAGAAACACTAATTTATAAAACAAGATCAATGTATAGTCAAAAGGCAGATCGCCTTTTGACTTGTGACTGTTACATGGCATAGCTCACGTCCTAATATATTACAAAAAGGATAAAAAGTACAAAAGTAGAAAGTTACAGACCAATTACCTTAATCTACAGTTGACAAAAGTATGGACTTTTTCACTAACTTATCTTAGTTGGTGAGTTTTCAGAGGTAGCAGTGGAAAGTTGTTCAGCTTTTGTCAAAATATGATCTGAGAAACATGTATTCTCTGTATTCGGAAGAAATAAGTTTTTGGCTTTGGAAGACTTTGTCTCTAAAGCTTCAAAAGACTCCATCTTTGGTTTTAGAAGATTTGGTCATTTGGCTTCGGAATATTTACACTTAGCATATTTTCTCTGAGTTGTGTAAAATTTTCAAAGTAACTTTACTCTGTACTTCATGCATGCATGCTGAGAGCTCTTTGGTTGCTTTGATTGCTTTGGTTGCATCAGCCTTTAAGTATAAACCTTACACCATGATTAGTGTAAACTAATTTCAATCATCATACCATGCATCACACATATAGACTTCATCAGAGAAATTTCCATTTTACGAAACTTACTAATATCAAAAAAGGTATGATCATACGACGTGTTATTGAAGATCTAACTATTCCCAAAGCATTCATATGTCCTAGCATTGTATAACTATCATCACTACCCATCAACCATGTCTAAAATCGAATACATAAACCAACTTGTAAGAAAATTTACTATTAATAGTAAGTCTATGAAAAGCAAACAGTTTCACAAAATCAAAACCCCAACTTTTAACCATATGCTTCAACTAACATCATAGCATCAATGTATCATCTCATTCATCAATCATCCACATTTCATATGAAATCTAAAAATTAAGTTACTAATAGTAGTAAGTCTTGATTTTCAACCAAAACTAAATAACTTGACAAATCCAATCCGTATAATCATTCTAGAATCACATAACATTGCATAATTAAATCCAACTCAATAAAATTGATAGTTTAGACACATGTTTGGATAGGTTAAAGTTCCATGAACTAGTCAAATCAAAATGTAAAGAAAACATCAAAATACTTACTTTTAGTCACAAACAAACGAGTACTAAATCTTCTTGGATGCACCACACGTCGATTCCCAAGATTAATTGTACTCAAAACCAATTGAAGGTATGTGTGGGTGTGAAGGTGTGTGTGGGTGTGAAGGGTTCAGAAACGAGAGAAGGAATGGGATGGGGATTGTGGTTGTAATGGGGTGGGGTGGGGGGCATTAGGGTTTTGTTTTGTTTTTATATTTATTTTTACCAAAACAACCCCTCAGTTTTTATAAAGTCCATTCTTGTGAGTCGTGAGTGGATTTTTCTTAACTGAATTGATAGAATCTTCAATTTATAATAGTTAAACTCCAAACACATGAAATAATGTTAAATATATTATTTTTATAGCAATTTTTATAAAAATTAAATTATAAAAAACTGTAAACACGCAATAACACGTAAATGCTTAGAAATTAGAATTTTCACATCCAGTCTAAACATTTGATCATGTAATCATATGTTATATAATTTCACACCATTATATTCATCTAAAATATCATTATCATTGATAAGAGTAAATTACATGGAACGTCCGTGAGGTTTGAACAAATTTTACCTTTCACCCCTAGGATTGAAAAATTACAAGTTTTGTCATAAGTTTTGAAACACGTAACACTTATCGTCGCTAGCCCAAACTAGTGTTAAAATATTTGTTAAGTGACTATAAAATTACCCTTCTACTCCTCTTTTTAAAAATGAATAATTTAAAAAACAAAAAAGGGACCCACCCCACACAACCCACCCGCACCCCACCCCATTTCACATTTCTTATTCTTCTCTTTAACAACAACAAACCACCACCATACACCTCGTAGCCACCACCACCACACACCCCATCCAACAGCCACTACTACCACCACATACATCCATCTCCAGCAGCCACCACCATGCATACCAATCTCCTCCATCTGAAGTGATATCACATACCACACACCCCATCCAACACCCACCACCACCCATACCAACTTTCTTCACCTGAAGCCACCACCAACCACTCTATCATATGCTAATACAACCTCTCCAGAAGAAGAAAATTGAAGAAGAATGAACTTAATATCAGTGAACCACCTTCACATTCAGCAACACTCCATCTGAGATGAAACCCATCACCTTGGAGACCTCCATCTTTGACAAAACACATCACCCATCTTGGAATGTGATTGCCATTTTCATCACTACTTAGCACCTGTGTTTTGGGACTTGTTATAGATCTCTACCACCAACAAAGGAGGGATGACGATGGTCTAAACATGGCAAGGTAGGATGTGGTTTTATTTGCAAATGATGCAAGCTTCATGCAAGATTGTAGGGGTGGCAAGGTCGAATGATGGTGGTGCCAAGGTAGGACAACAGTGGTAGCCATGGGAATTCCTTAGAAAAAACAACTACATCAAAATGATAATTAAAGTTAAACTCCAAATCATCAAATTTCACATCTGTAGCCGACTGTTCTTGTGCATTTTCATCAACCACTCTTTGCCTTTCCTCCTAATGGATTTCAACTTGTTTTTTAATTAGGGTTTCATCAACATCTTCAGTAGTCCCTATTAGATCATTAAGGTTAATATCAACACTTCCTATTGTCTCTTCTACTTGTAGGTCCATAACCATATTTGGAACTTGTAGCAATCCTAAATTCAATTTCATTAAGGTTAAAATTAAAAGTCCCAAAATTAGGTTCATTAAAGTTAAGATCAGTACTTCATATTATCTCTTCAACATCTTGATAACAATCTAGAGTATCAGGAAATTGTTCATTACTAAAAGTATTATCATCTACATAACCTATACCTTTATTATCACCCACAATATCTACAAGACCATTGGCTTGTTTATTATGACCTTCACCATCTACCATATCACTAGATTGTTCATTATAGCCCTCACCATCTACCAAACTACCTTATGGCCCTCACCATCTACAATACCAGAACCTTATTCACTACCAGCGCTTGTTCTCTGATCTATGTAACTAAGCATACATTTTAAGCTCAAGGGCTTAGGATGTGGTTTTTGTAAAAGTAAACTTTCACTATTGAAATTCATGGCTCCAACATCCTCTAATTGTTCAATGATTACTTTAGATGTTGTAAAATGTTTATAGGTATCCACTTGTGACTTACCATGTTCAATATAAATTTTATAAACTTATTCATATACCTTGCCAATGATGAACATCTTCAACACTACCTAAGGCTACGAGAAAAGCATTTAAATTCTTAACTGGTATCTGAAAATAATAATACATCTTCTTACTAGGTTCTACCAACCTAAGTCTTGCATAATAAAATTCATTTCTAAAACTGAAAAAGAATCAACATCTAATAATCAACATAAGAAACCCTACCATATGCATACTGGGAATTTTATAAACACATTAATATGATGGATTCTCGTAGAGAATAATGTGAGATGCCTAACTATTACAAGATAAAAAAAGAACAGCAAATCAAGTGCGTGAACAATAGAACAAAGTTTTTTGTAATTAACGTAAGTTTTAATACAAGCTTAGGGTTTTAGAACACATACCATTCATCTCGGCTCAAACAATGTATAGTAGATTCCTTTATTCTCCAAGTCATAGTGAGGTTGTGAAACATTTTAATGGAGATAAAGATTAATAATATAGGGTTTACAAAAAGGTTGTTTGAACGTTATTGAGGAAGATGAGTGAAGAAAATAAAGAGAGATTCGCGAGGGGAAATATTAGAAGCTACAACTAGCAAATTAGGAGTAATGATGAAATACATTTGTATCTTCAATGATACCCATTTGAATTGACCAAAATACCCCTCACATGAGGTGCACATGGGGGATTTAACATCTAAAGATAATGCTCTTACATGTTGGTGCTCTTTTGATATGAGTTGTCATATTTAGTGAGCTAACTTGTAAAAAATTATACTTAGAGACTAAACACGAAAAACAACCTTACACAGGGGACCATTTATGTAATAAACTAAAAAAATATTTATCAATATTTATAGTCTAAGTACATAAAAAACATTTGATAATACAAAAGATTAGTGATTTACTAATAGTGAAATATTTATTTAAAATTGCTAACTTCATTCTTATACTATTACATCTTGACTAGGGTGAATAGTTATAATTTCACCCAACAACCTTGGTTTGATCTTATGGTAGGGATATTTTCTTCTGAGTATATTTAACTACTTATGTTATTTTTTATTATTTCTTGCTTTTTAGTTTTCTTTTTTCTTGATTTTTTTGTATTATTTGTTTAGTGTTTTGATTTATTTTTACCAATTTCCTCTAGTTTTATCTTTCTAATTTGTTTTTTTTTCATTTTTTATATTTCTTTCATAATTATATAAGATTTAGATTTTTCTCTTAGTTTAATGTTACGATTTTAAATCCCCCATTATGTGAGCACTTAGGACTGTAAGTACAAAAACATTGTTATTTTCTATGTAGCGCGATCGACGTATTTATTTATACCTACAATCACATTTTTTTATCATTTGATTATAATAACGCTCAATGGTATATCTTTGTAAGAGTTAATATAAAGGCTGATGCAAACCAAAGAGCTCTCAGCAAGCATTCAGAAGTACAAGGAAGTTACTTTGAAAGATTTGATAAATGCACTAAGAAGTTCTCTAAGTGTCAAATCTTACGAAGCTAAATACCATTTCTTCTGAATCCAAAGCTGAAATCTTCTGAAGTTCAATCTGAAACGCTATCTCCTGTTTAGGTGGTACACCGGGAAGGTCCTCATGGAACACATCAGGGAAAGCACACACCACAGATACATCTATCACTGTAACAATTTTACCTTTGGCATCTTTCACGTACGCCAAATAAGCTCCACACCCTATCCTCATGAACTCCTAGCATTTATCATTAAAATCATCTTTGGGACGTGCAGACTTTATCTCCATAAACTGTGACTGGACTACCAACAGGTGCTATTAAGTGAATCATATTTTTTAGAAAGTAATGTTAGCCCCGTAAGTTTCCAACCAATCTATACCCAAAACTATATTGAATCCTCCTAGGGTCATAACATACAACATAGAAGGAAAACTACGACCTTCTAATTCTATGTTATAATCATTTATCGCTTTTATTATCATGGTTGTCCTACCAATATCAATCTCTACCTCAAAGGCATCATCTATCTCTTTATCCATACGATTAAGTACTTTACAGAATAAAGAGGCCATGAAACTTCTACTTGCATAAGAATCAAACAAAGTATAAGCAACCACATCACTGACCAAGGACAAGCCTGTCACAACATTTGGCTGACTTTCGACTTCCTCTCTTAGCATCGTGAAAGCCCTAGCTTTCACTTTCTCCTATCACCTGCTTTCCTTTCTTCCTTCTTCTCACCTCCTCAATAACTAGACTTATTTTTTCTATAGTCATGCCTAAATTTGTCCCAAGCCTACAATCCCCTTCATGCTTCCACCCACACTTCTTGTAAACTTGAAAATTCTCACCTTTGCTTTCTTCATTTTCATCTTAACCTTGCTGTCACGGTTCCTCTTCATACCACTTACCCATTTCTTATTCGGTTCATCGTCCTCAGACCCATCCATAACATCATCATGCACAATCCCTCTTAGTTCAACCAGGGGTTCATATTTCTTTCGGTTTCTTGCCTTAACATAGGTGCGAACCTTGGAAAGTAACCCTTGGGTGTAGCATTTCATCCTCCTCTCCTTGTTGTTAACCAAATCAGGAGCAATATGGACATCTCATTGAACCGGGAGGTGTACTCCTGTGAGTCATCTTTCCGCCTTCAAGCTCAAGAATTTTCTTTCCACCCTGTCCACCTTATTCTGGGGACAAAACCTATTGATCACCATCCTCTTTAACTCCATCGCACTTAGTCTGCTTGATCGTAACCCACTAGTGAAGGGCCTCAGACTCAAAGGAATTAGCAGAAAATTTCACTTCCTGGTCCTCTTGACATTCACTGATTTATCACTGACTTTGTTTCCTAGAACCATTGAAAAGTACCGATTATGTCTTTCTTTCCATCAAATGAATTGCACCACTTAAAGGCCTTGTAGTCCTATCTTCTAAAGGTCACCACCACTACCTTATAGTCGTCATCCTCTGTCTCCTTTTTCTTTTCACTTCCTTCAACCTTATCTCTCTGTCTAATTTCCTTTCCTTTCTAAATTCTTTGAAGATTTATTTTATGACGAAAGGCATCATAGTTTGTAGAACTGGTGCACCTTATTGGTAGTAGCTTCTCCCAATGTCAGTTCAAGAGGAATTGACTCTTCAGTGCACCGGTGGCTATAAGCTTCAGACTCTTCATGCTCGCTTTTGGTGGTATTATCCCGGCTTTGTAAGGCCCCGTTTCCGGGCACCTCACATCTGGTCATTCATCGCACGTAAACCATACATTTATTAAAAACAATGCAATGAAAAATTTATTTAAATCCATTCCATATAATCATAATTGCTTTTGCAAAGTAATACATCATTGTTACATTACAAAACATCAGTTGTTGCATTACATCACAAAAACATTATCATAATATAAAATGGATGCCATCCAAAAATAAGCCAAGTAGCTGCCGGTGCCATCCTCAGCAACTCTTACCTACCAACTGGAAAATACATAAAAGTCAGCGTTGCTGAGTGAGTTCTAGTTTTATAAATAAAATACCTTACTTTTGTTAAAACCTTTCTTACTTTCATACGCGATAATGCATCATACGTATAGATAGAAAATATCATTATTAACTTTCATTATCATTCATTTTCCATCACCATCATATTCATACATTCTTTCCCTTTCATACTTGTCATTAACGTTCTCTTCTGTATACATTCTGTTGTTTCATACTTTACATTATCTCTTACTTTCATTCTCATTCTTTCATAACGTACTTTACATCATTCTTTTACTTTCTTACTTTCTTACTTTCTTCTTTCTTTCGTATGTTACGTCATTCTTTTACTTTCATACGGATTGATGACAATACCCGAATATTGTGCACGAAGTTAATGTTGGGCTTGTGGTAATTAAACCATGAACATTGTGCACGAAGCTGACCCAGTCACCTAGGGCAAGTCATCTCTCCCATTCATTCAAACCAATTGATAATAACCCGAACATTGTGCATGAAGCTGATGATGGGCCTGTGGTAATTAAACCACAAACATTGTGCACGAAGCTGACCCAGTCACCTAGGGCATAACAAAGGGCCTTGTTAATCTCAATGATTGACCCTATGTGCATTCTTTTAGGTAGCTAACCCGCATCACAGTTAAGCTAACAACAACATGGTCGTGCACCTCCTTTCTTATTTGCTCGCAAGCCATTCTTTCATTCATTACATTTTACTTTTCATCTTTGTTATCTTTCACTTCGTTACGTTATCCTTTACGTTCTTTCATTCATTTGTCATACTACTTAAAGAAATAACATAATATTTAACGTATTTCATGATAAAATATAAATACGTTTGAATACCATTAAAAGATAACACATTATACATATATACATACATACATCAATCACACATACCATAACCATAGACCATCCTATAATCATGTTTAACATGGGTAATCATAGCCTATGGGTCAAATCAGGTCAAACCCTACAAATTATAGTTTTCCTAAAAATTCAGAAATAATTCTAAGTGTTTAGGCGCATGGGCACTATTTGGGCGTTTCTGCCCTGTTTAGGCGTTTTGCCACTATTCGGGCGTCTAACTTATACTTAACATCTATACTTAGGCATATGGGCCTTTTCGGGCGGTTGGGTACTATTCAGGCGCATGGCTTGACACTTAGCCAATCTGGGAAAGTCCCAGACGTTTGGCAACTATTCAGGCGTTTGGGCCCGACTTAGGCGCATGGACACTTAGGCGGTTGGGCACTATTCAGGCGTTTGGGTTCAAGGCGGTTAGGCACGCTTAGGCAATTGACCGTTGGACGCATGGGCCACTGTTTAGGCGCATGGGCAACCAACTTGCACCTATTCCACATAAATCAGTCCCCAAAGCATCATATATCGTAAACTAAGCTTAGTACTAACATTCTAAACTTTATAAACATGAACATAACCATAATTAATCTTAACTTACACCCAAAACATACACATTCATTCATACAATACGGGTAGAAACCCACTTTTTATAAAAACTTGCATACATGTATTTCTTGCCCCAAAGCTTGTTTAAAACAGGTTAAAAAGGGGTTCTATGTAAGGATTCCTAGAAGTCTGATGCAGCCAAAACTCTCCTGTAACTATCTACTGATCATAACAACTGAAGAAGACATCTGAAGGTAACAAATGAAGACAACTAAAGTCACAGTTGAAGACATCAGCTGAAGGTAACAGCTGAAGACAACTGAAGTCAACAGCTAAAGACATCAGCTGAAGGTAATAGCTGAAGACAACTGAAGTCAACAGCTGATGACATCAGCTGAAGGTAACAGCTGAAGACAACTGAGCAACAACACTGAAGACATCAGCTGAAGGTAACAGCTGAAGACAACTGAAAACAGCTGAAGACATCAGCTGAAGATAACAGCTGAAGGTAATAACTGAAGTCAACAGCTGAAGACAACAACTGAAGACAACAACTGAAGACAACAGCTGAAGACATCAGCTGAAGATATCAACTGAAACAAAGTCTGAAGACAGTCTGAAGACAGTTTTAGTAGTTGTCATAACAACTGAAGAAGTACTCTTCAGTAGTGTGATAATCCTCCTTCAGTAGTCATCACAACAGCTGAAGAAGTATTCTTCAGTAGTTATGACAGTCTTCTTTCAGTAGTTCTATGAAATGATCAAGTCTTCCTGCATGCTGCACAGAACATGAAGTAGTATTGCTAAGGAAGTTTTACACACCACTTCAGAAACATTCCAAGTGTAAAATCTTCCATTGCCAAGACCAATATCTTCTGAAGCTAGAAATGAAGTCTTTCTTAGCTTCAAGACAAAGTCTTCCAAGCCAAGAAACCAAGACAGATTCTTCCAAAGACTTTTATCATACATGCTTTTATCTGATGTACTTTTTCTGAAAAGCTGAACCACTTTGCCGCTGCCCACTCTGGTTGGTCACCAACTTATATGAGTTGGTGAAAAGGTCCATGCTTTAGGAAAACTGTACATTGAGGTCTTGGGTCAAACCTTTCTACTTTATGTACTTTTATCCTTTTTGTAATACATTAGGATGTGAGCTATGGCATGTCATAGTCACTAGCCAAAAGGCAATCTGCCTTTTGACTCTACATGGATTGTGTTGTCTAATTCATGTATCCAGCTGGCCTTCAAAGTATGGCCGTCTGTAGGTTATAGTATATAGTATCTCAAAGTCTTGTAATGTATGCATGCTGAATACTTGTAACTTTGAATTTGAGAAGCATATACAACATCCTTGAAAACCAACCGCCTGTGTTGTTATCTTGTTCTTTCTTTCTATACTTTTGTGTTCTTAGCATCATCATAACCGGTTCCCATTTGATCTGCTAAGTGTTCTAATACACTCTCCTCATTGTGTTGTTGTGTTGTAAGTGCTAACCCTTCACCCGGTCCTGCATTTGGTATCAGAGCTTCCAGGCTCTTGATATAAGATCTCACCATCTTAAGATCCCTCACACACACAAAATACTTAACAACTCAAATGGCGGCTCTTTCTAAAGCTGATATGGAAACTGGTACTAGACCAAGTCCCAACTGATCACTTCTGAAGATTTGACACATGGTGCACAAGAATGGAAGGCTTCATCAAGTGTCAAGATTCAAGGATGTGGGACTCAGTTATCAACGGTCCCTTCATACCAAGCACTACTTCTGCTACTGGTAATCGTATTATCCCTAAAGATGTAGATGATTACTCAAAAGAAGATAGGAAGAGAATAGAACTTGATCAAAGGGCCATGACTTGTCTTCAAACTGCTCTTCCAAACTCCATCTACAGAGGCTTCAAGAAGTGCAAGACAGCTAAAGATCTATGGGAAGCACTGAAGCTCATGTATGAAGGATCCAAAGAAACTAAAGAAAACAAGAAGGATCTCTTGAAGCAGTAGTTTGAAAACTTCACCTTCAAGGCTGGTGAGACACTGACTCAACAATACTTCAGGTATGTTAAGATAGTGGACACTCTAGTGGATATTGGAGTAACTCTTGAGAACAGGGACATAGTAAGGAAGTTCATGTCTTCTCTTCCTAAACTATGGACACATTATTGTGTTGTGATCAAGAGAACTTGGATCTTAAAACTCTTACTCTTACAGAGTCATATGGTATCCTGAGTGCATTCCAGATGGAGATGAACATGCAAAATTCCTCTGGTAACTCCAATAACCAACTGAGTTCAGCCCTTCATGTGAATGAAAGGGAATGCATTGAACCACAACATCAGTTGTTATGCTACCCTGACAACTCACAAAAGGGGCCTTTCATCACTCTTCCAGAGACACCAAGAGAAAGCTACACTCAAGGAAGTCCCTTCCAAGAGACAAGTTCCTCTCATGCCTTTGTCTCAGCTGATGAAACCTCTGGCAACCTTCTCTTCACTCTTGAAGACTTGGACTGTATCCATCCAGATGATCTGGAGTATATGGAGATAGTTCAGCAAATGGCTCTTCTCACTCACAGGGCCAAGAAGTTCTACAAGAGGACTGGGAGAAGATTTCCAAGCAATACATCAGTGGAAAGTTTGGGCTGGACAAAAGCAAGGTAAAGTGCTACAACTGTAACCAGATAGGGCACTTTGCAAGAGAGTGTAAGGCACCAAGAACAAATGGTGGCCAGACACAAACCAGACCAAACTACACTGAGAAAGTTCACCAGAATGAGAACCTAAAGCAACAGGCTGCAGTTGTGTTGAAGAGGGAGGCTTTGACTGGAGCTTTCAGATAGAAGATGCATCTCCAAACCAAGCTCTCATGGCAGATCATGATGAAACCAAGGTATTGGAAAATCTTTGCTCTTTTGAATGTATTGCTAAAGTTAATAGATACAGGTCATATAACTTAGAGCTGAGATCTGACCTTGAGTCCTTAAACATCTTGAAAGCTGATTTTAAAAGAGCTGAAAATGACTATAAACTTAAAATAGAAGATTAGAGAAAAACAATTTCAACTCTTAAACATGAGCTAACAAATTACAGGACTCAGATCAAAGATCTCATAGCTAAGTTAACTGAATGCCAAGCTGAGCTTGTGATCAGCAAAGCTAAGGCAGAAAATTGTGTTCTTGAAGAAGATACCTTCAAGAACATAATATCCTCATCCTTGCATGCAAAAGTGGTTATCAGAACAAGCAGGGACTGGGATCTAGTGAGATAGCTCCTCCACACACCATCTTGTCTGTAAGATCTCCCAGGTGTGGAACTTGTGAAGATGAGCTTCCCCTCATAGATCCTTTGACTGAAGAGGATGAAGAGGAGATGGTGAAGAATGACTTTGGTTTGAGTGAAGAAAAGCATTTGAGAAGGGTCACCATTCCTCTGAGGAGAGTAAAACTGTTGGGATGACCAAGTCAAGAAGAAAGAACTTGATCAGGAAAGCCAAAAGAAAATCAAGGAAGGCTCAAGAGATCAAGGCTACTTTTGACTCTAAGCAGAAACAAGTTTTTATCTCTGCAGGGTTTGAAGTAGTTAAGACTGATGACATGAATTCTGGTTCATGTGCAACTCATCTCAGCAACAAGAAGAAGACTGATCTGTTGTGTGTTACTGCTACACAACCTGGACCATCCAACTCCAAGAACAGTTCTCAACCCAAAAGAACTGTCTCAGCTCCTGCAAAGGTGAAGATGGAGATGGGATGTGACCAAAGTCAGTGCTCTTCCATGAAGAAGACTCTTGGAAAGAAGAATCTGAAGTGTGTCATGTGTGAGAGTACTTCTCATTTGGCTAAGGATTGTCCATACAATCCTAAGGGTACTCTTCACATGAAACAAAGAGACTTCCAAGAATTCCAAGATGAAGAAGAAGGCAAGTGGAAAACTGCCTTCGGAAGAAGATTTGGTCTCGAAAGAAAGGAATGCTTCCAAAGTACTGAAGCTTGCTGCAGTAAAGGCAAGATCTTCCGAAGGACCAGTCATCAAACTTCTAAAGTCTCAAAAGCTTCTGAAGTATTGAAGGTCAAGTCTAAACTTCCAAAGGTGGTGTGGAAGTCAAAGAAAGACCAAAAGACTGAAGGTTCTTCATCAACAACAGCTCAAGATCCTCAAAGCACAACCATAGGATCTATTACTGTTGCATTGTCTTCAACTGATTTAAATGAGCCCAAGACCAATGAGGCTTGGGTTTCCAATGTAACTAGCTATCTCTTTGTGCAGGAACAGCTACAGACAAACAAAAATGTGTGGATCATTGACAGTGGTTGTTCCAGGCACATGACAGGCAATAGGTCACTACTCCAGAAGTTTGAAAGAATTGATGGAGGACCAGTTGCTTTTGGAGGAGATGCAGGTGGTTACATTACTGGAAGGGGCAAGGTCACAAATGGTAAGCTCAGCATTGACAAGGTAAATTTGTCAAGGAGCTTGGATACAATCTTTTGAGTGTATCTCAATTTTGTGATCAGAGTCATAACATGCTGTTTACTGAGCATGAGTGCATTGTTCTCAAGCCCGGGGTGATCATTCCTCATGAGCACATCCTACTCAGAGCCCCCAGGAAAGGGAACATGTACAAGATGGATTTGCAAGAAACATCTCCATCAGGAGAAGTTTCATGCTTTCTATCTAAAGCAAATAGTGATGAATCTTTCCTTTGGCATAAAAGAATGTGCCATGTAAACTTTAAGAACATGAATAAATTGATTAAGAATGATTTGGTAACTGGAATACCAAAAGAGAGTTTACAAGTGATGATCATTGTGTTGCATGCCTGAAAGGGAAGCAACACAAGGTATCTCACAAGCCTAAGGAAAGAATTCCATCACTACACCCCTACACTTGTTACATATGGATCTCTTTGGCCCCACCAATGTAATGAGTTTAGGAAGGACCTCTTACTGTTTGGTGATCACAGATGACTTTACAAGATTCACATGGGTATTCTTCCTTAGAACTAAGGATGAGACCCCTGAGATTCTGAAGAATTTCATCTTAAAGATTGAGAATCAATGTGATCACAAGGTCAAAACCATAAGATGTGATCAAGGAACTAGTTCAAAAATCAAACACTTGATACATTTGTGATGAAAAGGGTATTACAAGACAATATAGTGCTCCCAGGACCCCTCAGCAAAATGGAGTTGCTGAGAGGAGAAACAGGACACTAATTGAAGCTGCAAGAACTATGTTGTCTGACTCTAAACTGCCCATCACCTTCTGGGCAGAGGCAGTCAACACTGCCTGCTATGTGCAAAACAGAGTTTTAGTAGTTAAGACACATGGTAAGACTCCTTATGAACTTTGGCACAAGAGGAAACCTTTCATTGGTTTTCTCAGGTCTTTTGGATGTCCTTGCACCATCTTGAATACCAAAGATCATATAGCCAAGTTTGCTGAGAAATCAGATGATGGACACTTCATTGGATACTCTTCTCAAGCTAAAGCTTATAGAGTATACAATCTCAGAACTAGAGTAGTTGAGGAGTCAGCCAATGTGACTTTCAATGAACACACTCCCAGTGTGAAAGGTTCTGGTCCGGATTGGCTGTTTGATCTTGATTTAGTTACCAACTGTTTTAACAAATCTTGTGAGCATGTTTCAGGAACCACAGATATATTACCTACAGGTGATCCTGATCCAAAGAATTGAGCTGAGAAGATCTTCAAGCACATATCTCCAGCTCCAGTGGTAACTAATCCTGCAAATGAAGCTTCTACCAGCACATCAATGACAAATCCTGCTGATACATCTGAGTTGCCTTCATCTTCCAGTTTTGAGGCACAAAACTCAAATGTAGGAACTTCAAATGTTGGAGAACATGGTGGTGGTGACAGTGATCAAGAATTTCTTGATGCTGAGAACCATCCATTGAAGAAAATCTCAATGATGTCACACACTCATTGGATCAAGTTAATCTTGATAAGTGTGCTGCTGTAGAGGGTGAATCCTCCTTGCCAGATCAAAATTTCTCCAATTTGGATCTGTCTAAACAACTTGCTGTGATTCCTCAACTAAGGATCCACAAGTCTCACCCCTCTACAAACATCATTGGAGATGTTGGTACTGGTGTAAGAACAAGAGGACAGTCTCATAATGCAAATATCTGTCTTCACTCTTGTTTCTTATCCCAAATAGAGCCAAAGAAGATTGATGAAGCTCTAAAGGATGGAAGTTGGGTTGAAGCTATGCAAGAGGAGTTGCTTCAATTCAAGAGGCAAAAGGTTTGGAACCTATGTCCTCTTCCTCATGGGAAGACTACATAGGTACAAATGGGTTTTCAGGAATAAGAAGGATGATAGAGGACTTGTCATCAAGAACAAGCTAGACTAGTTGTTCAAGGGTATACTCAAGAAGAAAGGATTGACTACACTGATGTCTTTGCTCCTGTAGCAAGACTTGAAGCTGTTAGGATATTCCTAGCTTTTGCTGCATCCAAGAACTTCAAGGTCTATCAACTTGATGTCAAGTGTGCTTTTTTATGGAGTGATTGATGAAGAGGTGTATGTCAAACAACCACCTGGTTTTGCAGATCCTGATCATCCTGATTATGTCTGCAAGGGCTACATCAGGCACCAAGAAAGTGGTATGAGACTCTATCGTATCTCTGTCAACATGGGTTCAAAAAGGTACCATTGATGGAACTCTCTTCATCAAAGGAACAAGAAATGACATAATGCTAGTTCAAGTATATGTAGATGATATCATCTTTGGGTCAACTAATCCAAAGCTCTGCAAAGACTTGAGAAGCTGATGAAGGATAGATTTGAAATGAGTGCCATGGGGGAACTCAATTTCTTTCTAGGGATTCAAGTGAAGCAAGTTGAAAATGGTATCTTCATAAATCAGTCAAAGTATGTGCAAGACATACTTAAAAGGTTCAACATGACTGAATGTAAGGTTGCTAAGACACCCATAGCTAGAAACCACTCCCTGGACCTGATCTTGAGGGGGAGTGTGTTGATGAACATCTCTACAGGGCTATGATTGGGTCTCTTATGTATCTTACAGCTAGCAGGCCAGATATTATGTTTGCCACTTGCATCTGTGCAAGATATCAGGCCAACCCAAGATGTCACACCTAATCACTGTCAAAAGGATTTTAAGATACCTTAAAGGAGCCCCATCTCTTGGCCTTTGGTATCCTAAAAATTCTGACTTCAATCTGTATGCATATACAGATAGTGATTATGGTGGATGCAATATGACTGCAAAGTCTACATCAGGGGGATGTCAATTTCTTGGTGGAAGGATAGTCTCTTGGCAATGCAAGAAACAATCCTGTGTATCTGCATCAACTGCTGAGGCTGAATACATTGCTGTTGCAAGCTGTTGTGCTCAAGTGCTTTGGATTCAAAATCAGATGCTAGACTATGGATTCAACTTCAAAGAGACTCCCATTCACATAGACAACAACAGTGCTATCTCAATCACAGAAAATCCAGTGCAGCACTCAAGAACTAAGCACATCAACATCAGGTATCATCTGATTAGAGATAATTTTGAAAAGGGATTAATCAAACTAATCAAAGTTCATACAGATGAACAATATGCTGATGTGTTCACAAAAGCTTTTGATGAACAGAGATTTAAATATCTTATATCAGCTATTGGGATGATCAACTTTGAATAGCTTTTCTTAAAACTAATCATATTATTTCTAAAACTATGTGTGTTCTATGTTGTCTATTCTATCACTTTAATAAGCCCCAGTTCTCTTTGGAAGAAAATTCTTTTAGGATATCCTTAGATTTTTTAGAATTTTACACTTTTATCCTTTGGAAATGTCATCCTTCAGAAGATTTAAAGCAAAATTCTTCAAAATCTTTGAAATATTTTGGAGGCAAATTTGCCTTCGGAAGCTTTTAGTCAAAACTTCCGAAGCAAAATAACCTTCAAAGTTTTTGGTCAAAACTTCCAAAGTTAAATTATCTTTGGAAGATTTTTAGATTTCAAGAAGAAAACTACCTTTTTGGGCAAAAAGCAAACTACTTTTCAGAGGTGGGACCAACACAATGGATTTCAAAGTTTATCCTTTTCATTAACTTTGTCTCAAATCCAAATTCATACAAATATCCAAGGTTACACCTCTTTCCTCTACCTGCTCCAAAATTCACCCATACCTCAAACCTAATCTCTGTGAAACACTTGGTTTCACCACTTCATCCTTAAGCTTTTCCAAAATGGCCAACATTCCAAACAGAAACAACCCAAATTTCTCCATGCAACTCCATAGGCAGCACAATCAAGTTGCCTTGTTGCACTCTGAGAAAGATGATAGTTTCTCAGAGGTTTGCCGTTTTCTTGCTCTATCCAACTACTACACCTCACTCACCATTGATCCTATTCTTCATGAGGATCACCTGCTTGACTTTGGAGGACATGTCAAGAGGTTATTATGGATGGGGAGAAGGCACTGTCTGCCACAGTGCAGGGGAGGACAGTCTTTATCACTCCAGCCATCATCAACACCATCTTCAGCTGGATGATGAAGAAGGTGAACTGTCTTTCCCAAAGGAAGCTGTCAACTATTCTTTGAGCAGATGGCTATGAGGGAGATTTCTCTGTAAAGACCTTCAGGAAAGGGAAGGTCTCATCCCAGTGGAAATACTACTTCATGTAGTGATTCACAGCTTGTCCAACAAGCATGGTGGGTGGGACCAGATTCCTGAAGATCTCTCCTTTATAGTTCATGGAATGGTACAAGGGGTCAAGTTCAGGTACTCATAATTTGTTTACACAAACTTGCTTGCTAACTTGGACTCCTTAGAATACTATATGTTTCCTAGATATGTTCAACACATTCTCAACTGTGAACTTGGATCACAGTTGAGGGAAACAATAATATTCTTAAATTGGGACAGATGAAGCCAGGCATCTTTAAGATTATGAAGAAGCCAACTGTAGGCTTCTCAGGGGTAGAAACAGCCCTGGTCCCCAAAATGTTAGAGCTCATTGCTCAAGGTGACAACCTAGCAACACAAGCTAGTGTTGAACCCACACCTTCTACATCTCAACCACCAAAACAGCCTCAAATCATCCTCACCTACCAAGAAAATCCAAACGAACCCCTGCTCAAGCTATTGAGTCTGTGCAGGTCCCCATATACTCACCCATACAGGAAAAAGTGGATACTAGAGCTCCCACTTCTCCTAAGGAGCAAACCACTCCCATCTCTTCAAGAATCAGTGCTGATGTTCCTCATGATCAGCCTGATGAGCTCATAAGCCCAAAGCCTTAAGCCTTCACTCTGAGTCTCAACACTCAAGTGAAAAACCTTCAGGGGACAGTACCATCCCCAGCCTTTGGACTTAAATACCCAAATTCCCAACCTTGAATTCTACTGATGAGGACTTAGGCTTCAGTGAGCACCATGAATCTCTCTACTCTCACCAAACTCAGAAGAGAGAGTGTCTCTGAATTTCCTATGTCTACCCACATCAGTCACCCATTGCTGAGGTGGGTCCATCTGAACTTGTTCAGGGGATCCATATGGAAGAGGCTCTCACTTCTGCAAGTGATTACATCATTAAGACCTCAACCATGGCAACTCAGCCCATTGACACTTCATCTGAGGCTGTCAATGAGCAGAGGAAATCCAGTAGCCAAGAACCCATGCTGGTGATGAGAGTGAGGACTTAGGTCCAATTCTCTCATCCCCCTATGATTCTTCTGATGAAGATGAGGGGAATCTGAGACTAAAAGTGCAACAACTGACACAAACATGCACTTACTTAGTCTCAAAGGTTAGTCATCTTGAATTTCAGATGACTACCTTACAAATAGGGTCAATGATCAGCAACTTGAGATATCTTATCTTAAGGAAAAAACTAGCTGGGAGACTTTAAGAAGAGCTCAACCAGGAACACAAGAACCTGAGGATGTGGTTGACCTAACTCCTAGCTCACCTATACAAGAAGGTGATGCTACCAAAAGGGGGGAGAAAGTCACTACAATCACAGAACCTGGGAGTTCTTCAAGGAGTATGGACATTGAGGACTCACCATCCTCTCTTGTAATTGTCCTACTCAGCAACCTCCTCAAGTTCACATTGATGTGAACATCCTAGACTGCTTGTTTCAAAGTCTCTTGGGGAGGGTGTATCAAGGCAAGAAGCTGAAGAAGATAGACCAAGGCAATCAGGTAATGTCATTGGTCAACTGGATGTTGAGGCAGACCCTGAGATTAGCTTCAAAGGGAAAACCTTGACTGAAGGCCCAGTGATAGAGCCTGAAAGTCCTGTCTTACAGTCAACTGATGAAGTGACAGAAATTGAAACACCTGTCACCACAACAACTACTTCAGCAACTCAACCCCTCAGTGAAACACTGCTGGTGAAGGTGTATCACAGTCTCTCTCTGGCCAGAGCTTGGATGCTACACCAAGCAATGAAGGCCAAAGCTCTCTCCACCCTGTGTCACAAAGGTCTGTGGGTGACAAAGGAAAAGGGTTCTAACCTTGAGGAGATTGAGGAGGAGGAAAGAGAGAGAAAGAGGAAGCTAAGGGGAGTAAGTTCCACGGGTCTTCAAGCTTCATGCAAGCTGATCAGGGCTGCCCACAGACCAAACACTCAAGATGATGAGTTGAGGGCAGTCAGGATTACTTACTTACAGACCAGGAACTATGACATAGATGAGATTATATCTCTCCCCTAGAGGAATTAAATGATCTGGCTGACATGGAAATGTCAAGAGAGAGGAAGGAAGCTGAAGATGCAAGAATTCTTCTTGAGATCAAAGAGAAGAAAAGACAACAAAGGTTATACAAGCATGTTCCCACTCTCTCGCCAGTTCAAGAAAGTCTGTGCAAGAGGCTGTGGCTGCTACACAAGAACCTCAGGTAGATAAAGAAACAGACAAACAAAGAATGATAGACTACCTGAGTGCCACAGGCTTCTACTAGGCAGAAGAAGCACTTCTTCCCTTGTCCTTTGAGTACATTGAGTTTGAGTATCTCAAACAACTTGAACTTCAAGTACTCAAAGAGCAGAAGTCGACAAAGAAGAAAATAAGGGAAGAAGCTGCTAAGTCAAGAGCTCTCAGAAGAACTTGAAAAAGTTGATGATAGACAAAGAATGATGAGCTTCTTGAAGCTGTATGGATTCTCTGGAAGGAGACTTGGCCTATGTCTCTATCTACTATGGATGAGCATATCAGGGTGATCAAGCAGAAGATCAAGAGTGGAGAGCTTGCTGATTTGCACACTCCTCCAAGTCAAGCTCTACCTCAAGTAGAGGTTAAGTTTGAACAACAAGAGACAACTCAAACTGAACCCCAGCTTCATCTTCTGATCCACAGCAGGGTCAAAGGCCAGCCTCTTCAACTATTGACCAACAGCAAGGTCAAAGGCCAGCCTCAACATCTGACCCAACAGGGTAAAACTCTCTCTCTTCTGAACCTGTGAGGGAGGAACACCCAACTGAGGAAGACACAACTAATCTACAAGGTGCTGCAGGCCAGTCTTCTCAGTTAAAGACTGCAAAGAGGAAGAAGAGGATGGCTTCTAAATCTGATGCAAAGAAGAAGAAGAAGTCAAAATCAACCTCCTTTGATCCTCAGGATGAATCAGAACATCCTAAGAAGTGCAAGAAGAGAAAGCCAATCATCTCCAATTCAAATGGCTCCTCTGCATCAGGAAGAAGACCATCTTATCCTGGACTTACTCAACTAATCCAGAGAGATGGCATGTAGTCAGAGATCAAGGTGAAGTAAATGTCTACTCTTAGGAAGACCTCTTTAATTTACCTCTGCATGATCTTTTTGACATGAGAAGATACTTCACAAGTCTGAGTGATCCTAACCCTCTAATGAAAAGGAATGGTCATGATCATGTTAAGGACTGTGAACTGCTGAATATCTTCAAGTGTTTTGGTAGCATCAGCCTAGGGGAGTTTGTAAGGATTCCTAGAAGTCTGATGCAGCCAAAACTCTCTGTAACTATCTATGATCATACAACTGAGGAAGACATCAGCAAAGGTTTCAGCTAAAGACAACTGAAGTCAACAGCTGAAGACATCAGCTGAAGGTAACAACTGAAGACAACTGAAGTCAACAGCTGAAGACATCAGCTGAAGGTAACAGCTAAAGACAATGAAAAACAGCTGAAGACATCAGCTGAAGATAACAGCTGAAGGTAACAATGAAGTCAACAGCTGAATAAAGCTGAAGACAACAGCTGAAGACAAGCTGAAGACATCAGCTGAAGATATCAACTGAAGACAAAGTCTGAAGACAGTCTGAAGACATTTTCAGTAGTTATCACAACAACTGAAGAAGTACTCTTCAGTAGTTGTGATAATCCTCCTTCAGTAGTTATCACAACAGCTGAAGAAGTATTCTTCAGTAGTTGTGACAGTCTTCTTTCAGTAGTTCTATGAAATGATCAAGTCTTCCTGCATGTTGCACAGAACATGAAGTAGTATTGCTAAGGAAGTTTTACACCACTTCAGAAACATTCCAAGTGTAAAATCTTCATAGCCAAGACCAATATCTTCTGAAGCCAGAAATGAAGTCTTTCTTAGCTTCAAGACAAGTCTTCCGAAGCCAAGAAACCAAGACAGATTCTCCGAAGACTTTTATCATACATGCTTTATCTGATGTACTTTTTCTGAAAAGCTGAACCACTTTGCCGCTGCCCACTCTGGTGGTCACCAACTTATATGAGTTGGTGAAAAGGTCCATGCTTTAGGAAAACTGTACATTGAGGTCTTGGGTCAAACCTTTCTACTTTATGTACTTTATCCTTTTTGTAATACATTAGGATGTGAGCTATGGCATGTCATAGTCACTAGCCAAAAGGCAATCTGCCTTTTGACTCTACATGGATTGTGTTGTCTAATTCATGTATCCAGCTGGCCTTCAAAGTATGGCCATCTGTAGGTTGTAGTATATAGTATCTCAAAGTTTGTAATGTATGTATGCTGAATACTTGTAACTTTGAATTTGAGAAGCAATATACAACATCCTTGAAAACCAACCGCCTGTGTGTTATCTTGTTCTTTCTTTATGAGTTTACTTTTGTGTTCTTAGCATCATCATAACCGGTTCCCTATTTGATTGTTAAGTGTTCTAATACACTCTCCTCATTGTGTGTGTGTTGTAAGTGCTAACCCTTCACCCGGTCCTGCATTCTAACATCACCTTGCCAAACTTTCGGGTAGACTTCTTCAAAACCCGTTTGCTATAAACTCAACAACCTAAAACTCACTAAAAATACACACAACCGATCCACCAAACACATGCAAGCATACAACGAGGCTAAGTCTAGCCAAGAACATCTTAAAACACAAATTCTTACCTCAAACTTCGAGTTATTCTTTTCTTCTCTCTAGAATCCGAATTCTCTACTGTTTCTCTCTTTAAAACCGCAGAAAATGTCATGTGCAGATAGAGTGGGCGGCCATGCCCACTTTTGTACCAACTTTTGTTACTTTTTCCATTTTAAACACTTTTAACCTCTACTTGGGTTAAATACATTCCTTCTTTTATTCGCGTTTATTATTTCTTACTCGTCTATAAAAATATCCGGGTGTTACAAGTCCACCCCCCTTGTATAAGTTTCATCCCCAAAAAATTATTCCTCAAATAGATAAGGGTAATGCTGCCCTCATCTCTCCTTCAGACTCCCACGTAGATTCGGATCTTCCTGTGCTTCCACTGTACACGCACAGATGAACCACTTTATTCCTCAACCTTTTCTCTTTACGATCAATGATCGCCATTGGTTTGCTCCACATAGTTCAGCCGTTCATCTACTTCTATGTCTTCCAGTGGTACCACCATATCCTGTCTGTTAAACACTTCCGCATATGTGATACATGGAATGTTGGGTGAATTCCACTTAACTTATCGGGTAGTTCTAACCTATAGGCCATCTCTCCTACCCGAGCAATGATTCGAAAAGGCCCTATGTATCTCGAGCTCAACTTGCCCCGCTTTCTAAACCGAATAATACCCTTCCAAGGTGAAACTTTTACATAACTCTATCACCCACCTGGAACTTGATCGGTCTACGTTTCTAATCATCATACGACTTCTGTCTATCCTAGCTGCCTTCATAAAGCTTGATCTTTTCTACTTTCTCAGTCGTAGCCTCGATCACTCCATACTTCCCAACTCTTTTGACCAATATCACCCCAACAAATGGGTGTCCTACATCTCCTACCGTATAGCATCTCGTATGGTGGATGCCAATACTGGCATGATAAACTGTTGTATGAGAATTCTGCTAACGGTAAATGATCATCCCACTTCCTCAAAATTCGATCACCAACTCACTCGAAGAATCCTCGAGTGTCTGGATCGTCCGCTCAGACTGACCATCCGTTTGAGGATGATAAGTCGTGCTGATGTGTAGACTCGTCCCCATCGCATCATGGAATTCTTCCAAAACTTAGATGTAAACCGAGTGTCACGATCTGATACAATAGGCACCGGTATACCATGACGAGCTACAATATCTTTGATAAATAGATCCGTGAGTTTCTCAGAGGAATACGTCTCGGATCAGTAGAAGTGAGCAATCTTCGTCAAACGATCAACTATCACCCATATAGCATCATACCCTCGGGGTCCGGTGGTAACTCGTAATAAAGTCCATGGTGATATGTCCTACTTCCACTCGGGTATATCCAAAGGTTGGATTTTCCCGTACGGCTTTGATGCTCTGCTTCACTTGTAAACAAGTAAGGCACTTACTCACATATTCTGATACGTCACGCTTATACCCGGCCACCAATAATCCTTCTTTATATCGTGGTACATCTTGGTAGCACCGGGATGAATAGACTATCGAGTCTTATGACCTCGTCCATGATCTTTCACGTAGATCCCAATAACAAGGAATCCACATCCGCCGGATCGGTATCTAACACGGAGAGTGTTCTCACCCAATCCGTGACTAGACCTTTCATCCTTCAGAGTTAAGACGACCTTCTTTCAAAGCCTCGTCTTGAAACTCCTTGACCTGCGTCATCACGTTAGAGGTCATAATCAACTGATATGCATTCACCTGAATCAGCTTGGGTTTTTTCTTTCGACTAAGGGCATCGGCCACCACATTGCCTTGCCTGGATGGTAATGGATCTCGTAATTGTAATCCTTTATGAGTTCCAACCATCGCCTCTGCCTCATATTAAATCTTTCTGCTTGAGAAGTACTTCAAGCTCTATAGTCAATGAAGATTGTGCACTTCGTCTCGTATAGGTAGTGCCGCCAAATCTCCAAGGCGAAGACCACATCTGCTAACTCCAAATTATGTGTAGGGTAGTTGACTTCATGGATCTTCAGTTGTCAGGATGCGTAGGCTATCACCCTTCCTCGTTACATCAACACGCAACCTAGCCTAGAATAAGAAGCATCTGAATATACCACCAAGTCTTCACTCCTTCAGGTAATGTCAAGACAGAGCTTGCGTCAACCTCGCCTTTAATTCCTCAAAAGCATCCTCCTGTTCTCGACCCCACACGAACTTCACATCCTTACGAGTCAATTGGTCAAGGTGAGGCTATTTTGAAAAAGTCTTGGATGAATCTTCGATATATCCCACCAATCCTAAGAAACTACGAATCTTGGATGGCGCCTTTGGAGACTTCATTGCGATACAGCCTCCACCTTTGCGGGGTCTACCATAATTCCCTCAGGACTTACCACGTGACCCAAGAACTAAACTTCACGCAACTAGAACGCACACTTGGAGAACTTAGCATATAGCTGCTTTCCTTTCTCAACGTCTCTAACACCTCCTGAATGTGACCGGCATGCTCTTTTTCGCTCTTCGAATAAATCAGGATATCATCAGTAAATACAATCACTGATTTATCTAGCATAGGCCGACACACTTGATTCATCAAATCCATAAAGGCAGTTGGCGCGTTGGTTAACCAAAGGACATAACGAGAAACTTGTAGTGTCAATAACGCATGCGAAAAGCTGTCTTAGGAATATTTGCTCCTCCACCTTCAACTGATGGTAGCCAGATCGAAGGTCTATCCTCAAAAACAACTGGCACCTTGGAGCTGATCAAACAAGTCATCAATCCTCGGTAATGGATACTGATTCTTCACCGTCTACTTGTTCAATTCACGGTAGTCAATACACATCCTCATGCTATCGTCCTTCTTTTACAACATACCGGAGCACCCCAAGGAGAGATACTTGGTCTAATGAAACCCTTATCAAGCAACTCCTGCAATTGCTCCATGAGTTCCTTCTCAGTCGGAGCTAATCGATATGGTGCTTTGGCAACGGGTTGAGCATTGGGTATCAAATCGATTTAGAACTCATTTCACGATCCGGTGGCACGCCAGGTAGATCTTCTGGGACACATCAGGAAGTCACACACCACCAGTACATCAGATCGTTATGGGTGTGGACGTGTCTACATCCTTCACATAGGCCAAATAGGCGCTACATCCATGTCTCATGCACTTTCCCGCCACCGCCATTGAAATCACTTCAGGATCGTAGTAACGCGATCTCCGTAAACCATCACCAAACTTCCATCGGGCGCAACTAGTCGAATAATCTTTTGGGACACACATGATCGCCTCGTAGTCCGCTAACAAATCCATTCCTAGGACTACATAGAATCCGCCTAAGGTCATCACAAACAGTCTAGTAGGAAACTTATGACCTTCTAGTTCTATTCACAACCCTCAATCAAGTTAGAATCCTTGTAGACTTACCTAGTATTGGCAGTTCTACATCAAAGGGCTCATCAACGCATCTACTACTAACAGAAAAGTAGCATAGAAAGCAGCTTAAATAAAACTCCTACTAGACCTGAATCAAACAACACATAGGCAAGAGTTTGGTTTACTAGAAACGTACCTAAATAACATCAGGGTCTGTCCTAGTCTCCCCCCTGGTCATGGTGAATGCCCTGGCGCTTGCCCTTTGCTCCTCAGTTCCGGTCTTTCCCCGCTCCAGAACTCTGCCCTTAGCTTCTTGCACTCCCTGCTCAGGTGGCCTACTTCACACAGTTGAAGCACCTCGCTACTCTGTAATCTCTAGAGATGTGGTCGGGCTTCGTGCACTTGAACAAAATTTTAGCCCCATCCTGCACTCACCAGCATGCTCCTTCCCATACTTACCGCACTTCTTCACTCCCGAGCCTATGGTAACCACCCATCGATCATCCACCCTAGCTCTCTTGTTATTTGGGGTAAAGCTGCCACGCCCAAACCATTTCGCTCAAGATCCTCAAAGCACAACCATAGGATCTATTACTGTTGCATTGTCTTCAACTGATTTAAATGAGCCCAAGACCATGAGGCTTGGGTTTCCAATGTAACTAGCTATCTCTTTGTGCAGGAACAGCTACAGACAACAAAAATGTGTGGATCATTGGAAGTGGTTGTTCCAGGCACATGACAGGCAATAGGTCACTACTCCAGAAGTTTGAAAGAATTGATGGAGGACCAGTTGCTTTTGGAGGAGATGCAGGTGGTTACATTACTGGAAGGGGCAAGGTCACAAATGGTAAGCTCAGCATTGACAAGGTAAATTTGTCAAGGAGCTTGGATACAATCTTTTGAGTGTATCTCAATTTTGTGATCAGAGTCATAACATGCTGTTTACTGAGCATGAGTGCATTGTTCTCAAGCCCGGGGTGTCATTCCTCATGAGCACATCCTACTCAGAGCCCCCAGGAAAGGGAACATGTACAAGATGGATTTGCAAGAAACATCTCCATCAGGAGAAGTTTCATGCTTTCTATCTAAAGCAAATAGTGATGAATCTTTCCTTTGGCATAAAAGAATGTGCCATTATAACTTTAAGAACATGATAAATTGATTAAGAATGATTTGGTATGGAATACCAAAAAGAGAGTTTACAAGTGATGATCATTGTGTTGCATGCCTGAAAGGGAAGCAACACAAGGTATCTCACAAGCCTAAGGAAAGGATTCCATCACTACACCCCTACACTTGTTACATATGGATCTCTTTGGCCCCACCAATGTAATGAGTTTAGGAAGGACCTCTTACTGTTTGGTGATCACAGATGACTTTACAAGATTCACATGGGTATTCTTCCTTAGAACTAAGGATGAGACCCCTGAGATTCTGAAGAATTTCATCTTGAAGATTAAAATCAATGTGATCACAAGGTAAAACCATAAGATGTGATCAAGGAACTTAGTTCAAAAATCAAACACTTGATACATTTTGTGATGAAAAGGGTATTACAAGACAATATAGTGCTCCCAGGACCCCTCAGCAAAATGGAGTTGCTGAGAGGAGAAACAGGACACTAATTGAAGCTGCAAGAACTATGTTGTCTGACTCTAACTGCCCATCACCTTCTGGGCAGAGGCAGTCAACACTGCCTGCTATGTGCAAACAAGTTTTAGTAGTTAAGACACATGGTAAGACTCCTTATGAACTTTGGCACAAGAGAAACCTTTCATTGGTTTTCTCAGGCTTTTGGATGTCCTTGCACCATCTTGAATACCAAAGATCATATAGGCCAAGTTTGCTGAGAAATCAGATGATGGACACTTCATTGGATACTCTTCTCAAGCTAAAGCTTATAGAGTATACAATCTCAGAACTAGAGTAGTTGAGGAGTCAGCCAATGTGACTTTCAATGAACACACTCCCAGTGTAAAAGGTTCTGTCCGGATTGGCTGTTTGATCTTGATTTAGTTACCAACTGTTTTGTACAAATCTGTGAGCATGTTTCAGGAACCAGATATATATTACCTACAGGTGATCCTGATCAAAGAATTGAACTGAGAAGAGTCTTCAAGCACATATCTCCAGCTTCAGTGGTAACTAATCCTCAAATGAAGCTTCTACCAGCACATCAATGAGCAAATCCTCCTGATACATCTGAGTTGCCTTCATCTTCCAGTTTTGAGGCACAAAACTCAAATGTAGGAACTTCAAATGTTGGAGAATATGGTGGTGGTGACAGTGATCAAGAATTTCTTGATGCTGAGAACCATCCATTGAAGAAAATCTCAATGATGTCACACACTCATTGGATCAAGTCAATCTTGATAAGTGTGCTGCTGTAGAGAGTGAATCCTCCTTGCCAGATCAAATTTTCCTCCATTTGGATCGTCTAAACAACTTGCTGTGATTCCTCAACTAAGGATCCACTAAGTCTCACCCCTCTACAAACATCATTGGAGAGTTGGTACTGGTGTAAGAACAAGAGGACAGTCTCATAATGCAATATCTGTCTTCACTCTTGTTTCTTATCCCAAATAGAGCCAAAGAAGATTGATGAAGCTCTAAAGATGGAAGTTGGGTTGAAGCTATGCAAGAGGAGTTGCTTCAATTCAAGAGGCAAAAGGTTTGGAACCTATGTCCTCTTCCTCTGGGAAGACTACATAGGTACAAATGGGTTTTCAGGAATAAGAAGGATGATAGAGGACTTGTCATCAAGAACAAGCTAGACTAGTTGTTCAAGGTATACTCAAGAAGAAAGGATTGACTACACTGATGTCTTTGCTCCTATAGCAAGACTTGAAGCTGTTAGGATATTCCTGCTTTTGCTGCATCCAAAACTTCAAGGTCTATCAACTTGATGTCAAGTGTGGCTTTCTTTATGGAGTGATTGATGAAGGGTGTATGTCAAATAACCACCTGGTATTTGCAGATCCTGATCATCCTGATTATGTCTGCAAGGGCTACATCAGGCACCAAGAAAGTGGTATGACACTATCAGTATCTCTGTCAACATGGGTTCAAAAAGGTACATTGATGGAACTCTCTTCATCAAAGGAACAAGAAATGACATAATGCTAGTTCAAGTGTATGTAGATGATATCATCTTTGGGTCAACTAATCCAAAGCTCTGCAAAGACTTTGAGAAGCTGATGAAGGATAGATTTGAAATGAGTGCCATGGGGGAACTCAATTTCTTTCTAGGGATTCAAGTGAAGCCAAGTTGAAAATGGTATCTTCATAAATCAGTCAAAGTATGTGCAAGACATACTTAAAGGTTCAACATGACTGAATGTAAGGTTGCTAAGACACCGATAGCTAGAAACCACTCCCTTGGACCTGATCTTAAGGGGGAGGTGTTGATGACATCTCTACAGGGCTATGATTGGGTCTCTTATGTATCTTACAGCTAGCAGGCCAGATATTATGTTTGCCACTTGCATCTGTGCAAGATATCAGGCCAACCCCAAGATGTCACACCTATCACTGTCAAAGGATTTTAAGATATCTTAAGAGTCCCCTCTCTTGGCCTTTGTATCCTTAAAAATTCTGACTTTAATCTGTATGCTATACAGATAGTGATTATGGTGGATGCAATATGACTGGAAGTCTACATCAGGGGGATGTCAATTTCTTGGTGGAAGGATAGTCTCTTGGCAATGCAAGAAACAATCCTGTGTATCTGCATCAACTGCTGCTAGGCTGAATACATTGCTGCTGCAAGCTGCTGTGCTCAAGTGCTTTGGATTCAAAATCAATGCTAGACTATGGATTCACTTCAAAGAGACTCCCATTCACATAGACAACAACAGTGCTATCTCATCATAGAAAATCCAGTGCAGCACTCAAGAACTAAGCACATCAACATCAGGTATCATCTGATTAGAGATAATTTTGAAAAGGGATTAATCAAACTAATCAAAGTTCATACAGATGAACAATATGCTGATGTGTTCACAAAAGCTTTTGATGAACAGAGATTTAATATCTTATATCAGCTATTGGGATGATCAACTTTGAATAGCTTTTCTTAAAACTAATCATATTATTTCTAAAACTATGTGTGTTCTATGTTGTCTATTCTATCACTTTAATAAGCCCCAGTTCTCTTTGGAAGAAAATTCTTTTAGGATATTCCTTAGATTTTTTAGAATTTTACACTTTTTATCCTTTGGAAAATGTCTTATCCTTCAGAAGATTTAAAGCAAATTCTTCAAAATCTTTGAAATATTTTTGGAGGCAAAATTTGCCTTCGGAAGCTTTTAGTCAAAACTTCCGAAGCAAAATAACCTTCAAAGTTTTTGGTCAAAACTTCCAAAGTTAATTATCTTTGGAAGATTTTTAGAATTTCAAAGAAAACTACCTTTTTGGGCAAAAAGCAAACTACTTTTCAGAGGTGGGACCAACACAATGGATTTCAAAGTTTTATCCTTTTCCATTAACTTTGTCTCCAATCCAAATTCATACAAATATCCAATGGTTACACCTCTTTCCTCTACCTGCTCTCAAAATTCACACCCATACCTCAAACCTAATCTCTGTGAAACACTTGTGTTTCACCATCTTCATCCTTAAGTTTTCCAAAATGGCCAACATTCCAAACTAGAAACAACCCAAATTTCTCCATGCAACTCCATAGGCAGCACAATCAAGTTGCCTTGTTGCACTCTGGAAAGATGATAGTTTCTCAAGGTTTGCCGTTTTCTTGCTCTATCCAACTACCACACCTCACTCACCATTGATCCTATTCTTTCATGAGGATCACTCTGCTTGACTTTAGAGGACATGTCAAGAGGTTATTATGGATGGGGAGAAGGCACTGTCTGCCACAGTGCAGGGGAGGACAGTCTTTATCACTCCAGCCATCATCAACACCCATCTTCAGCTGGATGATGAAGAAGGTGAACTGTCTTTCCCAAAGGAAGCTGTCAACTATTCCTTTGAGCGATAGGCTATGAGGGAGATTTCTCTGTAAAGACCTTCGGAAAGGGAAGGTCTCATCCCAGTGGAAATACCTACTTCATGTAGTGATTCACAACTTGTCCAACAAGCATGGGGGTGGGACCAGATTCCTGAAGATCTCTCCTTTATAGTTCATGGAATGGTACAAGGGGTCAAGTTCAGGTACTCATAATTTGTTTACACAAACTTGCTTGCTAACTTGGACTCCTTAGAATACTAATGTTTCCTAGATATGTTCAACACATCTCAACTGTGAACTTGGATCACTAGTTGAGGGAAACAATAATATTCTTAAATTAGGACAGATGAAGCCAGGCATCTTTAAGATTATGAAGAAGCCAACTGTAGGCTTCTCAGGGGTAGAAACAGCCCTGGTCCCCAAAATGTTAGAGCTCATTGCTCAAGGTGACAACCTAGCAACCAGCTAGTGTTGAACCCACACCTTCTACATCTCAACCACCAAAACAGCCTCAAATCATCCTCACCTACCGAAAAAATCCAAACGAACCCCTGCTCAAGCTATTGAGTCTGTGCAGAGTCCCCATATACTCACCATACAGAGAAAAAGTGGATACTAGAGCTCCCACTTCTCCTAAGAGCAAACCACTCCCATCTCTTCAAGAATCAGTGCTGATGTTCCTCATGATCAGCCTGATGAGCTCATAGCCCAAATGCCTTAAGCCTTCACTCTGAGTCTTAACACTCAAGTGAAAAACCTTTAGGGGACAGTACCATCCCCAGCCTTTGGACTTAAATACCCAAATTCCCAACCTTGAATTCATACTGATGAGGACTTAGGCTTCAGTGAGCACCATGAATCTCTCTACTCTTCACCAACTCAGAGAGAGAGAGTGTCTCTGAATTTCCTATGTCTAACCCACATCAGTCACCCATTGCTGAGGTGGGTCCATCTGAACTTGTTCAGGGGATCCATATGGAAGAGGCTCTCACTTCTGCAAGTGATTACACATTAAGACCTCAACCATGGTAACTCAGCCCTATTGAACTTCATCTGAGGCTGTCAATGTGCAGAGGAAATCCAGTAGCCAAGAACCCCATGATGGTGATGAGAGTGAGGACTTAGGTCCAATTCTCTCATCCCCCTATGATTCTTCTGATGAAGATGAGGGGAATCTGAGACTAAAAGTGCAACAACTGACACAAACATGCACTTACTTAGTCTCAAAGGTTAGTCATCTTGAATTCTCAGATGACTACCTTACAAATAGGGTCATGATCAGCAACTTGAGATATCTTATCTTAAGGAAAAAACTAGCTGGGAGACTTTAAGAAGAGCTCAACCAGGAACACTAAGAACCTATGATGTGGTTGACCTAACTCCTAGCTCACCTATACAAGAGGTGATGCTACCAAAAGAGGGGAGAAAGTCACTACTAATCACAAACCTGGAGTTCTTCAAGGAGTATGGACATCGAGGACTCACCATCCTCTCTTGTAATTGTTCCTACTCAGCAACCATCCTCAAGTTCAATTGATATGAACATCCTAGACTGCTTGTTTCAAAGTCTCTTTGGGGAGGGTGTATCAAGGCAAGAAGCTGAAGAAGATAGACCAAGGCAATCAGGTAATGTCATTGGTCACTGGATGTTGAGGCAGACCCTGAGATTAGCTTCAAAGGGAAAACCTTAACTGAAGGCCCTAGTGATAGAGCCTGAAAGTCCCGTCTTACAGTCACTGATGAAGTGACAGAAATTGAAACACCTGTCACCACAACAACTACTTCAGCAACTCAACCCCTCAGTGAAACCCCTCTGGTGAAGGTGTATCACAGTCTCTCTCTGGCCAGAGCTTGGATGCTACACCAAGCAATGAAGGCCAAAGCTCTCTCCACCCTCCGTCACAAAGGTCTGTGGGTGACAAGGAAAAGGGTTCTAACCTTGAGGAGATTGAGGAGGGGAAAGAGAGAGAAAGAGGAAGCTAAGGGGAGTAAGTTCCACGGGTCTTCAGCTTCATGCAAGCTGCATCAGGGCTACCCACAGACCAAACACTCAAGATGATGAGTTGAGGGCAGTCAGGATTACTTACTTACAGACCAGGAACTATGACATAGATGAGATTATATCTCTCCCCTAGAGGAATTAAATGATCTGGCTGACATGGAAATGTCAAGAGAGAGGAAGGAAGCTGAAGATGCAAGAATTCTTCTTGAGATCAAAGAAGAAGAAAAGAAACAAAGGTTATACAAGCATGTTCCCACTCTCTCGCCAGTTCAAGAAAGTCCTGTGCAAGAGGCTGTGGCTGCTACACAAAACCTCAGGTAGATAAAGAAACAGACAAACAAAGAATGATAGACTACCTGAGTGCCACAGGCTTCTACTAGGCAGAGAAGCACTTCTTCCCTTGTCCTTTGAGTACATGAGTTTGAGTATCTCAAACAACTTGAACTTCAAGTACTCAAAGATGCAGAAGTCGACAAGAAGAAAATAAGGGAAGAAGCTGCTAAGTCAAGAGCTCTCAGAAGAACTTGAAAAAGTTGATGATAGACAAGAATGATGAGCTTCTTGAAGCTGTATGGATTCTCTGGAAGGAGACTTGGCCCTATGTCTCTATCTACTATGGATGAGCATATCAGGTGATCAAGCAGAAGATCAAGAGTGGAGAGCTTGCTGATTTGCACACTCCTCTAAGTCAAGCTCTACCTCAAGTAGAGGTTAAGTTTGAACTAACAAGAGACAACTCAACTGAACCTCCAGCTTCATCTTCTGATCCACAGCAGGTCAAAGGCCAGCCCCTCAACTATTGACCAACAGCAAGGTCAAAGGCCAGCCTCAACATCTGACCACAACAGGGTAAAACTCTCTCTCTTCTGAACCTGTGAGGGAGAACACCCAACTGAGGAAGACACAACTAATCTACAGGTGCTGCAGGCCAGTCTTCTCAGTTAAAACTGCAAAGAGGAGAAGAGGATGGCTTCTAATCTGATGCAAAGAAGAAGAAGAAGTCAAAATCAACCTCCTTTGATCCTCAGGATGAATCAAGAACATCCTAAGAAGTGCAAGAAGAGAAAGCCCAATCATCTCCAATTCAAATGGCTCCTCTGCTATCAGGAGAAGACCCATCTTATCCTGGACTTACTCAACTAATCCAGAGAGATGGCATGTAGTCAGAGATCAAGTGAAGTAAATGTCTACTCTTAGGAAGACCTCTTTAATTTACCTCTGCATGATCTTTTTGACATGAGAAGATACTTCCAAGTCTGAGTGATCCTAACCCTCTAATGAAGAAGGAATGGTCATGATCATGTTAAGGACTGTGAACTGCTGAATATCTTCAAGTGTTTTTGGTAGCATCAGCCTAGGGGAGTTTGTAAGGATTCCTAGAAGTCTGATGCAGCCAAAACTCTCTGTAACTATCTACTGATCATACAACGAGGAAGACATCAGCAAAGGTTTCAGCTAAAGACAACTGAATCAACAGCTGAAGACATCAGCTGAAGGTAACAACTGAAGACAACTGAAGTCAACAGCTGAAGACATCAGCTGAAGGTAACAGCTAAAGACAACTGAAAAACAGCTGAAGACATCGCTGAAGATAACAGCTGAAGGTAACAATGAAGTCAACAGCTGAATAACAGCTAAAGACAACAGCTGAAGACAAGCTGAAGACATCAGCTGAAGATATCAACTGAAGACAAAGTCTGAAGACAGTCTGAAGACATTTTTCAGTAGTTATCACAACACTGAAGAAGTACTCTTCAGTAGTTGTGATAATCCTCCTTCAGTAGTCATCACAACAGCTGAAGAAGTATTCTTCAGTAGTTGTGACAGTCTTCTTTCAGTAGTTCTATGAAATGATCAAGTCTTCCTGCATGTTGCACAGAACATGAAGTATATTGCTAAGGAAGTTTTACACCACTTCAGAAACATTCCAAGTGTAAAATCTTCATAGCCAAGACCAATATCTTCTGAAGCCAGAAATGAAGTCTTTCTTAGCTTCAAGACAAAGTCTTCCGAAGCCAAGAAACCAAGACAGATTCTTCCGAAGACTTTTATCATACATGCTTTTATCTGATGTACTTTTTCTGAAAAGCTGAACCACTTTGCCGCTGCCCACTCTGGTTGGTCACCACTTATATGAGTTGGTGAAAAGGTCCATGCTTTAGGAAAACTGTACATTGAGGTCTTGGGTCAAACCTTTCTACTTTATGTACTTTTATCCTTTTTGTAATACATTAGGATGTGAGCTATGGCATGTCATAGTCACTAGCCAAAAGGCAATCTGCCTTTTGACTCTACATGGATTGTGTTGTCTAATTCATGTATCCAGCTGGCCTTCAAAGTATGGCCATCTGTAGGGTATATATAGTATCTCAAAGTTTGTAATGTATGTATGCTGAATACTTGTAACTTTGAATTTGAGAAGCAATATACAACATCCTTGAAAACCAACCGCCTGTGTTGTTATCTTGTTCTTTCTTTATGAGTTTACTTTTGTGTGTCTTAGCATACATCATAACCGTTCCCTATTTGATCTGTTAAGTGTTCTAATACACTCTCCTCATTGTGTGTGTGTTTGTAAGTGCTAACCCTTCACCCGGTCCCTGCATTCTAACATCACCTTGCCAAACTTTCGGGTAGACTTCTTCAAAACCCGTTTGCTATAAACTCAACAACCTAAAACTCACTAAAAATACACACACCGATCCACCAAACACATGCAAGCATACAACCGAGGCTAAGTCTAGCCAAGAACATCTTAAAACACAAATTCTTACCTCAAACTTCGAGTTACTTCTTTTCTTCTCTCTAGAATCCGAATTCTCTACTGTTTCTCTCTTTAAAACCGCAGAGAAATGTCATGTGCAGATAGAGTGGGCGGCCATGCCCACTTTTGTACCAACTTTTGTTACTTTTTTTCCATTTTAACACTTTTAACCCTCTACTTGGGTTAAATTACATTTCCTTCTTTTATTCGCGTTTATTATTTCTTACTCGTCTATAAAAAATCCGGGTGTTACAAGTCCACCCCCCTTGTATAAGTTTCATCCCCAAAAAACCTTTATTCCTCAAATAGATAAGGGTAATGCTGCCCTCATCTCTCCTTCAGACTCCCACGTAGATTCGGATCCTTCCTGTGCTTCCACTGTACACGCACAGATGAACCACTTTATTCCCAACCTTTTCTCTTTACGATCAATGATCGCCATTGGTTTGCTCCACATAGTTCAGCCGTTCATCTACTTCTATGTCTTCCAGTGGTACCACCATATCCTCGTCTGTTAAACACTTCCGCATATGTGATACATGGAATGTTGGGTTGGAATTCCACTTAACTTATCGGGTAGTTCTAACCTATAGGCCATCTCTCCTACCCGAGCAATGATTCGAAAAGGCCCTATGTATCTCGAGCTCAACTTGCCCCCCGCTTTCTAAACCGAATAATACCCTTCCAAGGTGAAACTTTTAACATAACTCTATCACCCACCTGGAACTTGATCGGTCTACGTTTCTAATCATCATACGACTTCTGTCTATCCTTAGCTGCCTTCATAAAGGCTTGATCTTTTCTACTTTCTCAGTCGTAGCCCTCGATCACTCCAATACTTCCCAACTCTTTTGACCAATATCACCCCAACAAATGGGTGTCCTACATCTCCTACCGTATAGCATCTCGTATGGTGGATGCCAATACTGGCATGAAACTGTTGTATGAGAATTCTGCTAACGGTAAATGATCATCCCCACTTCCTCAAAATTCGATCACGCACCACTCGAAGAATCCTCGATGTCTGGATCGTCCGCTCAGACTGACCATCCGTTTGAGGATGATAAGTCGTGCTGATGTGTAGACTCGTCCCCATCGCATCATGGAATTTCTTCCAAAACTTAGATGTAAACCGAGTGTCACGATCTGATACAATAGGCACCGGTATACCATGACGAGCTACAATATCTTTGATAAATAGATCCGTGAGTTTCTCAGAGGAATACGTTCTCGGATCAGTAGAAGTGAGCAATCTTCGTCAAACGATCAACTATCACCCATATAGCATCATACCCTCGCGGGTCTACGGGGTAACTTCGTAATAAAGTCCATGTGATATGCTCCTACTTCCACTCGGGTATATCCAAAGTTGGATTTTCCCGTACGGCTTTGATGCTCTGCTTCACTTGTAAACAAGTAAGGCAGCTGATATGGAAACTGGTACTAGACCAAGTCCCAACTGATCACTTCTGAAGATTTTGACACTGGTCACAAATGGAAGGCTTCATCAAGTGTCAAGATTCAGGATTTGGGACTCAGTTATCACGGTCCCTTCATACCAAGCACTACTTCTGCTACTGGTAATCGTTTATCCCTAACGATGTAGATGATTACTCAAAGAAGATAGGAGAGAATAGAGCTTGATCAAAGGGCCATGACTTGTCTTCAAACTGCTCTTCCAAACTCCATCTACAGAGGCTTCAAGAAGTGCAAGACAGCTAAAGATCTATGGGAGCACTGAAGCTCATGTATGAAGGATCCAAAGAAACTAAAGAAACAAGAAGGATCTCTTGAAGCAGTAGTTGAAAACTTCACCTTCAAGGCTGGTGAGACACTGACTCAACAATACTTCGGTATGTTAAGATAGTGGACACTCTAGTGG
This sequence comes from Flaveria linearis, assembly GCA_024085815.1. Taxonomy (NCBI): domain Eukaryota; kingdom Viridiplantae; phylum Streptophyta; class Magnoliopsida; order Asterales; family Asteraceae; genus Flaveria; species Flaveria linearis. The sequence goes on from CM044003.1 coordinate 83,179,437, forward strand.
ATTGGAGTAACTCTTGAGAACACAGGGACATAGTAAGGAAGTTCATGTCTTCTCTTCCTAAACTATGGACACATTATTGTGTTTGATCAGAGAAATTTGGATCTTAAAACTCTACTCTTACAGAGTCATATGGTATCCTGAGTGCATTCCAGATGGAGATGAACATGCAAAAGTCCTCTGTAACTCCAATAACCAACTGAGTTCAGCCTTCATGTGAATGAAAGGAATGCATTGAACCACAACATCAGTTGTTATGCTACCCTGACAACTCACAAAGGGGCCTTTCATCACTCTTCCAGAGACACCAAGAGAAAGCTCACTCAAGGAAGTCCCTTCAAGAGACAAGTCTTCTCATGCCTTTGTCTCAGCTGATGAAACCTCTGGCAACCTTCTCTTCACTCTTGAAGACTTGGACTGTATCCATCCAGATGATCTGGAGTATATGGAGATAGTTCAGCAAATGGCTCTTCTCACTCACAGGGCCAAGAAGTTCTACAAGAGGATTGGGAAAGATTTCCAAGCATACATCTAGTGGAAAGTTTGGGCTGGACAAAAGCAAGGTAAAGTGCTACAACTGTAACCAGATGGGGCACTTTGCAAGAGAGTGTAAGGCACCAAGAACAAATGGTGGCCAGACACAAACCAGACCAAACTACACTGAGAAAGTTCACCAGAATGAGAACCCTAAAGCAACAGGCTGCAGTTGTTGTTGAAGAGGGAGGCTTTGACTGGAGCTTTCAGATAGAAGATGCATCTCAAAACCAAGCTCTCATGGCAGATCATGATGAAACCAAGGTATTGAAAATCTTTGCTCTTTTGAATGTATTGCTAAAGTTAATAGATACAGGTCATATAACTTAGAGCTGAGATCTGACCTGAGTCCTTAAACATCTTGAAGCTGATTTTAAAGAGCTGAAAATGACTATAAACTTAAAATAGAAGATTTAGAGAAAACCATTTCAACTCTTAAACATGAGCTAACAAATTACAGGACTCAGATCAAGATCTCATAGCTAAGTTAACTGAATGCCAAGCTGAGCTTGTGATCAGCAAAGCTAAGGCAAAAATTGTGTTCTTGAAGAAGATACCTTCAAGAACATAATATCCTCATCCTTGCATGCAAAAGTGTGTTATCAGAACAAGCAGGGACTGGGATCTAGTGAGATAGCTCCTCCACACACCATCTTGTCTGTAAGATCTCCCAGTGGGGAACTTGTGAAGATGAGCTTCCCCTCATAGATCCTTTGACTGAAGAGGATGAAGAGGAGATGGTGAAGAATGACTTTGGTTTGAGTGAAGAAAGCATTTGAGAAGGTCACCATTCCTCTGAGGAGAGTAAAATTGTTGGGATGACCAAGTCAAGAAGAAAGAACTTGATCAGGAAAGCCAAAAGAAAATCAAGGAAGGCTCAAGAGATCAAGGCTACTTTGACTCTAAGCAGAAATAAGTTTTTATCTCTGTAGGGTTTGAAGTAGGTTAGACTGATGACATGAATTCTGGTTCATGTGCAACTCATCTCAGCAACAAGAAGAAGACTGATCTGTTGTGTGTTACTGCTACACAACCTGGACCATCCAACCAAGAACAGTTCTCCAACCCAAAAGAACGGTCTCAGCTCCTGTAAAGGTGAAGATGGCGATGGGATGTGACCAAAGTCAGTGCTCTTCCATGAAGAAGACTCTTGGAAAGAAGAATCTGAAGTGTGTCATTGTGAGAGTACTTCTCATTTGGCTAAGGATGTCCATACAATCCTAAGGGTACTCTTCACATGATAAACAAAAGACTTCTAGAATTCCAAGATGAAGAAGAAGGCAAGTGGAAAACTCCTTCGAAGAAGAATTGGTCTCGAGAGAAAGGAAGCTTCCAAGTACTGAAACTTGCGCAGTAAAGGCAAGATCTTTCCGAAGGACCATAATCAAAACTTCTAAAGTCTCAAAAGCTTCTGAAGTATAAGGTCAAGTCTAAACTTCCAAGTGGTGTTGAAGTCAAAGAAAGAACAAAAGACTAAGGTTCTTCATCAACAACACTCCAGATCCTCAAAGCACAACCATAGGATCTATTACGGTTGCATTGTTCAACTGATTTAAATGAGCCCAAGACCAATGAGGCTTGGGTTTCCAAATGTAACTAGCTATCTCTTTTGCAGGACAGCTACAGACAACAAAAATGTGTGGATCATTGGAAGTGGTTGTTCCAGGCACATGACAGGCAATAGGTCACTACTCCAGAAGTTTGAAAGAATTGATGGAGGACCAGTGCTTTTGGAGGAGATGCAGGTGGTTACATTACTGGAAGGGGCAAGGTCATAAATGTAACTCAGCATTGACAAGGTAAATTTGTCAAGGAGCTTGGATACAATCTTTTGAGTGTATCTCAATTTGTGATCAGAGTCATAACATGCTGTTTACTGAGCATGAGTGCATTGTTTCTCCCGGGGTGGTGATCATTCCTCATGAGCACATCCTACTCAGAGCCCCCAGGAAAGGGAACATGTACAAGATGGATTTGCAAGAAACATCTCCATCAGGAAAGTTCATGCTTTCTATCTAAGCAAATAGTGATGAATCTTTCCTTTGGCACAAAAGAATGTGCCATATAACTTTAAGAACATGATAAATTGATTAAGAATGATTTGGTAACTGGAATACCAAAAAGAGAGTTTACAAGTGATGATCATTGTGTTGCATGCCTGAAAGGGAAGCAACACAAGGTATCTCACAAGCCTAAGGAGGAATTCCATCACACCCCCCTACACTTGTTACATATGGATCTCTTGGCCCCACCAATGTAATTAGTCTAGGAAGGACCTCTTACTGTTTGTGATCACAGATGACTTTACAAGATTCACATGGGTATTCTTCCTTAGAACTAAGGATGAGACCCCTGAGATTCTGAAGAATTTCATCTTGAAGATTGAGAATCAATGTGATCACAAGGTCAAAACCATAAGATGTGATCAAGGAACTTAGTTCAAAATCAACACTTGATACATTTTGTGATGAAAGGGTATTACAAGACAATATAGTGCTCCCAGGACCCCTCAGCAAAATGGAGTTGCTGAGAGGAGAAACAGGACACTAATTGAAGCTGCAAGACTATGTTGTCTGACTCTAAACTGCCCATCACCTTCTGGGCAGAGGCAGTCAACACTGCCTGCTATGTGCAAAACAGAGTTTTAGTAGTTAGACACATGGTAAGACTCCTTATGAACTTTGGCACAAGAGGAAACCTTTCATTGGTTTTCTCAGGTCTTTTGGATGTCCTTGCACCATCTTGAATACCAAGATCATATAGCCAAGTTTGCTGAGAAATCAGATGATGGACACTTCATTGGATACTCTTCTCAAGCTAAAGCTTATAGAGTATACAATCTCAGAACTAGAGTAGTTGAAGAGTCAGCCAATGTGACTTTCAATGAACACACTCCCAGTGTAAAAGGTTCTAGTCCGGATTGGCTGTTTGATCTTGATTTAGTTACCAACTGTTTTAACAAATCTGGTGAGCATGTTACAGGAACCACATATATATACCTATAGGTGATCCTGATCGAAGAATTGACTGAGAAGAGTTTCAAGCAACATATCTCCAGCTTCAGTGGTAACTAATCCTTCAAATGAAGCATCTACCAGCACATCAATGGCAAATCCTGCTGATACATCTGAGTTGCCTTCATCTTCCAGTTTTGAGCACAAAACTCAAATGTAGGAACTTCAATATTGGAGAATATGGTGGTGGTGACAGTGATCAAGAATTTCTTGATGCTGAGAACCATCACATTGAAGAAATCTCAATATGTCACACACTCATTGGATCAAGTCAATCTTGATAAGTGTGCTGCTGTAGAGAGTGAATCCTCCTTGCCAGATCAAAATTTCTCCAATTTGGATCTGTCTAAACAACTTGCTGTGATTCCTCAACTAAGGATCCATAAGTCTCACCCCTCTACAAACATCATTGGAGACGTTGGTACTGGTGTAAGAACAAGAGGATAGTCTCATAATGCAATATCTGTCTTCACTCTTGTTTCTTATCCCAAATAGAGCCAAAGAAGATTGATGAAGCTTTAAAGGATGGAAGTTGGTTGAAGCTATGCAAGAGGAGTTGCTTCAATTCAAGAGGCAAAAGATTTGGAACCTATGTCCTCTTCCTCTTGGGAAGACTACCATAGGTACAAAATGGGTTTTCAGGAATAAGAAGGATGATAGAGGACTTGTCATCAAGAACAAAGCTAGACTAGTTGTTCAAGGATATACTCAAGAAGAAAGGATTGACTACACTGATGTCTTTGCTCCTATAGCAAGACTTGAAGCTGTTAGGATATTCCTAGCTTTTGCTGCATCCAAACTTCAAGGTCTATCAACTTGATGTCAAGTGTGCTCTTCTTTATGGAGTGATTGATGAAGTGGTGTATGTCAAATAACCACCTGGATTTGCAGATCCTGATCATCCTGATTATGTCTGCAATGGGCTACATCAGGCACCAAGAAAGTGGTATGAGACACTATCTTAGTATCTCTGTCAACATGGTTCAAAAAGGTACTATTGATGGAACTCTCTTCATCAAAGGAACAAGAAATACATAATGCTAGTTCAAGTGTATGTAGATGATATCATCTTTGGGTCAACTAATCCAAGCTCTGCAAAGACTTTGAGAAGCTGATGAAGGATAGATTTGAAATGAGTGCCATGGGAGAACTCAATTTCTTTCTAGGGATTCAAGTGAACCAAGTTGAAAATGGTATCTTCATAATCAGTCAAAGTATGTGCAAGACATACTTAAAAGGTTCAACATGACTGAATGTAAGGTTGCTAAGACACCGATAGCTAGAAACCACTCCCTTGGACCTGATCTTAAGGGGAGTGTGTTGATGACATCTCTACAGGCTATGATTGGGTCTCTTATGTATCTTACAGCTAGCAGGCCAGATATTATGTTTGCCACTTGCATCTGTGCAAGATATCAGGCCAACCCCAAGATGTCACACCTTATCACTGTCAAAAGGATTTTAAGATATCTTAAGGAGTCCATCTCTTGGCCTTTGTTATCCTTAAAATTCTGACTTTAATCTGTATGCCTATACAGATAGTGATTATGGTGGATGCAATATGACTGGAAAGTCTACATCAGGGGGATGTCAATTTCTTGGTGGAAGGATAGTCTCTTGGCAATGCAAGAAACAATCCTGTGTATCTGCATCAACTGCTGAGGCTGAATACATTGCTGCTGCAAGCTGCTGTGCTCAAGTGCTTTGGATTCAAAATCAAATGCTAGACTATGGATTCAACTTCAAAGATACTCCCATTCACATAGACAACAACAGTGCTATCTCAATCATAGAAAATCCAGTGCAGCACTCAAGAACTAAGCACATCAACATCAGGTATCATCTGATTAGAGATAATTTTGAAAAGGGATTAATCAAACTAATCAAAGTTCATACAGATGAACAATATGCTGATGTGTTCACAAAAGCTTTTGATGAACAGAGATTTAAATATCTTATATCAGCTATTGGGATGATCAACTTTGAATAGCTTTTCTTAAAAACTGAATCATATTATTTCTAAACTATGTGTGTTCTATGTTGTCTATTCTATCACTTTAATAACCCCAGTTTCTCTTTGGAAGAAAATTCTTTTAGGATATTCCTTAGATTTTTTAGAATTTTACACTTTTTATCCTTTGGAAATGTCTTATCCTTCAGAAGATTTAAAGCAAATTCTTCAAAATCTTTGAAATATTTTGGAGGCAAAATTTGCCTTCGGAAGCTTTTTAGTCAAAACTTCCGAAGCAAAATAACCTTCAAAGTTTTTTGGTCAAAACTTCCAAAGTTAAATTATCTTTGGAAGACTTTTTAGAATTTCAAGAAACTACCTTTTTGGGCAAAAAGCAAACTACTTTTCAGAGGTGGGACCAACACAATGGATTTCAAATTTTATCCTTTTCCATTAACTTTGTCTCCAATCCAAATTCATACAAATATCCAATGGTTACACCTCTTTCCTCTACCTGCTTCAAAATTCACCCATACCTCAAACCTAATCTCTGTGAAACCACTTGTGTTGTTCACCATTCTTCATCCTTAAGTTTTTCCAAAATGGCCAACATTCCAAATAGAAACAACCCATTTCTCCATGCAACTCCATAGGCAGCACAATCAAGTTGCCTTGTTGCACTCTGAGAAAGATGATAGTTTCTCAAAGGTTTGCCGTTTTCTTGCTCTATCCAACTACCACACCTCACTCACCATTGATCCTATTCTTCATGAGGATCATCTGCTTGACTTTTAGAGACATGTCAAGAGGTTATTATGGATGGGGAAAGGCACTGTCTGCCACAGTGCAGGGGAGGACAGTCTTTATCACTCCAGCCATCATCAACACCCATCTTCAGCTGGATGATGAAGAAGGTGAACTGTCTTTCCCAAAGGAAGCTGTCAACTATTCCTTGAGCGATAGGCTATGAGGGAGATTTCTCTGTAAAGACCTTCTGGAAAGGGAAGGTCTCATCCCAGTGGAAATACCTACTTCATGTAGTGATTCACAACTTGTCCAACAAGCATGGTGGGTGGGACCAGATTCCTGAAGATCTCTCCTTTATAGTTCATGGAATGGTACAAGGGTCAAGTTCAGGTACTCATAATTTGTTTACACAACTTGCTTGCTAACTTGGACTCCTTAGAATACTATATGTTTCCTAGATATGTTCAACACATTCTCAACTGTGAACTTGGATCATAGTTGAGGGAAACAAATAATATTCTTAAATTAGGACAGATGAAGCCAGGCATCTTTAAGATTATGAAGAAGCCACTGTAGGCTTCTCAGGGGTAGAAACAGCACTGGTCCCCAAATGTTAGAGCTTATTGCTCAAGGTGACAACCTAGCAACACAAGCTAGTGTTGAACCCACACCTTCTACATCTCAACCACCAAAACAGCCTCAAATCATCCTCACCTACCGAAGAAAATCCAAACGAACCCCTGCTCAAGCTATTGAGTCTGTGCAAGTCCCCATATACTCACCCATACAAGAAAAGTGGATACTAGAGCTCCCACTTCTCCTAAGGAGCAAACCACTCCCATCTCTTTAAGAATCAGTGCTGATGTTCCTCATGATCAGCCTGATGAGCTCATAAGCCCAAATGCCTTAAGCCTTCACTCTGAGTCTTAACACTCAAGTGAAAACCTTTAGGGACAGCTACCATCCCCAGCCTTTGGACTTAAATACCCAAATTCCCAACCTTGAATTCTATACTGATGAGACTTAGGCTTCAGTGAGCACCATGAATCTCTCTACTCTTCACCAACTCAAAGAGAGAAGAGTGTCTCTGAATTTCCTATGTCTAACCCATCAGTCACCCATTGCTGAGGTGGTCCATCTGAACTTGTTCAGGGGATCCATATGGAAGAGGCTCTCACTTCTGCAAGTGATTACAACATTAAGACCTCACCATGGTAACTCAGCCCATTGACACTTCATCTGAGGCTGTCAATGTGCAGAGGAAATCCAGTAGCCAAGAACCCCATATTGGTGATGAGAGTGAGGACTTAGGTCCAATTCTCTCATCCCCCTATGATTCTTCTGATGAAGATGAGGGAATCTGAGACTAAAAGTGCAACAACTGACACAAACATGCACTTACTTAGTCTCAAAGTTAGTCATCTTGAATCTCAGATGACTACCTTACAAAATAGGGTCGATGATCAGCAACTTGAGATATCTTATCTTAAGAAAAAAACTAGCTGGGAGACCTTTAAGAAGAGCTCAACCAGGAACATAAGAACCTGAGGATGTGGTTGACCTAACTCCTAGCTCACCTATACAAGAAGGTGATGCTACCAAAAAGGGGAGAAAGTCACTATAATCACAGAACCTGGGAGTTCTTCAAGGAGTATGGACATCGAGGACTCACCATCCTCTCTTGTAATTGTTCCTACTCAGCAACATCCTCAAGTTCATATTGATATGAACATCCTAGACTGCTTGTTTCAAAGTCTCTTTGGGGAGGGTGTATCAAGGCAAGAAGCTGAAGAAATAGACCAAGGCAATCAGGTAATGTCATTGGTCACCTGGATGTTGAGGCAGACCCTGAGATTAGCTTCAAAGGGAAAACCTTAACTGAAGGCCTAGTGATAGAGCCTGAAAGTCCCGTCTTACAGTCAACTGATGAAGTGACAGAAATTGAAACACCTGTCACCACAACAACTACTTCAGCAACTCAACCCCTCAGTGAAACACCTACTGGTGAAGGTGTATCACAGTCTCTCTCTGGCCAGAGCTTGGATGCTACACCAAGCAATGAAGGTCAAAGCTCTCTCCACCCTGCGTCACAAAGGTCTGTGGGTGACAAAGGGAAAGGGTTCTAATCCTTGAGGAGATTGAGGAGGAGAAAGAGAGAGAAGAGGAAGCTAAGGGGTAAGTTCCACCGGTCTTCAGGCTTCATGCAAGCTGCAGTCAGGGCTACCCACAGACCAAACACTCAAGATGATGAGTTGAGGGCAGTCAGGATTACTTACTTACAGACCAGAACTATGACATAGATGAGATTATATCTCTCCCCTTAGAGGAATTAAATGATCTGGCTGACATGGAAATGTCAAGAGAGAGGAAGGAAGCTGAAGATGCAAGGATTCTTCTGAGATCAAAAAGAAGAAAGACAACAAGGTTATACAAGCATGTTCCCACTCTCTCGCCAGTTCAAGAAAGTCCTGTGCAAGAGGCTGTGGCTGCTACACAAAAACCTCAGGTAGATAAAGAAACAGACAAACAAAGAATGATAGACTACCTGAGTGCCACAGGCTTCTACTAGGCAGAAGCACTTCTTCCCTTGTCCTTTGAGTACATTGAGTTTGAGTATCTCAAACAACTTGAACTTCAAGTACTCAAAGTGCAGAAGTCGACAAGAAGAAAATAAGGGAAGAAGCTGCTAAGTCAAGAGCTCTCAGAAGAACTTGAAAAGTTTGATGATAGACAAAGAATGATGAGTTTCTTGAAGCTGTATGGATTCTCTGGAAGGAGACTTGGCCCTATGTCTCTATCTACTATGGATGAGCATATCAGGGTGATCAAGCAGAAGATCAAGAGTGGAGAGCTTGCTGATTTGCACACTCCTCTAAGTCAAGCTCTACCTCAAGTAGAGGTTAAGTTTGAATAACAAGAGACAACTCAAACTGAACCTCCAGCTTCATCTTCTGATCCACAGCAGGGTCAAAGGCCAGCCTCTTCAACTATTGACCAACAGCAAGGTCAAAGGCCAGCCTCAACATCTGACTCACAACAGGGTAAAACTCTCTCTCCTTCTGAACCTGTGAGGGAGGAACACCCAACTGAGGAAGACACAACTAATCTACAAGGTGCTGCAGGCCAGTCTTCTCAGTTAAAGACTGCAAAGAGGAGAAGAGGATGGCTTCTAAATCTGATGCAAAGAAGAAGAAAAGTCAAAATAAACCTCCTTTGATCCTCAGGATGAATAAGAACATCCTAAGGAAGTGCAAGAAGAGAAAGCCCAATCATCTCCAATTCAAATGGCTCCTCTTGTATCAGGAAGACCCATCTTATCCTGGACTTACTCAACTAATCCAAGAGATGGCATGTAGTCAAGATCAAGGTGAAGTAAATGTCTACTCTTAGGAAGACCTCTTTAATTTACCTCTGCATGATCTTTTTGACATGAGAAGATACTTCACAAGTCTGAGTGATCCTAACCTCTAATGAAGAAGGAATGGTCATGATCATGTTAAGGACTGTGAACTGCTGAATATCTTCAAGTGTTTTGGTAGCATCAGCCTAGGGGAGTTTGTAAGGATTCCTAGAAGTCTGATGCAGCCAAAACTCTCCTGTAACTATCTACTGATCATAACAACTGAGGAAGACATCAGCTAAAGGTTTCAGCTAAAGACAACTGAAGTCAACAGCTGAAGACATCAGCTGAAGGTAACAACTGAAGACAACTGAAGTCAACAGCTGAAGACATCAGCTGAAGGTAACAGCTAAAGACAACTGAAAACAGCTGAAGACATCGGCTGAAGATAACAGCTGAAGGTAACAACTGAAGTCAACAGCTGAATAACAGCTAAAGACAACAGCTGAAGACACAGCTGAAGACATCAGCTGAAGATATCAACTGAAGACAAAGTCTGAAGACAGTCTGAAGACATTTTTCAGTAGTTATCACAACAACTGAAGAAGTACTCTTCAGTAGTTGTGATAATCCTCCTTCAGTAGTCATCACAACAGCTGAAGAAGTATTCTTCAGTAGTTGTGACAGTCTTCTTTCAGTAGTTCTATGAAATGATCAAGTCTTCCTGCATGTTGCACAGAACATGAAGTAGTATTGCTAAGGAATTTTACGCACCACTTCAGAAACATTCCAAGTGTAAATCTTCCATAGCCAAGACCAATATCTTCTGAAGCTAGAAATGAAGTCTTTCTTAGCTTCAAGACAAGTCTTCCGAAGCCAAGAAACCAAGACAGATTCTTCGAAGACTTTTATCATACATCTTTTATCTGATGTACTTTTTCTGAAAAGCTGAACCACTTTGCCGCTGCCCACTCTGGTTGGTCACCAACTTATATGAGTTGGTGAAAAGGTCCATGCTTTAGAAAACTGTACATTGAGGTCTTGGGTCAAACCTTTCTACTTTATGTACTTTTATCCTTTTTGTAATACATTAGGATGTGAGCTATGGCATGTCATAGTCACTAGCCAAAAGGCAATCTGCCTTTTGACTCTACATGGATTGTGTTGTCTAATTCATGTATCCAGCTGGCCTTCAAAGTATGGCCATCTGTAGGTTATAGTATATAGTATCTCAAAGTTTGTAATGTATGTATGCTGAATACTTGTAACTTTGAATTTGAGAAGCAATATACACATCCTTGAAAACCACCGCCTGTGTTGTTATCTTGTTCTTTCTTTATGAGTTTACTTTTGTGTTCTTAGCAACATCATAACCGTTCCCTATTTGATCTGTTAAGTGTTCTAATACACTCTCCTCATTGTGTTGTTGTGTTGTAAGTGCTAACCCCTTCACCCGTCCTGCATCTAGACCTCACCTTTGCCAAACTTTCGGGTAGACTTCTTCAAACCCGTTTGCTATAAACTCAACAACCTAAAACTCACTAAAATACACACACCGATCACACAACACATGCAAGCATACAACCGAGGCTAAGTCTAGCCAAGAACATCTTAAAACACAAATTCTTACCTCAAACTTCGAGTTATTCTCTTCTTCTCTCTAGAATCCGAATTCTCTACTGTTTCTCTCTTTAAAACCGCAAGAAAATGTCATGTGCAGATAGAGTGGGCGGCCATGCCCACTTTTGTACCAACTTTTGTTACTTTTTTCCATTTTAACACTTTTAACCCCTCTACTTGGGTTAAATTACATTTCCTTCTTTTATTCGCGTTTATTATTTCTTACTCGTCTATAAAATATCCGGGTGTTACAAGTCCACCCCCCTTGTATAAGTTTCATCCCCAAAACCTGTTATTCCTCAAATAGATAAGGTAATGCTGCCTCATCTCTCCTTCAGACTCCCACGTAGATTCGGATCCCTTCCTGTGCTTCCACTGTACACGCACAAGATGAACCACTTTATTCCTCAACCTTTTCTCTTTACGATCAATGATCGCCATTGGTTGCTCCACATAGTTCAGCCGTTCATCTACTTCTATGTCTTCCAGTGGTACCACCATATCCTCGTCTGTTAAACACTTCCGCATATGTGATACATGGAATGTTGGGTGAATTCCACTTAACTTATCGGGTAGTTCTAACCTATAGGCCATCTCTCCTACCCGAGCAATGATTCGAAAAGGCCCTATGTATCTCGAGCTCAACTTGCCCGCTTTCTAAACCGAATAATACCCTTCCAAGGTGAAACTTTTAACATAACTCTATCACCCACCTGGAACTTGATCGGTCTACGTTTCTAATCATCATACGACTTCTGTCTATCCTTAGCTGCCTTCATAAAGGCTTTGATCTTTTCTACTTTCTCAGTCGTAGCCTCGATCACCTCAATACTTCCCAACTCTTTTTGACCAATATCACCCCAACAAATGGGTGTCCTACATCTCCTACCGTATAGCATCTCGTATGGTGGCATGCCAATACTGCATGATAACTGTTGTATGAGAATTCTGCTAACGGTAAATGATCATCCCAACTTCCTCAAAATTCGATCACGCACACTCGAAGAATCCTCGATGTCTGGATCGTCCGCTCAGACTGACCATCCGTTTGAGGATGATAAGTCGTGCTGATGTGTAGACTCGTCCCCATCGCATCATGGAATTTCTTCCAAAACTTAGATGTAAACCGAGTGTCACGATCTGATACAATAGGCACCGGTATACCATGACGAGCTACAATATCTTTGATAAATAGATCCGTGAGTTTCTCAGAGGAATACGTCTCTCGGATCAGTAGAAGTGAGCAATCTTCGTCAAACGATCAACTATCACCCATATAGCATCATACCCTCTCGGGTACGCGGTAACTTCGTATAAAGTCCATGGTGATATGCTCCTACTTCCACTCGGGTATATCCAAAGGTTGGATTTTCCCGTACGGCTTTGATCCTGCCTTCACTTGTAACAAGTAAGGCACTTACTCACATATTCTGATACGTCACGCTTTATACCCGCCACCAATAATCCTTCTTTATATCGTGGTACATCTTGGTAGCACCGGGATGAATAGACTATCGAGTCTTATGACCTCGTCCATGATCTTTTCACGTAGATCCCAATAACAAGGAATCCACATCCGTCCGGATCGGTATCTAACACGGAGAGTGTTCTCACCCAATTCCGGACTAGACCTTTCATCCTTTCAGAGTTAAGACGACCTTCTTTCAAAGCCTCGTCTTGAAACTCCTTGACCTGCGTCATCACGTTAGAGGTCATAATCAACTGATATGCATTCACCTGAATCAGCTTGGGTTTTTTCTTTCGACTAAGGCATCGGCCACCACATTGGCTTGCCTGGATGGTAATGGATCTCGTAATTGTAATCCTTTATGAGTTCCAACCATCGCCTCTGCCTCATATTAAAATCTTTCTGCTTGAAGAAGTACTTCAAGCTCTTATAGTCAATGAAGATTGTGCACTTCGTCTCGTATAGGTAGTGCCGCCAAATCTCCAAGGCGAAGACCACATCTGCTAACTCCAAATTATGTGTAGGGTAGTTGACTTCATGGATCTTCAGTTGTCAGGATGCGTAGGCTATCCCCTTCCTCGTTACATCAACACGCAACCTAGCCTAGAATAAGAAGCATCTGAATATACCACCAAGTCTTCACTCCCTTCAGGTAATGTCAAGACAGGAGCTTGCGTCAACCTCGCCTTTATTCCTCAAAAGCATCCTCCTGTTCTCGACCCCACACGAACTTCACATCCTTACGAGTCAATTTGGTCAAAGGTGAGGCTATTTTGGAAAAGTCTTGGATGAATCTTCGATAATATCCCACCAATCCTAAGAAACTACGAATCTTGGATGGCGCCTTTGGAGACTTTCATTGCGATACAGCCTCCACCTTTGCCGGGTCTACCATAATCCCTCAGGACTTACCACGTGACCCAAGAACTAAACTTCACGCAACTAGAACGCACACTTGGAGAACTTAGCATATAGCTTTTCCTTTCTCACGTCTCTAACACCTCCTGAATGTGACCGCATGCTCTTTTTCGCTCTTCGAATAAATCAGGATATCATCAGTAAATACAATCACTGATTTATCTAGCATAGGCCGACACACTTGATTCATCAAATCCATAAAGGCAGTTGGCGCGTTGGTTAAACCAAAGGACATAACGAGAAACTTGTAGTGTCAATAACGCATGCGAAAGCTGTCTTAGGAATATTTGCTCCTCCACCTTCAACTGATGGTAGCCAGATCGAAGGTCTATCCTCAAAACCACTGGCACCTTGGAGCTGATCAAACAAGTCATCAATCCTCGGTAATGGATACTGATTCTTCACCGTCTACTTGTTCAATTCACGGTAGTCAATACACATCCTCATGCTATCGTCCTTCTTCTTTACAACAATACCGGAGCACCCCAAGGAGAGATACTTGGTCTAATGAAACCCTTATCAAGCAACTCCTGCAATTGCTCCATGAGTTCCTTCATCTCAGTCGGAGCTAATCGATATGGTGCTTTGGCAACGGGTTGAGCATTGGGTATCAAATCGATTTAGAACTCAATTTCACGATCCGTGGCACGCCAGGTAGATCTTCTGGGAACACATCAGGAAAGTCACACACCACCAGTACATCAGATCGTTATGGTGTGGACGTGTCTACATCCTTCACATAGGCCAAATAGGCGCTACATCCATGTCTCATGCACTTTCCCGCCACCGCCATTGAAATCACCTTCAGGATCGTAGTAACGCGATCTCCGTAAACCATCACCAAACTTCCATCGGGCGCAACTAGTCGAATAATACTTCTTGGGACACACAATGATCGCCTCGTAGTCCGCTAACAAATCCATTCCTAGGACTACATAGAATCCGCCTAAGGTCATCACAACATTCTAGTAGAAACTTATGACCTTCTAGTTCTATGTCACAACCCTCAATCAAGTTAGAAATCCTTGTAGACTTACCTATGGCAGTTTCTACATCAAAGGGCTCATCAACGCATCTACTACTAACAGGAAAATTAGCATAGAAAGCAGCTTAAATAAAACTCCTACTAGCACCTGAATCAAACAACACATAGGCAAGAGTTTGGTTTACTAGAAACGTACCTAACATAACATCAGGGTCTGTCCTAGTCTCCCCCCTGGTCATGGTGAATGCCCTGGCGCTTGCCCTTTGCTCCTCAGTTCCGGTCTTCCTCCCCGCTCCAGAACTCTCTGCCCTTAGCTTCTTGCACTCCCTGCTCAGGTGGCCTACTTCACCACAGTTGAAGCACCTCGCTACTCTGTAATCTCTAGAGATGTGGTCGGGCTTCGTGCACTTGAAACAAATTTTAGCCCCATCCTGCACTCACCAGCATGCTCCTTCCCATACTTACCGCACTTCTTCACTCCCGAGCCTATGGTAACCACCCATCGATCATCCACC
The DNA here is from genome assembly GCA_024085815.1 of Flaveria linearis. Classification (NCBI taxonomy): domain Eukaryota; kingdom Viridiplantae; phylum Streptophyta; class Magnoliopsida; order Asterales; family Asteraceae; genus Flaveria; species Flaveria linearis. The sequence continues at coordinate 83,194,526 of CM044003.1, forward strand.
CTAGCTCTCTTGTTATTTGGGGTAAAGCTGCCACGCCCAAACCATTTCCGTTCCAGTTCCGTCATCACCACCAGTCTTCTTTCCTTCAACCACTATCACCTCCCTCTCATCGTATAATCTTCCAGCCAAATCAACAATCGACCTAAATGTACTCGGTCGGGCGGCGATCATGTGCCTACGGATATCCGCTGGCAAGCCCTGGATGTATCTTTTGATCTTCTGTGATAGGGGCGTCACCTGATCCGGCACCAGCCGTGCCATCTTGTTAACTTGGTGGTGTATTGTTGATGTGTCATGGTTACCGCCTCCAGCTGCAGGAACTCTCTCTCCACCTTGTCCACTCCCGATAAGGAAAGAACTCCTTAATCACCAACTTCTTCAGCTCACTCCATCTCATTCTACCAATCTCCCTGCTACCCTCGGCTTGGACAATGTTATCCCACTAACATAGAGCCGAGTCCACAAACGAATAAGTGGAAAACTTCACCTTCTAGTCCTCCCGGCACACTGATTTCAAGAGCAGCCTCTATCTCCCCACCCATTGGTGAGCAGCACAGTGCCATTATCATCAAAGGTAGGGGCTTGCATCTTTAGAATGCCTCATAGTTACAGCCTCATGCTGCCTCCTGCACAGGCTCTTCTTCCTCCTCTTCCTCATCAGTAGGGATAACTGTCTCGGTCTCGGGTTGTTCTCTCCCTCCCGAGGACTTGTTCCTATCCTTCCTCTCTCCTTCCCTAACAGCTTTAATCACTTCGGTCACTACAGACGGCAAGATAGTCTGCATGACCTGATGAACCTCTTCCACCACGGCCTCCTTCATCGAGGCTCTCAAACTAGCACTCTCATCACCACCTTCTGAATGAGGGTCTCAGGCTCCTCATAGGTCAACTTTTCAACCCTGGTCTTCTTCTTGTGACTCGTGGTCCAGCACCTCGTCCACCACGTACTCTGCTTCGTGAAACCTTAGAAGACCTACCTCCAGCCATCCTCTAACGCACTATAAGATTCAAACACTAACATGGTCATTCAAGGTAATAGCTCGGCTTATGTCAAGTATAGTAAGTCCTTAATTACACTGGCCAGTTGTGATTAGCCACTTAGTTTACTCTTCATACCCCAAGCATTTCCTATCCTGACTACATTAGTATCTAAATCTACTAAGGGCAAACGATCAAATAACATGCGCACATGATACCATTAACATTTAAGGAAATACATGATGGCATGTAGCTACTTGGACTGTCATCCCTTCCCTTTGTCCCATTATCAATTTAAGTTTAGGTTTCTTTTGAAAATATTCAGCCATTTCACTTAAACTTTGGATCTTTAGAATGCCCCATAGTTACAGCCTCGTGCTGCCTCCGGCACAGGCTCTTCTTCCTCCTCTTCCTCATCATAGGGATAACTGTCTCGGTCTCAGTTGTTCTCTCTCCCTCCCGAGGACCTGTTCCTATCCTTCCTCTCTCCTTCTCTAACAGCTTTAATCACTTCGGTTACTACAGACGGCAAGATCGCCTGCATGACCTGATGAACCTCCTCCACCACGGCCTCCTTCACCGAGGCTCTCAAATTAGCACTCTCATCACCACCTTCTGAATGAGGGTCTCAGGCTCCTCATGGGTCAACTTTTCAACCCTGGGTCTTCTTCTTGTGACTCGTGGTCCAGCACCTCGTCCACCACGTACTCTGCTTCGTGAAACCTTAGAAGACCTACCTCCAGCCATCCTCTAACGCACTATAAGATTCAAACACTAACATGGTCATTCAAGGTAATAGCTCAGATTATGTCAAGTATAGTAAGTCCCTAATTACAGTGGCCAGTTGTGATTAGCCACTTACTTTACTCTTCATACCCCAAGCATTTCTTATCCTGACTACATTAGTATCTAATCTACTAAGGGCAAACAGATCAAATAACATGCTCACATGATACCGGTTAACATTTAAGGAAATACCTGATGGCACGTAGCTACTTGGACTGTCATCCCTTCCCTTTGTCCCATTATCAATATAAGTTTATGTTTCTTTTGAAAATATTTACCCATTTCACTTAAACTTTGGCTCTGATACCAACTTGTAAGGCCTCATTTCCAGGCACCTCACAGCTGTCATTCATCGTACGTAAACCATACATTTATTGAAACATTATTGGGTTTGTTAGACACTTTATCAAAGTTGTTTAACCTTTTAACATGAAATGCAGCGGAAACAAACCTTAATATTATGTTTTGTAAACTGAAATTAAGGCATATTATATAGCAACAGCAAACCCAAGAACATAGGATCAAATATATGTCTATGAACTGGCTATCAAGAAGAAATAACAACCAAAATGAAACCATAGAACTACCTTCCCAAAGCTGTCAAAACCATGAGATAGAAGGAGAGGATGAGGTTCTTGAAAGACCAAAACACCAAAGTAGATGTCCTCAAGCTTGCATACCCACAAGTGTGAAGCAAACACCTCTTGTTGCTAGGATTCAACACCAAAACGACCAAGAATTTGCTGCTGAAAACCCTTTTTCCAGCCTTGATAATCTTCAAATATTAGAGAGAAAAATGGTCTATTGCATGTTAGAGAGAGAAGGGAAAAGGTGGAGTGATGACAAGTTAATGGTGTGTTGTTTCAAGACAACAAAAGGTCCCAAAGACCTTAAAAGGGGCGGCTGATTTTTTTCTTCAAATGGGTTTCCCACCCATTTTAAAACACCTATTTAATTGTTAACTAGTCACCTAATAAGTTGTCTAATTAACCTTTTAATTATATAACTTATACACACACTATTATTATTTGATGTTATTTAACCACTTAATAACATTACAAATAATGTCCATGAACAAAATATTCTTATAAGTTTTCCTATCTTATATACAATTTATTTAGAAAACTCATTTTATAAATTGGTGTAATTATTTAATTGCATGATCATATCATCAATTAAATATTTATTGGTGTTTGCTAACTTGTTATTGGGTATGACCCGACTTGGATCATGACGTACTAACCACATCAATGTTCTATGTGTCTTGGGCATAAAGAATCCAACAATCTCCCACTTGCACAAGATTCATAGAAGATTGATGCAAGTAGTAAATACCACCTAACAACGGTTTACTACCCTTAATACGCATGACTTAAAGCCATTCAATAACATCATCCCCTTCAAGTATCCACTTGAAATGATTTAGGTGAATCAATCATTTTTCCTTTTGTTAAAAATGTCATGTTAAATTCAAGGACATAGAATGATCATTCCTTGTTGATTTAACTTGATCAGCCTTAGACATCTTGCTCTCAACGAATAAGAGGAACAAATTCCATCTTGACTACATAAGTTTCTCACAATCACCTTATGTCACACCTGAACATAGCCTTATGTACTATCCATTATTTCAGAGCAGTGAAGTACTAGCTCAATGTATAACACTTGGTGAATATCAATATGTATCTCAGGTCGGAGGATACCAATGATATTCATCTTTACTTAAATTTACTTATGATCAATCAAGAAGATTCCATGTAGTAAATTTGAGACGTGGGTCAGTCCAATATTCGTATCCCATAAATATCTATGAACTTTGACAACAACTAATTACTCTATATTCATGCCTTATGAATATCCACCAATCCATGATAGTCTTACGTCATATTTGCTCCCATAAACATGATCGACTACGGACATTTAAAATAATAAACATATTCATGGATGTATACATGCTAAAATGAACATAACTCAGAAATCACAAATATATGAAAGAGTTAAATATTACATTGTTCCATACTTTTTAAATACTAAATAGATCAATTCCAATCACTAGAATATCGAAGTCCTAAGGTACAAGTATGATTTTCATGCTTTGCCCTTTCAAGGAGCTTCGTGAGTGGATCCGCAGTGTTTTGATCGGTGTGAACTTTACGAATACATATCTTTCCCTTTTCAACTTCATCCCTTATGTAGTTGAATCTCCGCTTAATGTGTCTAGTCTTTTGATGTGCACGGGGTTCCTTGATTTTTGCAATCGCACCCTCATTATCACAAAGATTTCTAGGGGGTTTGAATGGTAGAGACCACCCCTACATCGGTGATAAATTTTCTTTATCCATGCAGCTTCCTGAGCTGCTAATGAGGCGGCAATGTATTCGGATTCTGTAGTGGATAATACTACCACGTCTTGTTTTGAACTCTTCCAGGACACTGCTCCTCCATTCATAATGAAGACATACCCCGACTGTGATCGAGAATCATCTCGATCAGTTTGGAAACTCGCATCCGTGTAACCCTTTACAACGAGTTCCTCTTTATCAGATTAGTATATTAGAAGCATATCCTTAGTCCTCCTAAGGTATTTCAATATACTTTTAACAGCCATCCAATGGCTATTACCTGGATTCTGCTGATACCTGCTTGTCATGCTTAAGGCACATGACACGTCCGGTCTAGTGCATATCATCGCATACATGATGGATCCTATAGCAGATGCATATGGGTTGTCCTTTATTCGATCTTGCTCATCCTTTGAGCTTGGACATTGAGATATACTTAATATTATCCCTCTTTGAATAGGTACCATACCTTTCTTAGAGTTTTCCATCTTGAACCTTTTCAAGATTTTATCATGTATGCACTTTGGTTTAAACCTATCAACCGCCTCAATCTATCCCTATAGATCCTTATTCCTAAAATATAGGCGGCTTCACCGAGATCTTTTATGGAAAACAACTTCCAGGTTTTAACACCTTCTATGGTTGGAATATCATTCCCAAATAGTAGTATGTCATCAACATACAATACTAAGAATGTAATTATGCTCCCACTAGCCTTCTTGTTTACACAAGCCTCGTCAACGTTTTGATGAAACCAGATTTCTTGATCTCTTCATCAAAATGTTGATTCCAACTTCTCGATGCTTGTTTTAATCCATAGATTGATCTCTTAACTTGCATACTTTATTAGGATGTCGTGGATCGACAAAACCATCAGCTGAACCATATGGACAGTCTCTTCAAGATGTCCATTAAGAAAAGCGGTTTTGACATCCATTTGCCAAATCTCATAGTCATAATGAGCAGCTATGGCAAACAATATCCTAATTGACTTTAGCATTGCCACAGGCGAGAAGGTTTCATCATAATCAACCCCTTGAGTTTGAGTGTGACAACCCGAGTTTTCGGTTAATATTATTAAACTAACTTTCACCGATTATCGCCAATTTAATCCATTTTACTATTATTTAAGAATAATAATAATAATAATACTAATAATAATAATAATAATAGTAAAAATAAATAATAATAATAGTAATAATAATAATAATAATAATAATAACAAAATTGTTTTATAAGATTAAAAAGCTTAGGGGGTTAAAATGTGAATTTTAAAACTTGTTTTAAAATGTTTCTGCATGAAATGTTAAGAGCACAAAACCGCAGGGACCAAATGTGTAAATTTTCTTTTAAACCACCCCCCCCCCCCCCCCGCCCGTCGCCTTCTCCCCCGTCCGGCCACCTCCAGCCACCTGTCCGGCGAGAGCCAAAACCGTCCAACAAACGCGGTTTTTACCTAATTAAAGTTTCCAACACATTTTAGTGGGTGAATCGATCGTGGGAAACTTTCAAATAAGAATTTGTAGTGCAATTACCACTAAACCCGATTATCTATTATCTCGCCGACCACCCACCAATAACACGCACTATGCTATAAATTAATTGGAATAATCGTGTATATAATACCATGTATCAGTTCCTAATAGAATGCAACTTTCAATGGCATCTGAAACGAACTTAAACACCTCCATTGATCACCACCTTCGACCGCGACCTGCAACATAACCGACTTCCACTTTCTGAGTTCTATTCATGAAATTAGCATAGGGCTTTTGATCATTAGCTTCATTAGAAGCTACCTGTGCAACTAATTCGATTAACATCATCGTCTGAGTACCCAATCAGTACCACGATAGTCGCGACTATTCTACCTAGTGTTCATCATCAATTCGAATCCGATACTGGTAATTAAACACACCCATACGCTCGATTTTAAGTGGGGATTAAAAGCCCTAACCTTATTCCTGTTATCATAATCAAATTGATGGTCAATTGAATCGAAATTGATTCTAGGGTTCTTCGAATTTGGGGGATTTTTGAATTGTGTGTTTAAAATAATTATGGACCGGGTATTACCGCGGCTGCGGCCTTTGGTTCACCGGTTCCCTGCCCATTACTCAACTGAGAGGTCCCGGGTTCGACCCCAGGTCACCTCAATTATTTTTTTATAGCTTTTTAAGCTTTTAAAAATTACGAAAAAAATACCTAAAAATTATAAATATTATTTTATAAACGTTGCTTATTTTTAAACCATCAAATTAATTTAATTGGAATTCATTTTCTAAAATATCTTAACATTTATTTTATTAATTTCAAAACAAATGATATAATCAAACTAATTTTTATAGATTTAAATACTGTTTATAATACAATTGTATTATGTTCCTAATGTAACTTAATACTTATCATTTGTTTCAAATAATAAACATAAATCTTTTAATCCAATGATATTTTAAATATATATCCAACCTTTATATTTAAATTGTTTTCGTTTAAGATAATTAAACGAATAGTCTTTTTAATTGAATCAAAACATAAATGATTACGTTAAAAACTTATTAGTTATAAAAAAATCCCCAAATACTTATCGAAACCCTAGTTCGCGTATAATCGTTAAACCTTATTAATAACCTAAATCCTAAAATAAAAATATACATGTTTAGGTACTTCGTGAAGGAGTTCATTGGAACATCAATTATTATCCTATTCAACCATCGTATATACATACTTATACGCCAAGTGAGTTTACAGCCCCACTTTTACTTTATACTCTTTTTGGGGGAGAGAAACATGTTGTTTTCATAAACGTTACATTACATTGGGTTTTTGTAATACTGCATATACTTGATACTATGGTGTTATACTTTGCCCTTCGGACCGTTAATATGCAAATAGCGAGTTGATTGTTAGTAGATCTACTGGGAGTGACATACCCCACCCGGGCTAGTCGCACTAGCACAATGTTCGCAAACGGTGAACAGTTAGCCTGTTAAAGGTTGTGGTGTGTGATCCACAATCGGGCCTACTTTATTATTTGATTACATGTCAGCTCGGTCGCGACTTCATACACATAGTGATCATTATGGACTAGCTACCCATTAATGCTTTAATTACTTAATCCGGGAATTTCATTATACTATTCGGATTACATAATCCGGGGATTTCATTACTTATACTTATCGGATTGCATAATCCGGGATTTCATTACTTATACTTATCGGATTGCATAATCCGGGAATTGCATTACTGATATTTACTGTTTTCTGATAAACCTGTGAACTCACCAGCCTTGTACTGAGATTTTTGCATGTTTTCTCTCAGGACAATGATGTGGCACGTTTAGGAGCACAGCATCTACAGCATGTCATTCCGTATTCACCACAAACTGTTTTCAAGATTTAATTTGCATTTACTTTACATAAACTGTATTGGACACGTGTTTGCGTGTTCCAAAATTATTGTTAAATGTTTTCATGTTTTCGCTTCCGCACTACTTAAATACATTTGGTCTGTTTCATTAAAATTAAGCAACTTATATGATTTGTAATTATCGAGTCGTTTGGTGTAACTGATGCTTATCTGAGATCTCGGTTATGTCACACGCCTGACGTAAAACCCCGTACGTGGAAAATGAGGGTGTGACAGATTGGTATCAGAGCATTAGTTATAGCGAACTAAAATGAACTTTGCATCTCATCTGCATTGCATTAGTTACACGCACATAGATTACTAAGCTATGCCTACTAAATTGGTTGCCTAAGAATTTTTGCTTTAACATATCCCTGTGAGTGTATGGCTACCGGGATGGTGGCTCCGTTGCTGTGAGTCACGGGAGAGTTTGTGTGCATTTGACATCGCCTAAATGTTCTTAATGATTTGTGTGACACATAGGCACCTGTATTCTGGATTTCCTGGCAAAAGGCCCACGGGCTAAGGCAAGCATATCGCATAAATCTCATTGCGAGACCTGGTATGCTTACCTGGGGATTTCTGGAATGAGTGATAAACTATGGTCAATACACAGGTCTTTAAGGCAAATGGGTCGAATTACCTTGGCGTGTCAATGATTCCCAAACTTTACTGATCCTTACGTATATTTTGATTGATCGACCCCGATATAATACATACATATTTGGTACTTCTATCATTGATGACCACTATACTTGACAAGATATGTTAGCCTGATAGGAAGAACCGGGGTGATCATGCAAAGCAAATTACCATTACGGGTGCACACGTAATTGTAATTTGTTGTGCATGCTAAGTCCGGTGAATCTGGTCGGGTGGTAACATTGTAGTCAGTATAAGTCAACATTCCTACACTTTGAGCAAGAAAGTCTTGGTTTTCATAGAACATAGCCACAGATGTGGAAACTATCTATTAGTTCTACTTAATGCTCACCCTTACCTTGAATTTGGACGAAATTCAAACCATGACATTTGTGTTAATCCCTTGGACTCGGACTGATTCTCTAGCTTGTCTATTTCTTTAAATCTTTGAATTTCTCTTCCTTTTCATTCCAAGACAAAAGGTCTATTTCATATGACTGATAGCTTTTGATATTTGGTAATATAAAGAATGTCTGGAAGAGGACGTGGACGCGGGAGAGGTAACATCTCAATGACGCCTGCAGAATTGGCAGCGATAATCAATCATAGTATCACCGCAGCATTGGTAAACCAACCCCTCCATAGCAGAACCCTATTGGTCAACCGACTTGCACCTACAAGTCCTTTATGGACTGTAAACCTAACCCGTTCAATGGAACTGAGGGAGCGGTGGGACTGCTCCGTTGGTTCGAAAAGCTAGAATCGGTGTTCGAAATCTGCAACTGCCCTGCTAGGAATAGGGTAAAATATGCTGCTGGCACACTGGATGGTGCTGCTCTGAGCTGGTGGAACACACAAGTTCAGATGCTGGGCGTTGAAGCTGCAAACGCCACAACATGGGTAGAATTCAAGGATCTGCTGAAAGAGGAGTACTGTTCACGAGATGAAATACAAAACTGGAAACCGAATTTTGGAACCTGAAGATGGTAGGTTCTGAAATTGAAGCTTACACAACTCGTTCTCACGAGTTGGCTACTCTGTGCCCTACTATGATTAACCCGGCTTACAAACGGGTTGAAAGATACATCGACGGACTGGTACCTGAAATCCAGAGCATGTCACCACTGCTAGACCAGCTACCATTCAGAAGCTGTTCAATTGGCCCACAAGTTGACTGACCAGGCTTTCGCGCAGGGTAAACTGCCCTCGCGAGGTACTGCATCTGGTTTCCACAATAACAAGAGGAAATGGGAACCATCTACCAGCGGAAAGCAATCTTCATCCTCCCCTTATCAACCTCAACACAAGAAGTTTAATCCGTCCCAACCTTCTCATTCGGGCGGCTATCATGGAAATCTTCCAAAGTGCAGCAAATGCAAGTTCCATCATACTGGGCAGTGCATAAGGAACACTTGTGAGAGGTGCGGAAAATTTGGGCATATTGCCAAGTATTGCAGGGTAAACCTCTCGGGAAAGGCACCTCAACAGCAGCAGAACTACAATCAAATTGTGTGTTTTGAATGTGGACAGTCCGGTCACTTTAAAAGGGACTGTCTGAAACTGAAAGGGAATGGTAACAATGGTGCTGCTGATAAGCCCAAAGACAACAACAATGATGGTGGCGGTGGCAGAGGAAGAGTCTTCATCATGGGCTCAGGTGAGGCTCGAAACGACCCTACTGTAGTATCTGGTAGATTCTCTATTAATGGGTGTTATGCCTCTGTTTTATTTGACTCTGGTGCTGATAAGAGTTATGTGTCCACCAAGTTTAGTAAAACACTAGGGATGGTGCCTACTGACTTGAGTTCTAAGTATGCCATAGAAATAGCCGATGGTAGGACGATAACAGCAACACAAGTGTTTAAAAACTGTAAGCTAGGCTTAACCGACACACTTTCAGCATAGACCTTATTCCCGTCACACTAGGAAGCTTTGATGTAGTAGTCGGGATGGATTGGTTATCCCAAAATAGTGCTGAGATCGTTTGCAAGGAAAAGCTGATCAAGTTACCTATGAAATTCTTACAGTGGAAGGTGAAAAGGTGGGTGCGGTGGTCGGCATCATATCATATTTGAAGGCACAGAAATGTCTCAAAAAGGACACCTTGCCTTGTTGGCACTTGTTACTGAAACGAAGGCGGATGAAAGGCGAGTTGAAGATATTCCTGTTGTTAGAGACTTTCCTGAGGTATTTCCCGAAGACCTACCTGGCCTTCCTCCACACAGACAGGTAGAATTTCAAATTGAACTAGCACCAGGAGCAACTCCGATCGGTCGGGCGCCGTACAGTCTAGCACCGAACGAACTACAAGAGCTGTCTAAGCAATTGCAAGAGTTGTTAGACAAAGGATTCATACGTCCCAGCTCTTCACCTTGGGGAGCTCCAGTGTTTTTCGTTAAAAAGAAAGATGGAACCTTCAGGATGTGTATTGACTACCGCGAACTGAACAAGGTGACAATCAAGAATAGGTATCCACTTCCACGCATTGATGATTTGTTCGACCAGTTGTAAGGATCAAGCTACTATTCCAAGATTGACTTGAGATCAGGTTATCATCAGTTGAGGGTTCGAGAGGAAGACATCTCCAAGACTGCGTTTCGAACACACTATGGGCACTACGAGTTCACCGTAATGCCTTTTGGGCTGACCAATGCCCCAGCAGTTTTCATGGACCTCATGAACCGTGTCTGCAAACCTTATCTAGATAAGTTTGTCATTGTTTTCATTGATGACATACTAATCTACTCCCGTAATAAGGAAGATCATGAGGGACATTTGAGAACCATACTGGAATTGCTAAGAGATGAACAGCTTTACGCAAAGTTCTCAAAATGTGACTTCTGGATGCGTGAAGTGCAATTCCTTGGGCATGTGGTGAATGAAAAGGGTATACAGGTTGATCCTTCAAAGATTAAAGCAATCAAGGATCGGCCGGCACCAAAGACGCCTACTGAGGTGCGACAATTCCTTGGTTTGGCAGGTTATTACCGGAGGTTTATCGAAGGATTTTCTAAATTGGCGCAACCTTTGACTGCCCTGACTCATAAGGGAATAATTTATAAGTGGGGTAGCAAAAAGGAAACAGCGTTTCAGGCACTTAAAGACAAACTCTGCAGCGCACCAATCCTAGCCTTACCAGAAGGAACTGATGACTTTGTTGTTTACTGTGATGCATCCATCCAGGTTTGGGGTGTGTATTGATGCAACGTGACAAAGTCATAGCTTATGCATCTAGACAGCTCAAGGTGCATGAGAAGAACTACACAACGCATGATCTGGAACTAGGAGCTGTAGTGTTTGCCTTGAAGATCTAGAGGCACTACTTATATTGAACCAGGTGCACGATCTATACAGATCATAAGAGCCTCCAGCACATATTTGACCAGAAAGAATTAAATATGCGGCAACGACGGTGGGTAGAGTTACTCAATGATTATGACTGTGTGATCAAGTATCATCCGGGTAAGGCTAATGTGGTAGCCGATGCCCTTAGTCGTAAGGAAACCCTAAAGCCCCGTCGGGTGCGCGCATTACAAATGACTATCCACTCTGACCTACCAGCGCAAATCAAAGTTGCTCAATCTGAGGCCTTGAAAACGGAGAATCTCAAAGCAGAATCCATGCGAGGCATGGAGAAAAGTTGGAGGTTAAAGCTGATGGAATCCGTTATTTTATGAAACGGATCTGGGTACCACAGTACGGGAACTTGCGAGAGCTGATAAGGATGAAGCTCATAAGTCACGTTACTCGATCCATCCAGGTTCAGACAAGATGTATCAGGACCTGAAAGAATTTTACTGGTGGCCAAAAATGAAAGCAGAGATAGCCACATACGTAAGCAGATGCCTAACTTGTTCCAAGGTTAAGGTAGAATACCAGAGACCATCCGGTTTACTCCAACAACCGGAAATTCTAGTGTGGAAATGGGAGCAGATCTCAATGGACTTCGTCACGAAGTTACCTAGGACTCCCAGCGGATGCGATACCATTTGGGTTATAGTAGATCGCTTAACGAAATCCGCACACTTTCTGGCAATCCAAGAGACTGATCGAATGGAGAACCTGACATGTATCTATTTAAGGGAAATAGTCTCTCGGCATGGCGTGCCGATATCTATCATTTTTGATCGTGACGCTCGGTTCACTTCTCAATTCTGGCAATCATTACAACGATCATTGGGAACGCGGTTGGATATGAGTACCGCGTATCACCCGCAGACCGATGGTCAAAGTGAGCGTACGATCCAGACACTGGAAGACATATTGCGTGCCTGTGTGATTGATTTTGGCAGCAGCTGGAAACTCATTTACCATTGGTTGAGTTCTCCTATAATAACAGTTATCACACCTCGATCAAGGCAGCTCCATTTGAGGCATTGTATGGACGTAAGTGCCGATCACCTATCTGCTGGGCAGAAGTAGGAGAAAGCCAACTTACAGGACCTGAACTTGTGCACGAAACGACTGAGAAGATCGTGCAAATTCGTAACCGTATGGCAGCAGCACGTGATCGACAAAAGAGTTACGCTGCAAGCGTCGTAAGTCATTGGAGTTTCAGGTTGGTGACAAAGTACTGCTGAAAGTCTCACCCTAGAAAGGTGTAATACGCTTTGGAAAGCGTGGGAAGTTAAGCCCAAGATACGTGGGGCCATTCGAGATTGTCAAACGGATTGGCCCAGTAGCCTATCAGTTGAGTTTACCTGAAGAACTCAGAGGGATACATGATGTGTTTCACGTATCCAATCTGAGGAAATGTCTGTCTGATGAATCATTGATCGTGCCTTTAGAGGAACTAAAGATAGATGATCAACTACATTTCATCGAAGAACCAGTGGAGATCATGGATCGAGAGGTCAAGACACTAAAGCGTAGCAAAATCCCCATTGTGCGCGTAAGATGGAACTCCAACGGGGACCAGAATTTACATGGGAACGGAGGATCAGATGAAGTCTAAATATCCGCACTTGTTCGTGGATACACCTTCAGAACCTAACTCCAACTGAATTTCAGGACGAAATTTTCTCAACTGCGGGATACTGTGACATCTCACGATATCAAGCAAAGAACATTATGGGTCTATTTTCACATTTGTTCTACCTCATAAAGTTTCACGTGCGTGTGAAAGCTCAGATGATACAGATGGTTTCATGGTCACCTTCTGATGAACAAAAGTGCTAGAAACATTCAAGATATTCCCAAATCAGAAAGGAAACCTAAGATTCTTCTTGTTAAATATCATGTGGTGAATGTAATGGTGTGTGACATCTGTCACTAACCGGTACGTCAGTTAGCATTGAGCTCGTTAACTCACTGTGTGTATTCTATTTATCGTTTAACCGAATTCTCCGTATACTTGGTTGTTAACCCCGGTGTTTCAATTTTAGGGACGAAAATTCTTTCAACAAGGGGATAATGTGACAACCCGAGTTTTCGGTTAATATTATTAAACTAACTTTCACCGATTATCGCCAATTTAATCCATTTTACTATTATTTAAGAATATAATAATAACTAATAATAATAATAATAATAGTAAAAAAATAATAATAATAGTAATAATAATAATAACAAAATTGTTTTATAAGATTAAAAGCTTAGGGGGTTAAAATGTGAATTTAAACTTGTTTTAAAATGTTTCTGCATGAAATGTTAAGAGCACAAAACCCCAGGGACCAAATGTGTAATTTTTCTTTTAAACCACCCCCCCCCCCCCCCGTCGCCTTCTCCCCCGTCCGGCCACCTCCGGCCACCCTCCGGCGAGAGCCAAACCGTCCAACAAACGCGGTTTTTACCTAATTGAAGTTTCCAACACATTTTAGTGGGTGAATCGATCGTGGGGAAACTTTCAAATTAAGAATTTGTAGTGCAATTACCACTAACCCGATTATCTATTATCTCGGCCGACCACCCACCAATAACACGCACTATGCTATAAATTAATCGGAATAATCGTGTATATAATACCATGTATCAGTTCCTAATAGAATGCAACTTTCAATCGCATCTGAAACGAACTTAACACCTCCATTGATCACCACCTTCAACCGCGACCTGCAACATAACCGATTTCCACTTTCTGAGTTCTATTTCACGAAATTAGCATAGGGCTTTTGATCATTAGCTTCATTAGAAGCTACCTGTGCAACTAATTCGATTAACATCATCGTTTGAGTACCCAATCAGTACCACGATAGTCCGACTGTTCTACTAGTGTTCATCATCAATTCGAATCCCATACTGGTAATTAAACCACCCATACGCTCGATTTTAAGTGGGATTAAAAGCCCTAACCTTATTCCTGTTATCATAATCAAATTGATGGTCAATTGAATCGAAATTGATTCTAGGGTTCTTCGAATTTGGGGGATTTTTGAATTGTGTGTTTAAAATAATTATGGGACCGGTATTACCGCGGCTGCGACCTTTGGTTCATCGGTTCCCTGCCATTACTCAACTGAGAGGTCCCGGGTTCGACCCCGGGTCACCTCAATTTTTTTTTATAGCTTTTTAAGCTTTTAAAAAATTACAAAAAAATACCTAAAAATTATAAATATTATTTTATAAACGCTGCTTATTTTTAAACCATCAAATTAATTTAATTGGAATTCATTTTCTAAAATATCTTAACATTTATTTTATTAATTTCAAAACAAATGATATAATCAAACTAATTTTTATAGATTTAAATACTGTTTATAATACAATTGTATTATGTTCCTAATGTAACTTAATACTTATCATTTGTTTTAAATAATAAACATAAATCTTTTAATCCAATGATATTTTAAATATATATCCAACCTTTATATTTAAATTGTTTTCGTTTAAGATAATTAAACGAATAGTCTTTTTAATTGAATCAAACATAAATGATTACGTTAAAACTTATTACTTATAAAAAAACCCCAAATACTTATCGAAACCCTAGTTCGCGTATAATCGTTAAACCTTATTAATAACCTAAATCTTAAAATAAAAATATACATGTTTAGGTACTTCGTGAAGGAGTTCATTGGAACATCAATTATTATCCTATTCAACCATCGTATATACATACTTATACGCCAAGTGAGTTTACAGCCCCACTTTTACTTTATACTCTTTTTGAGGGAGAGAAACATGTTGTTTACATAAACGTTACATTACATTGGGTTTTTGTAATACTGCATATACTTGATACTATGGTGTTATACTTTGCCCTTCGGACCGTTAATATGCAAATAGCGAGGTGATTGTTAGTAGATCTACTGGGAGTGACATACCCCACCCGGGCTAGTCGCACTAGCACAACGTTCGCAAACGGGTGAACAGTTAGCCTGTTAAAGGTCGTGGTGTGTGATCCACAATCGGGCCTACTTATATTTTTGATTACATGTCAGCTCGGTCGCGACTTCATACACATAGTGATCATTATGGACTAGCTACCCATTATATGCTTTAATTACTTAATCCGGAATTTCATTATACTATTCGGATTACATAATCCGGGGATTTCATTACTTATACTTATCGGATTGCATAATCCGGGGATTTCATTACTTATACTTATCGGATTGCATAATCCGGAATTGCATTACTGATATTTACTGTTTTCTGATAAACCTGTGAACTCACCACCTTGTACTGAGATTTTTGCATGTTTTCTCTCAGGATAATGATGTGGCACGTTTAGGAGCACAGCATCTACAGCATGTCATTCCGTATTCACCACAAACTGTTTTCAAGATTTAATTTGCATTTACTTTACATAAACTGTATTGGACACGTGTTTGCGTGTTCCAAAATTATTGTTAAATGTTTTCATGTTTTCGCTTCCGCACTACTTAAATACATTTGGTCTGTTTCATTAAAATTAAGCAACTTATATGATTTGTAATTATCGAGTCGTTTGGTGTAACTGATGCTTATCTGAGATCCTGGTTATGTCACACGCCTGACGGTAAAACCCCGTACGTGGAAAATGAGGGTGTGACATTGAGTGAACCTTTTGATACAAGTCTTGCTTTATAAGTATCCAAGTTTCCATGCATATCTGTTTTCTTCTTGAAAACCCACTTGCATCCAACCAGTTTGGTGCTAAGTGGAGGGTCAACCAGTTCCCAAACTTGGTTGTCATACATGGATTGCATCTCTGCATTCACGGCTTCCATCCATTTTTCATAATCCGAATTGGACATTGCATCATGGTATGTAGTTGGCTCATCGGAGTCAACCACATAGCATCCATTCATGAAAAATCCATATCTTTCCGTGGAATGCTAACTCTACCAGATCTGCGAACATTTTATGTGTATTGATCAACCTCTTGATCATCATCAACAACCTCTTGTTGATTGCTAGTGTCTACCAAACGTGTATTGGCTTGTGGATCTTGATCCTCATCAAATTCCATTGTTCTATACGTCATTCCTTCCATAAGGAACTTAGCTTCCAAGAACTCTGCCTTTCAAGCAATAAATACCTTTGCTCTGTTGGATCAAAGAAGTAGTATCATATACAGTCTTTGGGATATCCAACAAATATACACTTAGTGGAATGACTTTCCAACTTGTTTTGGGTGTTTAGTTTAACATAAACTTCACAACCCCATAATTTTAAATATGATAGCGATGGAACTCTTCCATGCATATTTCAAAAGGTGTCGAATCCACTTTCTTGGTCGGGCCATATTCAAATACGAGCCACAGAGAGTAATGCGAAACCTCAAAATGATAGAGGTAGTGAGCTTATAGCCATCATAGATCGAACCATATCCATAGGGTTCGGTTTCTCATTTTAAACACACCATTGTGTTGTGATGTTCCGGGTGGAGTAAGTTGTAAGACGATCCCATAACTTCTTAGATGGTCCTGAAAGGCCTCACTGAGGTATTCACCTTCTTTA
The DNA here is from genome assembly GCA_024085815.1 of Flaveria linearis. NCBI lineage: Eukaryota > Viridiplantae > Streptophyta > Magnoliopsida > Asterales > Asteraceae > Flaveria > Flaveria linearis. Next base: position 83,211,565 of record CM044003.1, read on the forward strand.
TCTGAACGAAGAACTTTGATAGTTTTATTGAGTTGTTTTTCTACTTCGTTCTTGAAGATTTTGAACATTTCAAAAGCTTCATATTTATGTGTCATCAAGTACACATACCCATAGCGACTGTAATCGTCAGTAAGGTAATGAAGTATCTTTCACCATTTCTTGTCATTGTCTTAAAAGGACCACATACATCCGAATGTATGATTCCCAATAAGTCTTTTGCCCTCTCATTAGTACCACCAAAAGGGCGACTTGGTCATCTTACCTTGTAAACAAGATTCACACTTATCAAATGAACCATTCTCATTTGTTTTCAAAAGACCATTCTTTTAAAGTGTTTGAATCTGATTCTTGTTTATGTGGCCAAGACAACAATGCCAAAGATAAGAATCACTTCAACCCATTTTAGGTTTCTTGGTGCTTGTTTGGTATAATGAGTTATTATAGGATGAATCATCATGAACCAATTCATAGATACCATTAAAAGGCATAGCCTTGAAATAAAATACACCATCCATTAAAACATAAATACCATTGTTAACAAACTTTAATTCATAACCATATTGTTTTAAAAGGGAAACAGAAATTATGTTCCTAGTCAAACTAGGAGCATACAAATGTTCTTAAGAACAACTTCCAAACCATTTGAAAGTTTCAAATATAGTCTCCTTGGGCTTCGACATCAACTTTTGCTTTGTTGCCCATGTAGAGACTTGTGTCTCCCCTCTTGAAGTGCTTATTTCTTTTGAACCCCTGCAACAAATTGCAAATGTGAGTTCCACATCCGGTATCCAATACCCATGTGTTTGAAGAAATAACATTTAAACCAATATGAATCATGAAAGTTATACCTAAGGTTTGCCTAACATCCCTCTTGTTTCTCAACTGTTTGAGATAGGTTGGACAATTCCTTTTCCAATATCCTATCTCACCACACTCAAAGCATGGATCGTTCTCCGTTACCTTAGGCTTCTTAAGATTAGGCTTTGGAGGTTCCGCTTTAGCCTTTCCCTTCCCCTTACCTTTGATGTACCCCTTTCCTTTGGCAACATTTTCCTTCGGATCGGAGATTGGCCTTTTCTTATAGCCTCCCTCATTGATCGAGAAAACATGTAGAACCTTTCTACCCATCCCTGCCTCAGTTGTTTGAGCATTGCGTGAAGCTCACCAATGCTCTTGTCCCATCCGTTCATATTGTTATTCATTATGAAGTCTCAAACTTTTTAGTTAGGCCACTAAGGATCAAATCCATGGCCAACTCCTTTGAGACGGTATAGTTAAGCCTCTCGAGGCGATCAATGTGGCTTTTCATCTTAAGTACATAAGATGATACCGGTTGGGTTTCTTTCATATGACACGCGTGAAGCGCTCGAATCGTTTCGAAGCGCTCTACCCTAGCTTGTTGAAGGAACATTTCCTATAACTGGGTAATCATGTCATATGCCCCATGATGCTCCAAATCCTTTGGAGTTCGGGAATCATAGTTTCCAACATGAGGCAGGAAACCTGCATGGAATCCTCAGTGTACTGAAGCCAATCGTTATAGGCCTCAACATCTTCGGGGTCGGGTTGGTCAGAAATGGGATCGTCAAGGATATAGGTCTTTTTTTCTCTGCTTGAGAACAATTCTCAAGTTTCAAAACCAGTCCATAAAATTATTGTGGTTAAGACGATCCCTCTCTAAGATAGTTCTCAGCGATAGGGTATGGACGGTCGGGGTGGTAGCATTATTGTTTGCGGCCATTTCTATAAAATTTACAAAGTTCATATTAGTATTTATGAAAATTACATTTTAATCATTAATACCCTTTTATGTCTCATAGAAAATTAATAATTAAAACCTAGAATCCAACGTTGCATTTAAATGATGGTTAGGTGACATTTAACCATTATTTAAATTAACAAGGTAGTCACACTTGACAATTTGCAACCTTTTGTAACTTCTAGCCTTATGGGATAGGTTAAACATCTTATGTTTAGTTGGCATGTAAAATCCCGTCAACACCATTGTACGCCATGCTTCGGTGACCCTATCGCACATGGTTTCCAATTCAAGTCGTCCTACTTACACGCACATGTGAGTTTACACATACAAGTGGTTAGGTGACCTTTATCTCACAATACGTTAAGCCCACCTCAAACACATAAGTTCCCTAAAAGTGGTTAGGTGACCTTTATCCCACAAATAGTTCTCAAGTGATTCGAGTGTCGTGTAAAAGGATGGTGTTAAACTTGTTCCAAAGGGATTTTAGTTTTCATTAATTCTAGTTTTGAAAACTCTATGTACCTTGTATTTGCATGCTTTCAAATACATGGTACCCTATGGTTCTCTTTTTTAGTAAAACCCCTTTTATTAAAATCATTAATCTTTTAATAACCTTATTAATCACTTAATGATTAGGAACCATAAATTTTCAGCTTGTTTTGTTTGTTAATAAGTTTGTTATGCACATCTAAATATCAAACAACCATCATATAACAAACAACCAAACAAGCATAATGATACAATCACAAATGCATAACCATAGGCACTAAGTTGACCACACTTGTTTGCCATCACAAGTGTTGTCATTTGGTCTTTCCTAAGGGTTAATTACAATACAAAAGTTAGGATCTCCAAAGACCCCCACTTGAACTTGTATCCAAATGCTTCAAGCCCTTCTCTTTGTGCCTTCCCTTTGTGCCTTCCCTTTGTGCTTCCAACTTGTGCATCTTCTTTTATAAAATTTATATCCTAATACAAATTTTCTAATAAAAGAAAATACACTTAATCTATCTATTACATCACCATTGAATGAATAAATAAATTACAACCATATGCAAGCACAAAAGAATAAAATTACAACCCATAATGAATGAAATCAACCAAGACCAAACATTCATCCAAAACCAATCAACACAGGTCAAGCTAGGTTATGCACCAATATGAAACAACATATTCATCATACAAGAACCAAAATAAATGCCCATTTAACCCTAAATTTTAGGCCAACACAAACCCAAAATCTAGGGTTTTTGTCCAAACACAATAATCAACCATTTGACATCTTTCTTTCAAGGTTTAATCACAAGCATGTAAGATATAACCTTGAAAGATTGGGGATTCATTATATCATCACAAAACAGCCCCTGTTAGGTTGTTAAAACCCCATAAAACCAATTTTACAAGGACTATTGAAGCTAGTATCCACATATCCGGCTCTAGATGCCATTGTTGGGTTTGTTAGACACTTTATCAAAGTTGTTTAACCTTTTAAACATGAAAACGCAGCAGAAACAAACCTTAATATTATGTTTTGTAAACTGAAATTAAGGCATATTATATAGCAACAAAACCCAAGAACATAGAATCAAATATATGTTATGAACTAGCTATCAAGAAGAAATAACAACCAAATGAAACCATGGAACTATCTTCCAAAAGCTGTCAAAAACCGTGAGATAGAAGGAGAGGATGAGGTTCTTGAAAGACCAAAACACCAAAGTAGATATCCTCAAGATTGCATACCCACAAGTGTGAAGCAAACACTTCTTGTTGCTAGGATTCAACACCAAAAACGACCAAGAATTTGCTGTTGAAAACCCTTTTTCCAGCCTTGATAATCTTCAAAGATTAGAGAGAAAAGTGGTCTATTGCATGTTAGAGAGAGAAAGGAAAAGTGTTGTTTCAAGACAACAAAAGGACCAAAAGACCCTTAAAAGGGGCGGCCGATTTTGTCTTCAAAATGGGTTTTCCACCCATTTAAACACCCATTTAATTGTTAACTAGTCACCTAATAAGTTGTCTAATTAACCTTTTCATTATATAACTTATACACACACTATTATTATTTGATGTTATTTAACCAACTTAAATAACATTACAAATAATGTCCATGAACAAAATATCCTTATAATTTTTCTATCTCATATACAATTTATTTAAAAAACCCATTTTCTAAATTGGTGTAATTATTTAATTGCATGATCATATCATCAATTAAATATTTATTGGTGTTTGCTAAACTTGTTATTGGGTATGACCCGACTTGGATCATGACGTACTAACCACATCAATGTTCTATGTGTCTTGGGCATAAAGAATCCAACAAACATTGTAGCGGAAAATTAATTTAAAACCATTCCATATAATCATAATTGCTTTTACAAAGTAATACATCATTGTTACATTACAAAACATCAGTTGTTGCATTACATCACAAAAACATTATCACAATATAAAATGGATGTCATCCAAAAATAAGCCAAGTAGCTGCCCCGTGCCATACTCAGCAACTCTTACCTGTAACTGGAAAATACAAAAAGTCAGCGTTGCTAAGTGAGTTCTAGTTTTATAAATAAAATACCTTACTTTCGTTAAACCTTTCTTACTTTCATATGCGATCATCCATCATACATACAGATAGAAATATTATTATTAACTTTCACTATCATTCATTTTCCATCACCATCATATTCATACATTCTTTCCATTTCATACTTATCATTAACGTTCTCTTCCGTATACATTCTGTTGTTTCATACTTTACATTATCTCTTACTTTCATTCTCATTCTTTCGTAACGTACTTTACATCATTCTTTTACTTTCTTACTTTCTTACTTTCTTTCTCTTTTTCATACGTTACATCATTCTTTTACTTTCATATGGATTGATGACAATACCCCAAACATTGTGCAAGAAGCTGATGTTGGGCCTGTGGTAATTAAACCACGAACATTGTGCACAATGCTGGCCCAGTCACCTAGGACAAGTCATCTCTCCCATTCATTCAAACCAATTGGTAATACCTAGAACATTGTTCACGAAGCTGATGTTGGGCCTGTGGTAATTAAACCACGAACATTGTGCATGAAGCTGACCCAGTCACCTAGGGCATACCAAAGGGCATTGTCAATCTTAATGATTGACCATGTGTGCATCCTTTGGGGTAACTAACCCGCATCACAGTTGAGCTAATGACAACATGGTCGTGCACCTCCTTCTAATTTGCTTGCAAGCCGTTCTTTCATTCATTACATTTTAATTTTCATCTTTGTTATCTTTCGCTTCGTTACGTTATCCTTTATGTTATTTCATTCATTTGTCATACTACGTAAAGTAATAACATAATATTTAATGTGTTTCATGATAAAATATAAATATGTTTGAATACCATTAAAAGATAATACATTATACATATATGCATACCATACATCAATCATACATACCATAACCCTAGACCATCCTATAATCATGTTTAACATGGGTAATCATAGCCCATGGGTCAAATCAAGTCAAACCCTACAAATTCTGGTTTTCCTAATAATTCAGAAATAATTGTAAGTGTTTGGGCGCATGGGCTCTATTTGGGCGTTTCTACCCTGTTTAGGTGTTTTGCCATTATGCGGGCGTCTGACTTATACTTAACATCTATAATTAGGCGTATGGGCCTTTTCGGGCGGTTGGGTACTATTCAGGTGCATGGCCTGACACTTAGCCAATCTGGGAAAGTCCCAGATGTATGGCTACTATTCAGGCGTTTGGGTCTGACTTAGGCGCATGGACACTTGGGCGGTTGGGCACTATTCAGGTGTTTGGGTTTCTGGGCGGTTGGGCACACTTAGGCAATTTGACCGTTGGGCACATGGGCCACTGTTTAGGCGCATGGGCAACCAACTTGCACCTATTCCACATAAATCAGTCCCCAAAGCATCATATATCGTAAACTAAGCTTAGTACTAACATTCTAAACTTTATAACATGAACATAACCATAATCAATCCCAAACTTACACCCAAAATATACACATTCATTCATACACATACGGGTAGAAACCCACTTTTTATAAAAACTTGCATACATGTATTTCCAGTCCCAAAGCTTGTTTAAAACAGGTTAAAAAGGGGTTCTAGAACTCACCTTTGCCAAACTTTCTGGTAGACTTCTTCAACCCGTTTGCTATGAGCTCAACAACCTAAAACTCACTAAAATACACACATCAAACACACAAACACATGTAAGCATACAACCGAGGCTAAGTCTAGCCAAGAACATCTTAAAAACACAAATTCTTACCTTAAACTTCGAATTCTTCTTCTTCTTCTCTCTAGAATCTGAATTCTCTGCTCTTTCTCTCTCTAAAACCGCAAGAAAATGTCATGTGCAGATAGAGTAGGCGGCCATGCCCACTTTTGTACCAACTTTTGTTACTTTTTCCCATTTTAACACTTTTAACCCCTTTACTTAGGTTAAATTACATTTCCTTCTTTTATTCGTGTTTATTATTTCTTTCTCATTTATAAAAATATTCAGGTGTTACAGGCTTTGGGTGACTGGTGTCTTGCTAGCACAGCCACCTTGAGCAATATCACGACCACTACGGGCACCACCTCGGGTACTCTTTCTACCAGGTTTAGAACACTAGCATTGTCATTCAAGGTAATAGCTTAGATCATGATAAGTAATGTAAGTTCTTAATGACAATGGCTAGGTGTAATTAACTACTTACTTTACTCTCCATGTCCTAAGTATTCTCAATTCTAAATCATAACATTCCTAAACCTACCATCACATACCATACATACATACACAAAGGCATGCATTTACTATCATTTATTACTTATAATAAAAATCTTTAGCTTTACTTTACTTAATTATTACTTTTACTTTACCTCTTGCTACAAATTACCTAAACTTGCATTCTCTATTTCCTCTCGTTCTTAGTTTAAGTTTAGATATCAGAGTGTCCAAATCTCCCAAACTATCGCTCTGATACCAATTTATAAGACCCGCAACCTCACATTTAAATTTTTTACATCATGAGCACATAATTCTTAAACTTTAAACATTTCATAACATAGAAACATAAATTAAGAATATTATTACAAGGATCATTGTCTAATAACAAATATATCCAACTATTCAAACTATCATATATTAGAATGCCAATCTTGAACACAACCAAGTAATCTCACATCTGTACCAAGCTATCATTATTTATTCCATCTTTATTGTTACCTTTCAAGCTAATATGCATATAAAAGTCATATCGTTGAGTGAGTTCTAGTTTCTAAAACTATAAAGAACTCTTTTGCATATTAGTCATTCGAAAACCTTAAGCTTAAATTCATCAAAACATTATACATAAGCATCATTAACATCTTTCATACTTTCATAATTTTACATTAAATCATTCATTTTTTTATCTTTTCACTTTTAGTTTTAAGATAGACAAGTACTGAGCCCTTATCACACAAGGTATAACTCCTATGAGGATAACCTGTACAAGGAAAGGATTCCCTAGGATGAGTGCACATACCACACTCCTATCAGGGTGAACGAGCACAAGGCAAGGGCCCTATTGTTTGAGTGTGGATGATATAAATCCTATATGTTAAGTGCATACAAGATGCAACTCTAATAAGGTGAATGTATAAAAGATACAACTCCTACTAGGGTGAGAATGCAATGAATGCAAACTCCTATTAGTGCTTGCAAGACTTTTTCTACATCAGGCCTATTTACTTTGTTTAAATATTGTTATCTTTTTTCATTCTTGACAACTTTACTATAGCAGTAATTAGTCATTCATACTTTATCATAGCCATGGCTATACTTTTACTATCATATAAGAAATCATCACCAAATGTTTATAGATAATACATCTCTAAGATTCAACACATTAATATAGTTCATCAGCACTACATTTTCATCACTTTAACATCTATCATCATTCCATTATAGGCATAGAACAATGCATAAAAACTATATCAATGCGGCACAACAGAACATATATGAGTAAGAGTTCAACGAATGTGGGTGAACTAATTGTTCATCCACATTTACTTCACTTGGAGATTTTTCTGAGGAAATATGACTGTCAATACTAATGCGCGCAACAATAACCTATCCGCATTTAAGGACAAATGCAGATAACAGTACTTATAACCATTCGTATAGCACTAATGCGGGTTAACTATACTCATCCGTATTTGTACACTTAGTGAATAACATACTAATATGGATGACTTTCCAATAATACTGGTGTTCGGGTATTAACACTTATACGTAACATAGTTCATGCATACCATCTCGGTTTATACAAACCCACTGGTCATTGCATCAACTTTCATAAATCTTTTAAAATGAGATAATTTTCATTCTATAGAACATTTAACCTTTACCAAATCATTCATGCATACTAGCCCTGAAATACTGAAATACGTAAAAACACGTAAAAGTGGGGATCTAAAACTTACCTTAACAAGAAGAACACGACGAAAACCCTAATCCAAGAGGAATCAACCGAGATCTACATAAACACACATAAAAGTGTCAACTTTAATGATCAAAACGGTGTTAAAATACCAAAATGATATGGATCAGCTTAGATCTATCATTTCATGCATAAAAGTCGATACCTTTACTTTAATCTCTGACGCTCTCTAGATAAACAACTTTCTCTCTCTCTCTCTCTCTCTAGGATGCAAGGTATGCGAGAACATTGCATAGGGCTGCTATCATTCTATTTATAAGAGGTATTTAGGGAGTCAACTTCTTCTTTATCCACTTTAGCCCCTGCATTCTTTTAACTTTTACATGTTTCCCTGTTTCTTTAACAAACCCTCGGTTTTAAATTAAAAACTAGGGTATTACAATTTGAAATCTTTGTCATGTTACTTTAACCTAGAGAATATTTTTAGTTATTCATATTCAAATAATGGTTTATGAGCTAGCGAGTGCTACTTGTGTGTTTGTGACAGAAAAGCATTGAATAAAATGTATATGAAAAAAAGGTTCCTAAAGAACAAACACAAATATTTTAAGTTAATTGTTATATAATACTGATTGAGATAATACTCGTCTGATTATTCAACCTTAAAATAATATATTACATAATCTTAAAAAGTATAACAAACAAACTAAATTGTTTTTTTACCCGTCGTGTATTGCGGCGGCATTGTACCCGGCGTGATAAGATATAAACTACAATCAACCCAACTCGTTTCCGGTCTGTATTTATGTCAAATCATAGAGTAACTTGAATTTATACTGTTGAATAAAAACGTATCATATTTGACTTGAGTCTTTTACAAATAAATTTGTCTATGTCGAAACGTATACCAATTCAAAACTTATATAAAAAAGGCACTCTGGCGTTGTATACAAGCTGATAAAGTATATATTACAGCCGTCCTGACTTGTTTCCGAACTAATTTTATGTCAAAACGTAAAATAACTTTCAAGTTTTACTATTTAACCATAGAACTTTAGTTTATTTTATATAGTGTTCCCCATATTGCCACAAAACTTTTCCATATTATCTCAGATAAATCAGAGTATCTCCTTAAAAACTCACGTCATCACCCCAACTGCCCCTTCGCTTTTGTGATGAAAATCCCCGCTCGCGTTGTTGTACGAGTTTTCTAAACGCAATGTTCAGAACTTCCAAGTTATTGTGATGGTGAAGTGTGCAACGGCGAAGTTGGTGATTTTCTCTACTCGAATATTGTTACCCTTCTGTAAGTTTATTCCAAAATTCGATCTAGGTTTGATGAATACTTGATTATTAATTGTTTAGTAAGCACCTGCAGCTTTTTCAAATATAAACAATTTGAGGTTCTACCTAACTTAAACGTAAAGTAGGGTTTACTCATTAATTGACCTGTTTGTGTGAGTTTGATTGAACCTTCATGAAATTGAGGGTTAATGATTCTTTTTTTTATTCCAGATACAAAATTGAAGTTTATGAACCTGAATAAATGAGAAGATGAAGTTGGGTGCGTATTCTTCTTTCGATCTGCTCTTTAGTTGGGGCGAGTTTTAAGAATAAGAAATCTGGATAATCCATTGGTTGATTATGCTATTAAATTATGATCGTTTTTTGATGATGTAGTTTAAAGAAGCGGTGGTGAGGATTATGGTGTTAGAAGGGAAAGCAATTCGATTCGTGTTCAAGCTTAGACACGCTAAACAAAACATGATTCGAATGCCTTTGAATGAAAGATGTTGCATCAAGGTATGCACGTAAAAGCTTCAGAGTTTAATTATATTATTTAGTTTTTGTTTTGTTATCCTGGTGGTATATATATATATATGACATAAAAATTGTCACCGTCTCTTTTGTTAAAAATGAGAATTTGGAACTTTGTCTTGTAAAAATGCAGCTTTTTGCTTCATTTATAATATATGTATGTTTTAATTACAGAGATCATATCATAGGAGTTTATAGTAGTTTTTGTGAAAATTTAAATTCTTTTAACCTGAATTGTGTATGTAAAAATGTTTTTGCTAACCGGTATTATTCATTTCATTGTAACTGTATGACTTTTGTTAGTTTTTGTAATTACGTTATATTTAATTCCTTCTTATGAGTGTGAAAAGTGTTACTCTTATCATTGTTTTATTTGTACTTAATTCTAGCATTGATTGATTATATGTGTGTTTCTTACTCTATGCAGCTTTACAAACAAACCTTTATAGAGGTCGGAAAGTCATTAATCAAGTTGTTGTTCTCATGTAAACCTCATGCTTAAGTTGTTCTCATGTAAACCTCATCGTTGTTTGCCACTTCGCACCTGCAGCCAAGGGCAGGGTAGATTTACTAGTATATATAATACTAGCCTAACGTCCCGTGTGTTACACGGATTGGAAAAACTAAAATAACGAATATTTACAATTAGAAATTAAGAACTAATATTAATAATCTTCTAATATATAAGAATAATATATAATTAGAATGATATATAAGGATGCGAAATTTAAGGGATGTAAAATTTTCATTAAAACAACTTTTCGCTATATGAATGACACGTGGCAATAACTTCTTGAGAGTGTGTCATGTGCCAACATATAACTTAAAAACCAATAATTTATTAAAACATAAAATTGATAAAATGTTATAATAAACTTAGCTGCAAATATGAAAAAACATGCCAACTTAAGTGGTATTGTGATTGTATATAAAATTAAATTATGAAAAACTAATCTCTTAACATTATTTGAAAATTTAGATTCTGTTTACCATAATTTTAGTTTAAAATCATTGTACATATATTACAAAATGACTTTTTATTTTCTCAAAATAAATTATGAGAAATACAAATAATGGTTTTCTTTTTAATATTTATTTAAATATAAAATAAAAATGATATTAATTTAAACTTTAGAAACTTTTATTTTAGGGAAACAAATTAAGAGAAATTTTTGGAGTTTAAATGAGTGTTTAATATGATGACAAGTGGCAATATTTGTTTAAGAATTTGACATTACTTGTATAAAAAACTAGCTATAGTAAACCCGTGTGTTACACGGTTGAATAATAAATAAGATATTAATATAATAAAATTTATTAATAAAATGATATTTTAAAATATGATATGACTAAAATCATATATGAGAAATGACTATAAGTAAAAAAGTTATATTAATTTTTAAAATTTATTTTTAATTTTTTTCTTAATTAGAAATAACATTAAAAGTGTTAAATAATTTATTAGTAATTAAGGTAATTATTTAATATGAGAGAGAGGCGGGAAAATTTTGGTGAGGATGATTATGCCGTTGACACGTGTCATCCGAATATACCTTTTTATTAGAGTAGGAAGATTATTTTCTAAAAATAACATTAATAAAAATACATCTTTCTTAATTTATTAAAAAATTTAATCTAAGAAAGAATTAAATAATTTAATATATTTCTTAATTTAGGTAATTATTTAAGAGGAGAGAGAGGCGGGAAAAATAAACTTAGGGGGTCTAGAATTATGCCAAGTGTCCCCTTAAGTTTCTCTTTTAATATTAAATAGATATAGTATTTTTACTCAAAAAAATGCATAAGTATATCTATCATAAAACTATATATTATACAAATATCTATTCAATCTAAATAAATAATAAAATTGTTGAAATACAAAGCTTAAAATTAACTATTTAAGGTTGTTTATCAAACTAAATTCTTTAAAATTTTTGAAAAATACCAAGTGTTCATTAACAAAAACATAATTTAATCACACACATTGTAAAATTACAAAAGAACCCATGAGATACACATATTTGCTTACGCCACCGCTCACATTAGTCGTGGTTCCGCCTCTGCCTCTGGGTTCCGGTCATAGAGAGAGACTTCCTTGAGGACCACTACAGACTGTCTGCAGTCGCGTCGGATTTCAGGCCGTTCATCAATGCATATCAAATGCGATACGTGCTTGTGTGTTCATCATGACACCGGAACCTTCCGTTTGACACCGGAACCTTCCGTTTGAACGTCGTTCATAACACCGGTGAACACCGGCGAGAGTATTTCAACAAATACCAGCAAAGATTGGGCTCCACATCGCGTTGGTAGAGGACGGAGTTGACTCAATCGTTGCCCTTGCCGATGGAGAGGTTGAAAAAAATGTATACTTATATCCTGAGATAAGTAACCAATGTAAGAAGGTGGTAGCTTGGGGCATCATATACTTTGTACATGAAAATTTTCATGCATTAAAAAAAGGAACCGATAGAAGAGAGTGGTAGCTTGATGCATCATATACTTGTACATGAAAATATTCATGCATTTTAAAAAACATGTGGCCAAATTTGAAGAAACACAAGTATTACTATTTATTTCCATTCTTTTTTTAATATTATGTAAGTAATAATAATAATAATGGGTTAAAATTGTAGATTTATTAGACACACAATCTAGTTTTTGAGATTTTGCAAGTAGGTTTTTCTTATGATTTATTATCGGGTTTAGTGCACGTCCCAATAGATTAGTTTAACCACTTACAACCATGACGACGCATACCCACAAACCAAAAGAAAAGAAGAAGAGCAATTTTATTTACTATAGCAAAATGTGCAGTTCGTAAACTTCTGGTACAACTTGCGTGTGTGCTTGGGTTTTGTGGGTGTTTGGGATGCTTATTTTTATCAACTTTTAACTTTTGAAAAGTTAAAAAGTCATTTTATAGTGTTTGGTAATGTGAGTGTTGTGAGGGTATAAGTTAATAAGTCATATCTCATACTAACTTATTAACTTATTAGAAAAGTCAATAAGTCAATAAGTCATTTTAAAAAGCTATTGTATTTAGGGGAGAGATTGTGCATTTGTTAGTGACTGGTGGCATGGAGGCAACAGCCGTATGCCTCCCATTTCCGCCTCTAGTGTGGCCGTGTGGGGGAACTTTCAGATTCCGACTAGATCTTGCCATTTCATGGAGGTTATGGCCTCTCGTTTCCGCCCGTGGTGTCAGTAGCCTTTCCAATCGTCACATCTTGCCGATAATTTTACCTTCATCGTCACCAGCCCTGCGATTGCATGGGTTGTCTTGGTGACGATTTTAGGGTTTTCTAATCGTGGATATCGTCGGAGGGCCACTGTGACCACCTCTGGGCTATGATCCGTTAATCTCTGCCTTTTGCGGTTGTTGATCTTAGGGTTGCGGAGATGATGTTCACGGTGGGTATAGTCGATAGCCCTATGTGTACTCCTTTGTGGTTGAATGATGTTTTGGTCAATGATGTTGAACTTAGGTTCATCTCAAACTATTCCGATCGATGATGTTAAACGTTGGTTTATCTGAGATTGTTCATTAACGTTAATGTCAGATTTTCTTACTAAAATCGATGATATTAAACTTAGGTTTGTCTGAGATCGTTACAGCTGGTGATAACTTAGGTTCTCTAATGTGGGTTGATGTGTTTACGATTACGGTCTTGTTTTCCTGTTATTGGTGGTGGTGGTGTTCTTTTGGGGTCCCTACATATATGATGGTGCACACCAATTCATCCAAGACCACTTTGGATCAAATATTTGTGCGTTTAAATACCACGACGAAGCGCAGATACAATTACTAGTGTGTAGCAATTGGATATGAGATTGAGATTAGCAATACCTTATCTTTACCAAACCTGTTTCAAGCAAAGAACCAAAACAAACCACGTCCATAAAAGACAACAAAATCCTAAATCCTAGAACTCTAGAAGCTTTAAATAAATGATTAATCTAAACCCAAAGCACAAATTTGAAACAATTCCAAACACAAGCAATAACCAAACACCAAAGACCCTAAAAATAAATCTTTTCTTCATCTTCATCTTTGACCAAATCATGAAATGACACGAAAAGAAAGAGAAGAGGTCTTGGGCCGACAGAGGCGGGGATGTAGCACCAATAGCAGGAAAAGGAGGGACAGAGGGGATGACGTGAGGTAGTGGTAGCCGGAGGCGTTGAGAAGGGATGTGTGTTCTTGGCTTGATACTTTGTGAAACTGTGTGCAGAATAGAATGAGGGATTATAAAATCATATTACCATGTTCACTTAAACAAGTTTTTCCAAATCCTAACACCGACTTATATATGTATATCGAGAAAGCACATACAGATGTACACAATGTACTTTCTCAATTAGACACACAGCAAATAATCGACATCAAGAGTTAAATAAACGACCACAACACTTACAGAACAGCAATCACTATGACCGCACCCATGCAACAGCATCGATCTCATCTCTTGCTCCTTTATATAACTCAAGTCTTTTAGCTAGATCTTGTCTCTTTGACATCAGAGATGGATCTTCATCCAGCAAGTCCCCAAGTTGTTTACCCTAAAAAATATTGCAGTTTCACCTGTTAGAACATATAATAATATATAAAACTTTACAAGTTTTCAAAAGATTCACCACCTCCTTCCTTCCAATTTGTGTGTAGAAGTAATTCAGAAGATTTTGACGGGCTTCTTTGACTTGACAATAAACTACTGCCTTTGGGATTGTGATCCTGAGTGTGTCAGACACCATATTAATATAAGATGATACGTTTGAACCGATTCTTCTAAAATGAGCATCTCCATAACGGTCCCCTAACGGGTCAGTTGGGTTTCCACGGTCTGAAGGAGGGTTTCTACGGTCTGCAGGTGAGGGAGCGGGCCCGGGTGCAGGCCCAGGTCCAACTTTCTCTGGTTCTTGGGAAGTCGCCTAAAGAAATCGACTGTGAGGTAAGTAGACTCCATTTCCACCAATCTGGAAACCGTCTTTTTACTTTCCACACGGAATTTTTCCAATGCTTCACCAGCAGCAGCAGCAAGAGTTGATTGAAGGGTTGGAAAACGCCTTAACTCCTGTTACAGCCAACTCATGTTTTAGAGGGTATTTGGATGCATGTTATGAAACTATTTAATCGGTCGGAGGTCATTTTTGGCATACTTATCAAAATTTGGTAACATACATCTCATTTGTCATTTTTATGTATATGTATATGCACGTTGCACCAAACGTGACACTTAATAATCTTTTTTAATATGAAATTCATGAAGATCATTTTTCAAATTTGGAACTATATTCATTTATTCACTTTGTTCACATAAACATTTTAATGCATATGTGGCATCATGGCATGGCATCATGGCGTGACATCAATCGATAGATCAAATCAGTTAAATGAAGTAGGAGCTATAATCGATGATAAATTGTGTGCAGGTTTCTATTTTGCAAACTTGGAAATATATTTATTCAGTTCACATAAACTTGTGTGTTTCTTGCTTCTGACCTCAGTTTCTCCAATTGACTTCCTGACGAGTTCTTTCAAGACAAAATGCACCTGAAAAATTATTTACAAGTTGCGAATAAAATATTATCATTCTACTAGCTTTGTTAGTCAGCTTTAAATTAATAAATAAATAAAGAGGAAAAAATTGGGAGTAGCAGCTACTTACTGCATCTACAGAAGCTTCAGCGGGTCCCCTAAAATAATTTAGTGCCCCTTCTATAAGGCGTCGATAGCCTTGTTCAGGAGCAATTAAGTGGGGCTGATAACCGTCTGATTCTGAAACAATTTTTCTCACATTTGGTAGGGAAAGATGCCTATCAAATGGAAGTTTTCTCAAAGCAGCAGGAAGCTGGTTATCAAATACTCCATAGATTCGGTCACCTCCAGGACGTCTGACATAATGAACAAAATTAAAAATCAATAAGATAACAAATTGAAAATCAATTAAAAGCAAACTACAGGGTTGCCATAATCAGTGTTTAATGTCTTGATAAACAAATTCCGACTCTAATTATCTTATACTTCAGGTGTTAGATTATCATTTTCATACTAGCTGCAGCGAAATGATTATCACAAGAAAAAATTAAATTATCTACTTACCCCCTTTGTTTATCCCATTCCGAGGCTTTTACTTCCCTCTTACAGGACGTATATCATTTTTTCATAAAAAATTGTCCTCTTTGGTAATTTTGTCTTAATTCTTAAATAAGCAGAATTTGTCCAACATACAAACAACTGATTATCTTATTATTACAACTTCAAAGTTCAAACAGGAGAAAGCACATCCAAACACTATCTCCTACTGCCTGTATTATGATAACTATTTATCAGAATCTAGTTGCCCCCTACGAACAAAACAACATATTTCTGTGTATGGGTTTTTTTGCTAGTACGTATTTGGAAACAAGAAAAGAAGTATTACTTACCCTCCATCTAGATGCTCCTTAAATATTTTGTCAAAAGCACGACAAAGTTCCAAAATGGTGTATAATTTAGCCTGAAGAGGAGCATTTAAATAAAAGAGAACACAAAGGATACAATCACAGTAACAGAAAATTACACACAGAGAAAGAGAGCTTCTCACCCCCTCATCAACTGCAATTGGCCTCCCAAGGCGGTCCAATTCTGCTTCCATCTCATCAATACCTTTGTTTATCAAGGCAATGATACCTGGTATCTTTGCTTTTATTACAGATTCCAAATGCTGCCCATGAAACCATCGAAATATAATAAACTTGTTGTGATATTAAGACCATTGAAAAAGTTTATGACCGTGCTTCTCAATGTAGATCACACATGTAAACTCAGGTTGACAAATACAAAAAAGGTACCTGAGAGAGAAGTTTTGCAAGATATACTGAACCCATTTTACTAGCCAAGTGTCCATAATCAGGACTCGTATAAAAGTACTCCTGTTCCCTTTGCCTTGCATAAGTCATATCAGTGTTTTTCATAATATCAGCTTGGGATCTGTTCACAATCCCCACCCATGGATGTTGCAGACGATAAGCTCTGCCTTCAAGAACCTTTAGAAAAAATCAGATTTACATTATTATTATATATTACATAATCAGTTTCACAACACAAACTTTATGGAAAAGGAAAAAAAGGATCTCACATCTAATGCATTAGTTCCTTTGTCCATCAGATCAAGCTTTGTCAAAACACCAAAGGTCCTTTCACCTAGTCAATAAATATGACGAAAAACAAGGATTTTGGAAGGAATATCAATAATACTAATAACAATAAAGATAAATACATCAAAATCAAGTAAAAATGAATATTTCAAGGAAAATAAGGTAAGCCTACCTGATGGATCCACCTCTTTAGCAAGTTTCATAGCATCAGATGTTGCAATATCTTGGTTAGCAGGAGATATTGCGAGTATGATGGAGTTTGGCTGAAACACATGCCGTCATCATATGTGTCAAAATTTAAGGAGTTGCCATGAGAAAAAGAAAAGAAAATTACACCTCATCCTTAATCACATGTTTCTTTAAACTTGAAATTGTAAATATAACTAAATCACCTTATCAACATAAGCTCGAACCATCTTTTCTATGTCTTCTACTATACTTTCAGGTTGACCCTCTGCAGATAAACAGGTCATCTCAGTTAGATGAAGCTCAGGTAAGACGGAGAATGCAATCATAAGCATAGAAGGTGAAGAAAAATACCAACGGCAACTTTTGTCAATCCAGGTAAATCAATCAAGGTTAAGTTGACAACTGATACACAAAGGAACACAATAAGGTCACAACATCATATAAACAGTGTGCGAGTGTGTATAAATTTATACAAGAAACCCACCTCTAGGAGAGTATATACTGAGATGAATTGGAATTGGGGATATTTGTTTTGACTTCCCAGTGATTCTATCTGTTTCATCTTGAATTTCTTGCCTTACTAAAGCTGTAAAAGAAAGTTAACTGCTAATTTCTCATATTAATGAAGCAGTAGCAAAATAAAGAGTATACTACAATTTATTATCAGTGGGAGTCGCTTTACATACAGAAATCAGTAAATCTCCGGCGTGGCATGTGCCCAAATTCAGCATATTCTTCTCCCCCATCCGTCTGATGCAACTGCAACACCAATGGTCTCCTTGTGACAATCCCTGCAATAGATGTTGATAACGAATACCTCTCTCAAAAGAACACCAAAATATGAAACAAATAAGAAGAAAACAGAAGAAATATCAAGAAATTAAACCAACCAGATCCTCTAGGAAGAAAATCCCTCCCAACAATGCTCTCCAACACAGAAGACTTTCCAGAACTCTATAATCAACCCAATTGCATTAACACAATGCAAAAACAAGTAGATGAAGGATTTAAACCTCCACAAACAAACATCTGAAACAGAAATAACCAATCACAATAAACCCTACATTTTCACACGTTCATATCACATTACGTGGTAACAAAAGTGCAAAATATGTCACTTATCACTCTATAATCAACTCAATTGCATTAACAGAACGCAAAAACAAGTAAGTGAAAGATTTAAACCTCCACAAACACACATCTATAACAGAAACAACCAACCACAATAAATCCTACTTTTTCACACATTCGTATTACATTACGTGGTAACAAAAGTGCAAAACATGTCACTTATCGACTTACGGAGTTACGATACAAGAGCCCTAAAAAAGAAAACCATAATTATATACCTATATTTGCAACTCCAGTTCAAACCGTAACCTAAATCAACTTCAATTAGCAATTCCTCCAACTAACACACACAAAAACTCTCCCACAAGCTAATTTCATATCGAACTTCAGGCCTCAGTACTGAATTTTGCAAATTTGACCTTCAATACGACATCAATTGAAACAAACAATACGGTATATAACAGTATAACACTATAACAGATACATATCAGATAGGTAGAAGAGGAAAAACCTGGCCTCCGACGACGACGACGGAGGGAAGAGCATCCCAAAGAGAGCTCAAGGCGGAGTCACCGCCACCGTAGTCGCCGAGGGCGGTGCAAGCTCGCTGTATACGGTTTACGAGACCGATTAAACTCTCCATGGTCGCCATAGGGAAGATTTTAGAGGAAGCTTTGTGTCTGCAAGAGGTTAACAATGGTGGATACAGAAGTTGCAAGAAGGAGGAATGTCTGTGAGACGGTGACCGTCAGCTTGTGAAGTGGGTGGTGGTTTATGCTGTAATGCGGTTATGGGTATATTTTGTTTTTATTCTCTTTTTGTGATGATTTTTGTGTCAACTGATACGAACGTTAATTTGAACATGTAGATTGTGTTATTGTAATCACTCGAGGCTCGATAACGACACCTTGTGTTTACATTTTAGATTTTTAATGATTATTAATTCAACTGATTAAGATAAGATACTCATCAGGGTCAGCCTAATGGGCTAATGAAGTGAGGCGAGGGCTTGGGGCTTGAGTTGCACAAAAAAACCGGGTTCTCGACCCGACCCGGTGAACCGGCCCGAACCCGAACCGGTTTGGAACCGGCTATAAGCCAAACCGGTTCAAACCCGGAAAAAAACGGCGGTTGGGACCGGTTTGGGTGTTTCTTGGGTGAAACCGGTTTGCAACCGGTTTTGAGCCAACCCGGTTTAGGAACCGGTTCAAGAAAACCGGTTTGGAACCGTTCGAACCGTTGAATTTTTTTTTTTTCAAACGGTCATATAGCCGTTTGAAGTCCTTTTTGACCTTTTTTTCAATTTTTTTAACCATTTTGCCCTTATATGATAGTATAAATAGGTAGTGGGTGTAATGGTTTAGTCACAATACTCAAAAGCTCAAAAACGTGCTAAAAAACACAAAAACGCTCACTCACTCTCAACTTTCTATTCTCTCAATCTCTTGAATTTTATATAATGACTTCTGAATCATCCGTTCCAACCGGTGGATCCTCAAGTGTCGCTACCGTTGTTAGAATTTTACCAACAACGAGAAACCAAGAGATTTGGTGCAATTTCGACTTATGCGAAATGTCGAATGGTCAAAATAAAGCTCGATGCAAGGCTTGTGGTTCGTTTTTCAAATTGGATTCTAACTCGACTTTGAGAAACCATATGACCAAATGGTGCAAGTCTTTAAAAAGTACACCGAGTCAAGGCCAAACATCAATCGGAAACGATGGTGGTTTATGGAACTTCAGTGTCGATATGGTTCGAGATAGAATGACAAAGTTTGTAATTCAAGAAGGATTACCGTTTGATCACTTCGACAACCCTCGGTTAACAAAATTGATTCAAGAAACTCTTCAACCACGCTACACTCACGTAAGTCGCACCACTCTTAGACGTGATTGTTTAAATCTTTGGAAACAAGCAAAAAATGATTTAAAGGTTTTGTTTGAAAATTTACAAACCGGTGTGAACTTAACTACCGACGTTTGGTCCGCCCCACACGGTTTACCGGAATCATACCTTTGCGTCACCGTTCATTGGATAGATCCAAGTTCGTGGCAAATGATGAAGCGTACGATTGCGTTTGAATTATTTAGATATCCGCATACCGGTGATAATTTATTTCAAATTTTAGACTTTGTAATCAAAACATATAAATTAGAAAACAAAATTTTTTCAATGTCATTTGATAACGCCTCGAACAACACATCCGCCATTAAAAAATAAAAATAAATATAAACCGGTTTTTGACGGCGTATTTTTTCATTCAAGATGTGTTGCACATATTATTAATTTAGTTGTGCAAGATGGTCTTGGCGTTCCTGAAGTTGAAGATTTTAAAACGTCTTTCAAAAATATGTTACGTGATGTTTTTAAAACTAGTAGAAAAAGATATGTTAATTATAAAAAAATATGTCACGATACGAATTCCATTTGTTTAGGACCAAATTGGGATGTCCCGACTAGATGGAATTCTACTTGGAAAATGTTTAATAGTGTTTTGCGACAAAAAGAAACGCTTCATGTTTTTCACAATGGTCTTGCGATACGGGGTCGGGTTGTTCCGAATCCGTTAGAGGGTTGAGAATATATTCAAGAAATAACTCAATTTTTAGAGCTTTTTAAAAACGCAACTACAAAATTGTCGGGGGTTTATTATCACAAGTTCTCTAACACTTAATCAATTGTATTTAATGACACATAAATTAAGTGAATATGAAGAAAGAAATGAAATGTTTTCAGCAATGGTGGCGCCGATGAAAGAAAATTTTATAAAATATTTCCTTGAACTACCCCCCGTTTTTACGTGTTCCGCTGCACTAGACCCGTGCTTAAATGTTTCGGGGTAGAAACTTTAATTGATGAGATAACTTATGATTTAGATTTACATGAAAAAGATCCATTTTTTAATGTTAATGCAAAACAAGCATTTAATGACATTTTTAAAAAATTGTTTAATGTTTATGTTGAAAAATATGGTATAACCTCAAACATCCACCGGTCATTGAACGTGGAATCGAGTTCGTCGAGCTCAAGTAGAGACCCGATGATTAGTTTATATAATACTTTGAGAAATGAAAACAGTAAACGTCAGAAGGGTAACGCTCCAAGTTGCGAACTCGGGAGGTATATGGGAACCGATTTTTATCTACTATGACTCCGAAGAATTTTTATCGTTTGATATTCTAACATGGTGGAAAGGAAAGGAATCACAATTTCTGGTCCTACCCGCCATGGCACGTGATTTACTAACCGTCCAAGCTTCCACGGTAGCTTCGGAGTCTGCATTTTCTCTTAGTGGCAGGGTTTTATAGATAAGAAGAACAAGGCTAACTCCAACATCGCTAGAGATGTGTATTTGTTTAAAAGACCACTTAGATGCGGCCGAACGAAAACAAGATAAATCAAACCTTGAAGAAGAAATACCAATTTGTTGGACCAAAAGAACCAATGAGCCAAGATCAGGAAAATCTCTAAGTCCCACATGACATCACAACAACTGCTGAAGACTCCCATCAGTTACAGTGTTCTCTTGCTTGAATGTCAGACTCGAGAACATCTGAAGACATCAGCTATTGTGTTCTCTTGCTTGAATGTCAGACTCGAGAGCATCTTAGCTCCAACCATCAGCTGTTCTGACAAAGTCTGAAGAACAAAGTATGAAGATCAAAGAACTGAAGAATAACAGCTGAAGAAGACTCCAAAGTACTGAAGACCAAGTACTGAAGTCTGAAGTACTGATCTTACAAGTACTGAAGACTTCAAGTACTGAAGACAAGTATTGAAGAATCAAAAGCTGAAGAACTGAAGAACTGAAGACCTTCAACTGAAGCACAAAGTCTGAAGACAAAGACTGAAGACAACAACTGATGATATCTACTGAAGTCATCAGTTGTTATATCATCTGAAGCCAAGTCTGAAGACCAAGTACTGAAGACTCAGAGTTTGTCACAACAGCTGAAGATATCTTCTTCAGTTGTTGTAATGGTTTTTCCTTTTCAGTAGTTTATTTTGTTTCAGTAGTTGTACAACAACTGAAGAGCATGTTCTTCAGTTGTTATAGTATCAGTAGTTATAAACGACTGAAGAGCTTGTTCTTCAGTCGTTGTAGGATTTCAGTAGTTTACTTTTGTCAGTACTTAGGAAACTTTTGTAAGAAGATGTCAGTTGTTGACATCTTCAGTAGTTTTATGTTTTTTCAGTTGTATTTTTAATATTCAGTTGATGTCAGAAAAAGGACATCAACCCATCCTTTTGCCGCCTATAAAAGGATGGGGAACCATACTTTTTAATCGCCGAAACGTGCGAAGCAATAGAACATTTATTATTTCGCAGAACTCTTTTCTCTCTCTATGCTTGTGCTTTTACATGCAATATCTTTATGTTCTTGCATTAATCGCTAATTAATGTGCTAAATCCGCTGCAAACATAATCTGATTGATCAAACGAGAGGCTGAGATCCTGTCAAATGGTATCAGAGCAGGTTAATCATTGATCAATTTCACTATTGATCATTTGAAACTGCTCTTTTGATCTCTCTGTTTGATCGAATTAGCAATTTGCAAGAGTTAGCCATAGAGAGTGAGTTTCTGCTGTTTCCGGCCAAAATCTTGAGGTCTTTTGGTGGTTTTGAGTTACGTTTGTCGTGTTTAAACTTGTTTTTGACTAAAACCTGAGATGACAACACCAACTAATGATCCTCATAACACTGGTTCCGCAACCAAGCCTCCGATGCTGGTAAGGAACGAGTATAACATATGGCAAAGACGTATGCTACACCACTTGGCTGTCAACAGTGCTGGTTGTTGGAAGTCAGTGGTGCATGGGCCATACAAGCCTATGGTGAGCGTCCCGGAATCTAATGAACAGGTTGCGAAGAAACCTGAACAATATTCGGACGAAGATCTAAAGCTGTTCGAAATTGATGCTAGAGCCCATGGAATTCTAGCCATGGCTATTCCTAATGAGATATATTCAGGGCTCTTGCATCATGAGTCTGCTCATGACCTATGGGTTGCTCTAAAGGAACAATTTGGAGGAACTGATTCGGTCTTAGCAAACAATAGGGAAATCCTCGCCCAACAATATGAGACATTCTCATATAGAAAGGGTGAGACTCTAACCCAGCAGTTTGAGAGGTTCTCTTGTTTGATCTCTGAGCTGAAGATGGTTAAACAAGAGTACTCCAAAAGCCAGATGAACAACAGGTTCCTCAGGTCATTCCCTGAGAGATGGGACACATATGCCATTATCCTACGCTCCAGTGCTGACCTGGACACTCTATCTCTCACCCAACTTCATGGGAAATTGCTCACTTTTGAGAGAGAGGTAGAGCAAAAGAGGAAGTTGTCATCTTCTGGCAAACTTGCTGATGACTTTGTCCAAGGTAATGCTGCCTTGATAAGTCATGAGTCAGAATATGCTTCATCAGAAAGTTCTTATGATGAGCATATTGATTTCTCTACCAACTCAGAACAAGCTTTTGTTGGTGTTAGTAGTTCAGGAGGTGGTGGTGATAACTTGTGTTTTCTGATGGAGGACTTGAAGGGCATTCCAGATGATGATCTGGAAGAGATGGATATTTTGAACCAAATGGCAATGATAAATATCCGCTCTCAAAAGTTCTACAAGAGAACTGGTAGGAAATGCCCAGGACTCTCTGGCAAAACCAAAGTTGGTTTTGACAAGAGCAAGTTGAGGTGTCACAAGTGCCAAAGGCTTGGACACTTTGCAAGAGAGTGTAGATCATCTGGATCTAACTCATCTGCACCCTTTGTGACTTTTCCTAGCAATAGCTCACAGCACAAAGGGCAACCCTCCTCCAGTTCTAGCTATCCATCTCAGGCACAGGCACCACCTGCTTATTTTGTGCCACAGAGTCATATGCCATATCCTTACCCCTGTTACTACATGCCTCAGCCTAGTCAAACTCAAGCACCCCCGGCTCAACCACCTCATGCTCTTCCAGAGCCTCATTCTTCCCAATCTCATCACCACACACAACCTCAACAACAAAGCTTTTTCACCCCAACTGTTGTTGACTGGAGTAGTCTACCAGAAGAGCTATCTGGTCAGGATCAACTACTTCAAGGTGCTGGTCAACATGGTGGTGACCAACCTTTTGGAAATCTTGCTCTGATGGCCCTTGATTCTGCTGAAGGGTCATCATCCAATGCCTCATCTCAGGTATCCACTGAGGCAAAAGCCAAGCTTTGTTCAGAATCATGCATAGCAGCATTTGCTTCTATTAGAGAAGCAAATGTAGCTTTAATAGATAAAAATCTTGAGCTTGAGCAAACAATTTCCAAAAGAAAAGCTGATTTTGAGGTTGTTCTAAAAGATAAAAATGATGAGATTTACAAGCTTAAATGCCAAATCAAAGATGATAAAGCTAGAGAAGATGTACTTCTAGAGAAGTACAAAGACCTCAAGGAAACTCTTGCAACCACCCAAGTTGAGTGTGATCGATGGGTGCAATCATGCAAGGGTTTTGAAATGCTTCTTAGCAAGCAATCAGCTTCCAATGTAAAGTTTGGCATTGGTTTAATCACACTGCTCCTCCCACAGATTTCACTTCAAGAGCAGAAGTTGAATCTGATGGGGAGAGCAATAACCAATCCTTCTTATCATGTGACTTACTATCCTCTGAGTCAGCATCATCAGAGATAGATGTCAGCATTTACTCCTGCCAAAACCAATCAGCTGATGCTACAACAGCTGATGGTTCAAATGCTGACTATCACATGACCAAAGGGCTGATCAACTTAGGAGTTGTCACTAGAAGTACTGAATGTACTGGAGAGCAAGTGACAACATCTGAAGTTCAAACCTCAAATACTGTTAGCACTAAAGAGAAGAAAACTAACAGTAGGAAAGGTTTGAAGACAGCTAGAGAGGATACCAGGAAAGCAGGCACTAGGAAGAAAACTGCTAGTACTGATGACAAACAGCTAAAGAACAAGTCTTTAGCAGTTAAATCCTCTTCAGCTGATGATCAACATAAGATGAAGAAAAAGCCATGTGAGATATGTGGCTTGTTCAATCATCTTACTGATGATTGCTAGTACAAAAGGGGTTCCAAACTCAAACAGAAGGAGAAAATTACTGAGAGCATCAATAAAATGAAGAATGAGTTTGAAACCAAGTTTGTATTAGCAACATCCAAGCCAGAAATCCCTAAGCCCAAAGCTAAATCTAAAAAGAAGGTAGGGATAACTCAGGCAACAGCTGAGGTTGCTCAGAAAAAGATGGTACAACATAGGAACTCATCATCAGCAAACTCCAATGTGTCTGAAGAGCTGAAAGCCTTATCACAGAATCAGACACAATTGGTGATGATGGTTCAGCAGCTAGTGGGAAGAGTCAACCACTTAGATGCTCCTGTGTTGAAACCACAGAAAAGGAAGTCCAAGCCAAAGGGTTCCTCTTCTGTACCATCTTCTTCACCTCAAGCTGTCACACACAACACAACTGTTAGTGCTGCACCTGTAGCTGAGAACAGACCCAAAACCAAGCAGGTTTGGGTCTCCAAGACAAACTAACACATGGTTGTGTTTGCAGGGTTCTTCAACATGCCATAGAAGCATCTGGTATGTAGACAGTGGAGGATCCATGCACATGACAGGAAGCAGCTCCCTTCTTAATGACTACTCTCAAGGAAAGAAGGGATTTGTTTCTTTTGGCAATGATGCAAATGGTTACATCGTCGGAAAAGGCTTTGTTTCCAACGGGGAAATAAGGTTTGATGATGTTAACCATGTGGAGAATCTCAAGTACAACCTCTTGAGTGTCAGTCAAATGTGTGACAAAGGCCATGTTGCCCTTTTCACAAGCCAGAACTGTCGGATTCTGTCATCCAAAGTTCTGAGTTTGATTGACAAGGCATTGGATGAACACACTCTCCTGAAGGCCAACAGGACAGGAAGAGTGTATGCCTTAGATCTTTCCAAAAAGATGGATCTAAAAGGCCATCCTTGCCTATTCTCCAAGGCATCTCCTCAAGAGTCTACACTATGGCATAGAAGGCTGGGTCATGTAAATTTCAAGAACATGAATCAGCTTATAAGCCATGGTTAGTAAGAGGATTGCCTCTGAAGGAGTTCAAGTGTGAAGATGACTGCACTGCTTGCTTGAAAGGAAAACAACACAAAGTTTCATTCCCTTTAATAGAAGAACCAAAGTCCACTGCCTGCTTACAACTTCTGCACATGGATCTCTTTGGTCCTGTCAGAGTAATGAGCATGGCAAAGAAGAAATACTGCCTGGTAATTGTGGATGATTACTCCAGGTTTGTATGGAATTTCTTCTTGCACTCCAAGGATGAAGCAGCAAAGACAATAATGAACTTTGTGTTACAAGTAGAAAAGCAGTATTCCCTACAGGTCAAGTGTGTGAGGAGTGACAATGGAACAGAATTTAGAAACCACACACTTGATGACTTCTACCTGTCCAAGGGAATTAGAAGGCACTTTAGCATTCCTAGAACTCCTGAGCAGAATGGAGTGGTGGAGAGAAAGAACAGGACCCTCATTGAAGCAGCAAGGTCAATATTGGCTGACTCTGGGTTGCCACTGACCTTTTGGGCTGAAGCTGTCAATACAGCTTGCTATGTACAAAATAGAGCTTTAGTAAATAAGAGGTTGATGAAGACTCCATATGAAGTTCTTCATTATTTGGCTCCTCTTATTTCATTCTTTAGAGCCTTTGGGTGTCCTTGTTTTATTCTCAACACTAGCAACCCACTCCATAAGTTTGCTAGTAAGGTGGATGCAGGGTACTTTGTTGGTTATTCATCAACTTGCAAAGCATACAGAGTCTTCAACTGTAGAACCAAGGGGTTGAAGAAACTCTGCATGTTAAGTTCAATGAATCTCCAAAGGACAAGATTCCACAAAACCCTGTGGAGTTGTTTGATCTGGACATACTGCAATATGTTCCTTATCAACCTCCATCTGTTGAGCCTGTCAGCAGATCTCCACCCGGTGTTACTGATGATGATGAAGTTAGTACTCACCTCTTCAGGTTTAGTGACAATCTGCCTAAGTTCACTGAACCTGATGCTCCTGTAGCCTCAGCAGCTCCATCCACTACAAATGCTGATGAGATTTCTGCTTGCTCTACTTCGTTCAAGCTGCCATCCTCTACATGGTTTCAGGAATCTCCATCACCATCTGTTGCTGCTGATGGGTCTACAAACACTTGCACAGATATTATAGTTTATCAAGAGCTCAAGAATCACCCCACTTCACAAATCATTGGTGATATCCATGCTGGAGTTTCAACCAGGAATCAATTGTCCAACTTCTGCTTCTATGCTCTCTCATCAGTCAGCAAGAGCCAAAGAACTATCATATTGCTTTAAGAGACAATGGATGGGTGGAAGCTATGCAGCTTGAGCTTCTTCAATTCAAGAAACAGCAAGTGTGGGAGCTTGTTCCATTACCCAAAGATAAGTGTGCTATAGGAACCAAGTGGGTATTCAGGAACAAAACAGATGAGAAGGGCCAAATTGTCAAGAACAAGGCCAGACTGGTTGTCCAAGGGTTTGCACAGGAGGAAGGCATCGATTATGATGAGACCTTTGCACCTGTGGCCAGACTAGAAGCAATCAGACTGTTCTTAGCTTATGCTGCCTTTCACAGTCTCAAGGTTTATCAAATGGATGTCAAAAGTGCCTTCCTATATGGAAAAATAAAAGAAGAGGTTTATGTGTGTCAACCACCAGGCTTTGAGGACAATAAACATCCTGATTGGGTGTACAAGCTTGATAAGGCTCTCTATGGGCTGAAGCAAGCCCCTAGAGCCTGGTATGAGACACTCTCAACCTTTCTTTTAGAGAACAAGTTCACTAGAGGCACCATCGATAAAACCTTATTCATCAAGACTGTGGGACAACATAAGCTCCTTGTTCAGATTTATGTTGATGACATCATCTTTGCATCCTCTGATCCAAAGTTGTGTGATGAATTTACAAAGCTTATGAAGCTACGATTTGAAATGAGTGCTATGGGAGAATTACAGTACTTTCTGGGTTTGCAAATCAAACAACAGGATGATGGAATCTTCATCCATCAGTCCAAGTATACCAAAGAGTTGTTGCGAAAGTTTGATTTACAAACCTGTAAGCCCTGTTCCACTCCTATGAGCAGCATCACACAACTAGATGTAGATCAGAAAGGTAAAGCGGTTGATGAAACCCTTTACAGATGTATGATTGGGTCCTTGATGTACCTTACAGCTTCTAGACCAGACATCATGTTTTCAACATGTGCTTGTGCTAGATTTCAGGCTGCACCTAAAGAATCCCATTTGATTGCAGTCAAAGGATCTTTAGATATCTGCAAGGTACCCAATCACTAGGTCTTTGGTATTCAGCTGGGCATTCTTGCAAATTAGTTGCTTTCTCTGATAGTGACTATGCAGGATGTAAAGTCACCAGAAAATCCACTTCTGGTGGTTGCCAATTCCTAGGCAATTATTTAGTTTCTTGGCAGAGTAAGAAACAAACATCAATTGCTACATCTACTGCTGAAGCTGAGTATATTGCTGCTGCAAGCTGTACCTCTCAGATACTCTGGCTTCAGAACCAACTTCTGGATTATGGCATTACTGAGACTAAGACTCCATTATTAATGGATAGTGCTTCAGCTCTCTGTATTGTTAAGAATCCAGTCCAGCACTCAAGGACCAAACATATTGAGATCAGACATCATTTTATCAGGGATTGCTATGAGAAAGGTCTGATTGATCCTAAGTTTGTACCTAGTGCTGATGAGCTTGCAGACATTTTTACTAAGCCTTTAGATAGTGCCACATTCCAAAATTTGGTACTAAGGCTTGGTATGCTGCAGCTTGATTGATTTGACCTATGCTGGTACTCTTAGTTCACAACAACTGAAGAGCAAAGGTCAAATAAAAGTACTGATGAGTAATTTAGTCTTCAGCTCTTTCACAACTACTGAAGACTAAAATGACTCAAAGTACTGATGTACATTATTTATTGAAAAACACTGATGTAGTAAGGTGGATTACAACTACTGATGTATGATTTTCAAATAAATAAGTACTGAAGAACAAATTTTGCTCATAAGTACTGATGTGCAATCTTACACAAATACTGAAGACAAAATTTGTTCACCAGCTCTGAGGAATATTTCATCAGCACTTGTGAACATCTGATCACAAGAGCTGAAGGCATAAATATTCACAAGAGCTGAAGGGTCGATGAAACATCTGAGTCAGCCAAAGAGCTATGAGTAAGTGTGGAGGCTAGTATGAAACAACTGATTTGACGGAAACAGCTGATGAGTAATTTCTCATCAGCTGATAACAACAGCTGCTGTTTCATACACAAACAACTGAAGGACAAAACCATGTCTTCAGTAGTTCGCAACTACTGACATCAGTAGTTCACAACTACTGAAGGCTAACACCAAGTCCTCAGTTGTTTACAACTGAAGCAATACCATGTCTTCAGTAGTTCACAACTACTGATCTCAGTAGTTTACAACTACTGCAGGCTAACACCAAGTCTTTAGTTGTTCCAACGTCTGAAGAAGAATACTAGGTCATCAGTAGTTCATAACTACTGACGACTGACAGTAACTCTTCAGACATTCACAACATCTGAAGGACAAAACCAAGGTCTCAGTAGTTTCAACTACTGAAGACTAATACCAAGTCAGATGTTACAACCACTGAAGGTCAAAACCACGTCATCAGTCGTTACAACAACTGATAACTGACACCAAAACCTTCAGTAGTTTCCTTTCAACCTTTGGCCTACCCTATAAATACCCCACATTCAGAGCATTTACTCCACTTGCCCTAATCTTACAAAAACCTCTGAACTCCCATACACCATTAATGGCGACCATGCAACTGAAACCTCGACACAACTGTGTCGCTCATCTTACAAAATCGCCATTATGGCCCAAGTTTCACCAAGCCGTCGATCTTATGAACGACTCACCCTACAAAACGGCTTTTCTCCTGAACCCTACTATATACACCGACTCCTTGGCGGAGTTTTGGACACATGTAACCGTCCAAACCGGAGAGCAGAATGGCGAGGTCTCCCTCCGGTCCTCCGTCAACGGCAAACCCGTGGTTATCACTCCAGCTACCCTACGCCAAACCCTAGAGCTGGAGGATGCCACTCACCCAACTTCCTACCCCAAAGGTACCCTGGATCTCTCATTCACATCCCATGACTACCAGGGTAACCTCTCCGCCTCCACCTTGTTGAAGAAACACTTCCCTGACCCTCAACGATTGATCTTCCACATGGTGAACGTGTGTCTGGCTCCCAAGACCTCTTCGTGGGACCAGATGTCCACAAGGTGGCACACAGGTATTGTATTCTATCCTTGAGAAACAACCTCTAAATTTTACTGATCTTTTATTTTGGAACTCAAGGACATGGCCACAAAACCTTTTTCTAATCGTTGGAACTTGTATCCACGGTTCATATGGCCATGATCGAAAACCAGCTTCAGGCTGAGGGACTAGTTGGCATTGGGGTCCCTGCCATGGCTGTTCAAGCCGAGGTATACTCCAGGCACAACACTGACCACACACTCAAACAGGCTGGCCGGCTGCGAAAACCCACGCAGCAGGAACCCACAGCCTCCACCTCCAAACCTATAGTCCCCACCAAACCAAAAGCCAAAAAGAAGCCCAAAAGGCTACTCAGGGAGATGAGTCCCCTGAGGATGCCTTGCCACACAAAGGCAGGATGTGCCTGCTGGTTCGATTCTCCCAGCAGATACCACGACTTCACCCACCACAACCGCACAGGCTTCCTCTCAACAG
Organism: Flaveria linearis; assembly: GCA_024085815.1. Classification (NCBI taxonomy): domain Eukaryota; kingdom Viridiplantae; phylum Streptophyta; class Magnoliopsida; order Asterales; family Asteraceae; genus Flaveria; species Flaveria linearis. Next base: position 83,242,785 of record CM044003.1, read on the forward strand.
GAGCCTGATGCAACCAATTTTGGGGCAACCATTACTGGGGTCTTTCTCACTTGAGAAGACTGCCATTGAAGAGCACAGTCCTCCCCATGTGCACACTGCTTCGAGCCCATCTCTGATGAGACCGCCCCACAAAGCCCTACATTGGTTATCGCCAAAGTGCTGACCCATCTGAGCACTCCACCCTCTCCCCAGAAACCTATTACAACTGGGAGACTCCAACCGAAGAGGGGGTGGGTACAAGTGTCGATGGGAGCCCACAGCATAGAGAATCAGTTCAATCTCCCAGTGTGGCTAGGGAGATAGAACAATCTGGTGAGGCTGCCACTTCCCCTGCATCAACATCTGAGCAGGGTGAAGCTGGTAACATCACTAAGACCTCACCAGAGGCAATGGCCGATGATGGATCCAATCTGGAGGCCAGAAGTCCCCAGTACCATGAACAAGGGGCACATGTCATTACTGAGCCACACTCAGGACATGTTCATCCTGACAATGTCAGGAGGTCAGGTGATTCAGCTCATGCTGATGATGACCTGAGCTTCTTCTATGATGTAGTAGCTCAAAACACTATCCTAGAGGATGAGATAAGCAGACTCAAAGAGCTGTTGCTCAAATGACTCAGGATAGAAGTCCATCTGCCACCACTACCCCACAGATGGCACCTTCACCCGAAGGTCTCATAAACACTGAGCCACTCCCACAAACTCAGCCACCAGTCCCTGCTTCTGGCACTAGCTCTCAGGGTCAGAACCCCCCTGAGCAGCTGGATGCTATCCTCCAAAAATCCCTACCTCTCATCACACCCATGCTTAAAGAGTTAGTCATTCAAACCCTTGATGAGAGGCTTCCCACATACATACAACCCATGGTGGAGGTTGCCATTTCTAAGGCACTTGCTGATAGTCAAACCCCAACCAATGCACCCAAAAAGGGGGAGACATCAGTGCAAGTCAAGAGGAAGAGGGGTGAGGAGGAGGTAGAGGCAGAGAAAGAGGTGGTGGTTGAGAGGGAGTTGGTTGAGGAGACTAGGAAGGTGAGGGAGAAAGGGAAGAGGAAAGAGAGGGAGGTTGAGCAAATAGAAGTGGCTGAAATCCAAATGATTTCAGTGCCACTGATAAGAAAAAGGGAGAGGAGGAAAGAAGGTGGCTGATCCTGATCTAGCAGCCCTTGTCAAGGAGGCTGATGCTGAGCATATCCGTTCAATGGACTCTGTCATTAAACAGCTGTTCAGGCAAGGCTTTGACAAGGACACTGCCTTGCTAGATCAAGAGATCAGGAATATGGAGAGAGAGATTGAGTACCGATGGACTACTCATAGCCAAGAGGAAAGAAAGAAACTTGAGGCTATGAGTAGGTTCACTTCGAAGTACCTGGGCAGACCAGTCCTTGATGTCAAGGCATGGACCAGGACAGACTCTTGGCAATAACCACCAAGATCTGTTCGGCTGGTGATTTCACTAAGGGACTGGTCGCTGAGGCCCTATCTGAAGCCGGTGCTGGGAACAGAACACTGCTAGTAAAACTGACCAAACCAGCCCTTATCTCTAGGTTACTAGCAGTGCCTGCCAACATTCCCACACCAACAACCCAACCACAACCCACTAAACCAACCCCTTCACCACCAAAACCCGCAGCCAATGATCCACCCTTGAAGAAGAAGAGAAGGGTGCTGAGGCTGCAAGATGAAGAAGAGGAGGATGAGGAGGATAGCCTGCCACTTTCAGCAGTTATACCTCTACCCAAAGCCAAACCACAAACCATCACTCCCACCTCACAGCAGGACACTGTGAGGGTAAGGTAGAAGAGGAGGAGCAGCAAAAGCGACATGATGAGGAAATGCTGAAAAGCATTAACAATGTTATGCTGCTTCGACCTCTATAATGAACATGCAGAAAGAAGCTCTGAGACTATTCACCTTGAAACAAACCTATCAATATGAAAGGGAAAAGGTGAGAACTTGGCCTGACCCAAGGGTGTCTCACAGGATAGTAAAAAAGGACATGCCTGTGAGATACAAAGGCCAACTAAAGAGAATCGTAGATGAAGTGATCTCTGTGGCTTTGTAATAACACCCTGGGAAATAGTAGAGGAATTCGAGAAAGCCTATAGAGCCGGCCAATCACCCTTTTCAATGCTAGATAATAGGGTGGTTAGGAAGGGTCTGGTCTATAAGAGGCTTGAGAATTTCCAAAGGAATGAGCTCAACCTGTTGTTGAGGGTAAACATCCTGATGAATTTGCATATAGGCAAATCACAACACTTGAGCTCAAAAATGGAAGACAGGTCAAGTACATCTCAGAGCTGTACGGTCGGGAGGGATTGTTTGATGGTGAGCCTGAAGATCTATCCAAAGAAGAGCAGATGATCTTTCTTCAGGCCTACACCCGAGAATCCTACCGGCTTGTACATGGGAGGTAGATCTCATGGATGGGACAACAGCTCTGTGTCCAATTCCCCAAGACAGAGCTCCCATCCATACTTAGCCAAACAAACACTTGAGACTACCTCTCAGGCCAGTGCTTATCTGGGTCAACTTCTAATCTGATCTAGAAGGAAATAGACCAATCATTATGCCACCAATAAGTGGGACAACCAATAATTAGAGGTTTTGGCTGCATTGGTTCAGGGGGAGTTTGTTGGACCAAAGAACCAATGAGCCAAGATCAGGAAAACCTCTAAGTCCCACATGACATCACAACAACTGCTGAAGACTCCCATCAGTTACAGTGTTCTCTTGCTTGAATGTCAGACTCGAGAACATCTGAAGACTCCCATCAGCTATTGTGTTCTCTTGCTTGAATGTCAGACTCGAGAGCATCTTAGCTCCAACCATCAGCTGTTCTGACAAAGTCTGAAGAACAAAGTATGAAGATCAAAGAACTGAAGAATAACAGCTGAAGAAGACTCCAAAGTACTAAAGACCAAGTACTGAAGTCTGAAGTACTGATCTTACAAGTACTGAAGACTTCAAGTACTGAAGACAAGTACTGAAGAATCAAAAGCTGAAAAACTGAAGAACTAAAGACCTTCTACTGAAGCACAAAGTCTGAAGACAAAGACTGAAGACAACAACTGATGATATCTACTAAGTCATCAGTTGTTATATCATCTGAAGCCAAGTCTGAAGACCAAGTACTGAAGACTCAGAGTTTGTCACAACAGCTGAAGATATCTTCTTCAGTTGTTGTAATGGTTTTTCCTTTTCAGTAGTTTATTTTGTTTCAGTAGTTGTACAACAACTGAAGAGCATGTCTTCAGTTGTTATAGTATCAGTAGTTATAAACGACTGAAGAGCTTGTTCTTCAGTCGTTGTAGGATTTCAGTAGTTTACTTTTGTCAGTACTTAGGAACTTTGTAAAAAGATGTCAATTGTTGACATCTTCAGTAGTTTTATGTTTTGTCAGTTGTATTTTTAATATTTAGTTGATGTCAGAAAAAGGACATCAACCCATCCTTTTGCCGCCTATAAAGGATGGGGAACCATACTGTTTTAATCGCCGAAACGTGCGAAGCAATAGAACATTTATTATTTCGCAGAACTCTTTTCTCTCTCTATGCTTGTGCTTTTACATGCAATATCTTTTATGTTCTTGCATTAATCGCTAATTAATGTGCTAAATCCGCTGCAAACATAATCTGATTGATCAAACGAGAGGCTGAGATCCTGTCACAATTGAAGAAGAAATACACGAACAAGAGGTACAAACCGGACGGTCCTCACCGCTCTCCGACGAATAACTCGCTTATGATTTGTCTCAACGCATTGGCACACAAACCGACGAAGACGATTAAATTAGGAAAATTTGTATTCGTAATATGTAATTTTAGTTTAATTTTAATGTTATTTTTAATGTTTATTTTTTCTAATATGAGACGATTTAAGATGATGATGATGCTAATAATAATAATAATAATAATAATAATAATATAATAATAATAATAATATAATAATATAATAATAATAATAATAATGGTAATAACAAATGGTAACAATAATAATAATAATAATAATAATAATAATAATAATAATAATAATAATAATGGTAATAACAAATGGTAACAATAATGATAATGATAATAATAATAATATAATAATAATAATAATAATAATAATAATAATAATAATAATAATCGTAACAATAATGATAATAATGATAATAATAAAATAATAATGATAATAATAATAATAATAATAGTAATAATAATATACTATAACAATTATTAAATATAGAAATAATAATAATAATAATAATATAATAATAATAATAATAATAATAATACTTATAACAATTAGTAAAGTTATTAAACATAAATAATAAAAAAAAGAATAATCGGTTTTTCCAAACCGGTTCATGAACCCGACCCGGTTCGGTTCCAACCGGACCGGTTCCAACCGGGTTGGGTTTTTCACTATAAAAACCGGTTCCGACCCGAACCGGTTCTTGGTCAAAAAACTGGTTTCATTTCGTTGACTTGGAACTGGTCCGGTTCGGACCCGAACCAGTTCCCAAAAAAGCCCGAAATTTGCACCTCTACTCGGGCCTCCCAAATTAAAAGGCCCCATTTTTAAAAATAATTTTCATATGTATTGGGCTTGTGGGTTGGTCCAGTAGAAAAAAATGGAAAAGAGTAGTTGGTAGGGTTTTTATTTGTGGGTAATGAAGAGTCAGAGAGATAACAAAATAGATTTTTACACCTCATTTCTACCAATCGAAGGACGATGGGGAGATTAACCGACAACCAAGCCTTACAGTAGCAGTCAATGGACTTAGGGAGATGAACCAGCACACCGCAATTCGTGTCCGACGTCTGACGCGATTAACAAAAGGTTTCTTTTCCACTTTGCCGATGCAAGGATGCCTTAGTATTAGAAGTTACAAGTAAGTGCAACAATTCCCATTGAATTCTTTGATTAGTTGTTCTATTCTTAAATAGGAGTAAATTACCATTTGCATCCTTGACGTTTGTTTATTTTAACCAGTTACGTCCCTGCGGTTTCAAAATTACCATCCGCCCCCTGATGTTTCATTTTTATTTCCATTTGCATCAACACACTCACGACGTTAGATTTTCCGTTAGTTTTAGTGAAAAGACAAAAATACCCTTATTTATTAAACAAAATTCCCCTCCACACCCCCACCCCTTTTATATTCTCTCTATCTTCTCTCTTCTCCCTCTCTATCTTCTTGCTCCTCCACCACCACTGCCACCACAACTAGCTCCGCCATCGCACCACCGCCGTCGTCGTACCACCACCGTCGTCGCCGCACCACCACTGTCGTCGTCGCAGCACCACCACCACTCCTATCTCTTCTCTCTCTTCTCTTCTCTTCTCTTCTCTTCTCTTCTCTTCTCTTCTTCTTTTCTCTTCTCTTCTCTTCTCTTCTTTTCTTATGTGTGTGTGTGATCGGCAGACCACAACTACCAAGATTTGAAATTGTTCTTCTAGAACCTGATCTAGTGGTGGAAGGGTGAAAAAAGGTGGTAAGCCAAGGGTGTTTAAGCAAAAATCTTAGATCTGGTAGTGATGGGAGGCTATGGTGGTGGAATTAGGGTTTTTGGTGGTAATGATGGGTGGTTGTGATGGGGTTTTAGTGATAGTGGTTGCGATGGTATGCGGTGGTGGTGGTGATGGGTGGCTACAATGGTGGTGGTGGGGGTTGTGGTGGTGATGGTGATGGGTGGCTGTGATGGGGTTTTGGTGATAGTGGTTGCGGTGGTATGCGGTGGTGGTGGTGATGGGTGGCTACGATAGTGGTGGTGGGGGCTGTGGTGGTGATGGTGATGGGTGACTACGATGGTGGTGGTGGGGGTTATGGTGGTGATGGTGATGGGTGGCTGTGATGGGGTTTTGGTGATAGTGGTTGTGGTGGTATGCGGTGGTGGTGGTGATGGGTGGCTGTGATGGTGGTGGTGGGGGCTATGGTGGTGATGGTGATGGGTGGCTACGATAGTGGTGGTGGGGGTTGTGGTGGTGATGGTGATGGGTGGCTGTGAAACTGGTGATGGGTGGCTGCGTGGTGGTGATAGGTGGCTACGGTGGTGGTGATGGGGGCTGCGGTGGTACTGATAGGGTTGCGGTGGTGGTGATATCGGCTGCAGTGGTGGTGTTGGGCGGCTGCGGTGGTGTGCTGGGTGGCTGCGGTGGTGGTGCTGATAAGGGCTGCGGTGGTGGTGCTGATAAGGGCTGCGGTGGTGGTGATGGGTGGCTAAGGTGCTACGATGTTGGTGATGGGGCTACGGTGGTGGTGCTGGGCGGCTGCGGTAGTGGTGGTGAGAGGGGCTGCGGTAGTGGTGGTGGTGGTGGTGATAGGGGTGGTTATGGTGGTGGTTATGGTGATGGTGGTTTAAAGAAGATGATGTTGATGGATGGGACCCACAAGGGTTTTTATGTTATTATTTAATTTGAAGGGTAGTTTCGTCTTTTTAATAATAATTTTAACAGAAACATTAACGGTGTTAATCATTTGAACTCAAATGGAGATAAAATGAAACGTATAGACTCAATGAAGAGAACACGAAACGTTAGGGGGCGGATGACAATTTTGAAACCACAGGGATGCAACTGGTTAAAATGAACAAACGTCAGGGATGCAAATGGTAGTTTACTCCTTAAATAGTTATATGTTGATTACTTATTCTAATTGTAAGATTCTTGAGTTTGTGAATTATGATTTGAAGTTTGCACTTTATCAATATGGATTACCTATTGGGGCCATCATATGCGATGCACATCCGCAATGGTGCATCGCAATTTTACTTTCTAAATTTATTGATATAAATTTGTGATCTATGAAGCTTGCCAAATATTACATTTTGTACATTTTAACACTTCAGTTTTGATTAGTTGTTATGATCAATTTTATTTCTAAATATTAATTGTTTCTATGCATTTGAAATCATTTATGTATTCTATTGAATTTAGATACACTCTGTATGCCCCAAGTTTACATTATAGCTCTTTAATCTTTTCCCCTTGATTAATTGTTGAAAAGATAATGACTTTTTTTCAGCCAAGAGCAGCTTTGTTAAGTTTGTTCAAGCACCACTTGAATATCCCCTAAACCGTTTCGCTGAAGTGTTATATATAATGTTATTCTGGATGGCATTTGTGTCTTGACATTGTTGGTGGTTTATGTTTTTACTTCTTTGTTAAATTGTCTCTTTTGACTTGATATATTTTATAAAATTCAGACATTAAATAAAGTTTATTTTGGAAAGATCAGAATAGTATATGTAGTTTTCTTTAAAAAAATTAAAGGTCATTAGTCTCTTTCAAAGCTTTCATTTGTATCTAATTTTGCTTTCCATTAATTTTTGTTATATATATCAGTATGTGCAAAACATTCTTTACATAGATTACATGGGTCTATTTTAATCACAAGTTATCTTTTGCCTATAGAGTAAATATTAAACTTCAGTTACCTGCTCAAAATACAAGCTGACAAGCCTCGCTTATATGTATATAGAAAATTGGAGGTCACATAACTCTAGATAGAATATTAAACAAGTAAGTTGCTTTCTACATTTTTGTTTTCTACTTTATATGTATATTAGTATTGTTTAAATATATTTTCTTTATAGTAGCGACTATTTGTAGATTACTTCCATAGAAAGTGGAGGTCACACAACTCTAGATAGAATATTTTATAAAATAATTGACTTACAGCTTTTATTTAAAAAAATTGGTATAAGAAATGGTAACTGATGTATGCAAATTAGCTTATTTTTATGGTTTTTAGAGTTTATTGACTATAATTTTGGATCGAAAGCAAAAAAATAGTTTTCGATGTAAAGGGGCTCAAATCGCTTTGGGCCCCTAAAAAGCTTGAGCCGGCCTTGATAATCATAATACTTAAATAATCAAAGGTCATGAGTTCAAGTCGCACTCTGAGCAAAATGATCAACGTTGAACCGTGAGTTTTCTCAGCAATGTATTTTCTCCTATGGGGATTGGGGGTGCGGTCCCGACTGGAAAACGTATAGGTAGGCCCAATTAAAATAACACATATCCTTTGAAGCAGAGTCACACATTTATCGTTAAAAAAAAGATTTGAGATTTTATATCGTTCGATGAACATTTATTTAATTTATTTACATTTGGTTATCGGTTATTGGTTATATTAGAAGTTACAAGTTGTAAATATGCAAGTTGACATGTTTCTTCTTGTCCCACATTGGTGGGGGAGAAAACATTAAGTGACTTATAAGAGGTTTTTCCTTATGAGTCATTGAAGTTGTAGTTGGGCCAAGAGAAGGGCTAAGCCCACAAGCGCGTCGAGCCGAGATGGAAAGGCAAGCTCACGAATGGGCGCGCTTTGCATTTACTACGAGATAAATATGGTGGATAGAGTCGATCATTAAGTAATTCGGGTCATCTGCGTAACCGAATTCGCGAACTGGTGGGGGTCAACCCCATCCCCCTTTTTTCCCTGATTTGGTTATGGTTTATGCCTATACAGGCGTTCTGCTTTTAGTTTCAGCATCCCAAAAGCTACATCTTTTCTCTGCTATACGTCTCTCTACAACTATTTTTTCACAAGCTTTACGTTGATCTGGTCCCGTTGCTCTTGGAACACCAGATTCATTCTGCATTAAATCCAAGGAGTTTACGTTGTAGCTTACAGCAAATAGAGCGCGTAAAATCCTTTAAGTACAGGAATACATTCCGTGCAATTCTTTGTTCGAAGAACATCAATTAACAGGTTGGTTTATATTATTGCGTGTCTTTTAATTTGTCTGATAACGGAACACTCTCCTTCTACCTTCCTTATAATCAGTTTCGGTCACGAAGGATCAAACTGATTCACCCAATAACTTGGTAATTATTAATAATAATTAATTGATCTATGTTTGGTATGATCTGTTTTCAACAATCTTAAAGGATTTTTAAAAAAAAATTGTTTAATAACAGACCAAATGGACGCTGAATTTCCTACCGCTAATCTAAGATTCATCAATCATGAGTTTGTCAAGTTGGACAGATTCGACGGTCAGAACTATAACCGTTGGGCTGATAAAGTCAAATTTATGCTAATTGTTCTGAAGCTATATTATGTTCTCGATCCGTGCTTGACCCTGGTCCCAAACGACCCAGTTCCTGAAAAGGGAAAGGAATCGGATCAGCAAGTGATTTCTGATCTGAACAAGCAAAGACTTGTCTGAAAGAAAGCTAAAGATCTTTGTATTTGTCATATCAAGAACTCACTTTCTGATCTCCTTTATGACTTATACTCGCAGGTTACAAGTCCGAGGGAGTTATGAAAAGGTTTAGAACTTAAATACAAGGCTCATGAAGAAGGTATGAATAAGAACCTTATTGCAAAGTATTTAGATTTCCAAGTGGTAGATGAAATTCAATTTTGAAGCAAGTGCATGAACTCTAAGTACTTGTTAACAATCTGACTGCTCTTTCTATTCCTCTACCTGAAATCTTCTAAGTGGGGGTTATCATTGCTAAATTGCCTCCCACTTAGAAAGAATTCTCCAAAAGAATGATGCACAAATCTGAGGACTACTCTTTGGATTAACTATTGAAGCACCTCCGAATATAGGAGGAAACGCGTAATAGGGACAAAAGAAGTAAAGTTGGATCGAGTGTTAATCATGTGACGACCTGGGGTCTGGGTAAAAGGAGAAGTATGGATCAAAACAAAAGAAATCACTTGCACCTAAAAGGAAAGAATTCAAGAAACCACCTTGAAATAATAGCCAACAGCCTAAAAGATCTGGAAAATGTCATGTTTGTAGAGAAATTGGACATTATGCACGAGAATGCCCTCATAGGAAATCTGGTCCCATGGCTAGCTCCACAAGTGCGGTTGATAATCTTACCAACCTTGTAGCAAATGTGGTAATTGGTGATTAATATACTCGCTCAGCCTACACGCATGTTGGCGTGTAAGGGATGGTTTTTGGATTCTAGAGCTATTGTTCATGTCTGTGGGAACCGGTACGTATTTTAAACCTATGGTCTCGTACCTGAGGGAACTGTGGTTGTATATGCCGACGAACATCTGTAGGAGTTCGTGGGAAAGGCACGGTGTGGCTAAACTTCAAAACGGTCATATTGTGACCCTTCAAGATGTGTTGCATGTTCCTAGTATATCAAAGGGCCTTGTTTTAGTGGATAAGTTTAATGGAATGATTACAAGCTGGTGCTTAAGGATTTGCGTTTGAAGTTCTCTTTACATAACCTATATGTGGGTCAAGGTAAAAACATGGGTGGAATGTATCGTCTTGAGCTAGTTGAAGATAGGAATGAAGAGCAAGAGATTGAGAATATTGGCATCTCTGTACATGATGGTTTTGGTAGCGAAAGTGATAGCGATAGCGGTTTATTGGTGATAGTGGTATTGTTAGTACCTTTGCTTGTGATGTTTCTGATTGTAATGTCATTGGTTATGTATTGAATGTAATAATGTCTTTTGATTATATTGCTTGTTCAATTTCTTTATGACATAAGCATTTGGCACACAAATATTAAAATATTGAAAAAATGCAAATTAAAGGTTTAATGAAATTAAACGATAAAGATTTTAAAAAATGCAAAACTTGTGTAAAATCAAAATTTACAAAGAAACCTTTTCCGAGTGTTCAGCAACGTAATACATCACTACTAGAACTAATCTATTCAGATATGTATGAACTTAATGAAATCCTTACCTGCGGTGGCAAGAGGTATTTATCACATTCTGCGATCACTCGAGCCGTTATTTACATGTTTATTTATTATATACAAAAGACAAATCCTTTGACGCATTTAAAATATATAAGGCCAAGGTTGGAAACCAACAAGAGAAACACATAAAAAATTTTTTTCTTGGATAGAGGAGGAGAATATTTTAATTGCGAATTTGATTCATTCTACGAAGAGAATGACATCATACATGAAAGAACTTCACCATTCATTGCGCGACAAAACGGTTTGGCTAAGAGAAAAAACCGTACCTTGGTAGAGAGGTTAACTGTATGTTAACCAATTAGGTTTACCAAGTAGTTTGTGGGAGAAGCTTTATTGACCGATTGTTATGTTCACAATAGGATCACTAGTCGTGTGATTCCTACTAGCCTATATGAGTCTTGGAAAGGAAGGAAACCAAACTTAGATCAGTTGAGAGTTTAGGATGTGTTGCTTATTATCGAACACCTGATCCAAAGACATCCAAACTCAGAGCACGAGCTATGGAAAGTGTGTTCATTGGATATGCTCAAAATAGAAAGGCTTACCGACTGTTGGATGACGAATTAGGAATGGTTGTAGAATCCAGAGACGTGGAATACTTTGAAGAAAAGTTTTCTAGAGATGATGAAAACTTAAACCTCATCACAACTTCCTGTACTTCTCGAGAAAGTGTCCAACCTTCACAAATTATTGAAGAACTAAGGAGAAGTACTAGAGTTAGAAAAGAGAAGACTTATGGAAATGACTTCATCTCTTATCTAGTTGAAGGAACACAAAAGAAAGTGATGAAAGAGGTCATTTTTTGCCATTAATTTGGATGATGATCCAAAAACTTTCAGTGAAGCCATGTCATCGAGTGATGCTCCTCTGTGGAAGGAAGCCATCAATGATGTAATGGATTCAATTACGGGAAATGAAACTTGGGAGTTAGCTTATCTACCCAAGGGAAAGAAACCTATTGGATCCAAATGAATTTTCAAGAATAAGTATCGTCAAGATGGATCCATCTCTACGTATAAACCAAGATTAGTTGCTAAAGGTTATAAAAGAAAGAAGGAATAGATTATTTTAATACCTACGCTCCAGTTGCTAGAATTAGTTCTATCATGACTCTTATAGCAATTTTTGTCGTAAAAGGTATGTACATCCATCAAATGGATATGAAGACAGCCTTCCTGAATGGTTACTTGAAACAAGAGATTATTTGGAGCAACCAGAAGGTTTGTGATACCCGGACAAGACACTAAAGTGTGTAGCCTTATTAAATCTCTATATGGTTTAAATAAGCTCCTAAATAATGGCATGAGAGATTTGATACCACTGTGACTGCGTTATGGTTTAAACACAACGGTGTTGATAAATGTATCTATACAAAATGCAAACCTGAATACACAATCATGATCCATCTTTATGTTAATGGTATGTTTATCATTAGCACTCACCTAGAGGGTATTTCTGAAATTAAGAAATACCTATCTTCTAACTTTAAGATAAAAGATTTGGGAGAAGTTGATACCATTCTTGAAATCAAGGTGAAAGGAACAGATAGTCAGATTTCTCTAAGTCAATCTCATTATATAGAGATAATTTTGACAAAGTTTCAATACTTGAACGTAAACAAGTTTAATACACCGTTTGATCCAAGTGTGAAACTAAAAGTGAACTCTAGGACAATTGTGGCTCAACTAGAGTATGCAAGTGCAATTGGTAGCATGATGTATGCCACACATTGAATCGTTCTGAAATTGCCTTTGTTGTTAGCAAACTAAGTCAGTACACTGTAAACCCAGATACTAAGCACTGGAAAGTAGTGAATAGTACTTGGATACCTAAAAGGACAAGTAATTTTCAATTGACATACACGTCATCATCAAGAATAGTAGAAGGTTATTTTGATGCTCGTTGGATTCATCAAAACATTGATTAAAAATCCATAAGTGGGTGGATCTACACTCTAGTTGGAGGAGCTATTTCTTGGGCGAGCAAGAAACAGACGTGTATTACACACTCGACTATAGAAGCTGAATTCATAGCATTAGCTGTTGCTGGTAAGGAAGCTAAGTAGATTGGAGATCTACTTAAGGACATCTATCTTTAGGATGTACCAATGCCATCAATTCCCATGTATTGTGATAGTGAGGCCACACTATTGAGAATGTACAACGTAGTGTATAATAGGAAGTCAAGACATATTGGTCCTTGACACAATTTTATGAGACAACTACTTGAAAGTGGTACCATTAAGGTTGTCTATGTCAAGGCGTGTAAAAACTTGACTGATCCTCTTACCAAACCTCTAACGAGAGATTTGGTAGTAAATACAATGAGAGCCATGGGTCAAAAGCCATAATAGAATCATTGGTGATGGAAACCCAACTTGAACTAAGTGCCCATGTTTCTCAAGTTTAATAGGTAATACAAAGTCACTTAACGATAGAAGGTACTATAAATTAATTTGGTAGAACCAAGTGAGATAAGATACTACGTCGTTATCGAGAACGAGGTTGAGCTAATGCTCTTAACAAAGTTTTGGAGGCATCTAAGCAATGAGAATGATGTAAAATTTGCTTATATGATCTAGAGATGGTGTTACCTCAAATGAAGATCTGTGGTTTGTCTTCTAGAGGGTCATGAAAAGGATTTATAGCGCACGATCATATTCGCGCTCAGTGAGAACGTAAAGTCGGATAGAGATGTGTGGGGGTAAACCGAAGGGGGTCATCAGGTTCTTGGTTTAATTCCATAGGACACCAGTGAGTCTATCTCTTCTTGTTTATCCACATAAACTGGGTTTAATCTTCATGACACCCGAGTGACATCATCTGTCTTAGTGAAATGAAGCATTCCAACTTGATAGGGGATTGTTAGAAATTTACAAGTTGTAAAAATATAAGTTGGCATGTTTCTTCTTGTCCCATATTGGTTGGGGGAAGGAAAACACTATGTGACTTATAAGGGGCTTTCCCTTATGGGTCACCAAAGTGGTAACTGGGCCAAGAGAAGGGTTAAGCCCACACGTGCACCGAGCCGAGACAAAGATGCGAGCTCGCGAATGGGAACGTTTGAGGCGCAAATGGGCGCGTTTGAGGCGCTTTTTGCACTTCGTATAATTGCTAAGGAGCTTTTATTTTTAGCTAAGGCCCGGTTCAGAGGCTTGCGAATAGAATCGAGGCTTGCGGATAGAATCGAAAACCAACTATGAGATAAATAAGATGGATAGAGTCGATCAGCAAGCAATTCGAGTCATCTATGTAACCGAATTCGCGAACTGGTGGGGCTCAACCCCATCCCCCTTTTTTCTCTGATTTGGTTACGGTTTAAGCCTATAAATACAGGCCTTCTGCTTCTATTTTCAACATCCAAAAGCTACAGCTTTTGCTGCTACACGTTTCTCTACAACTATTTTCTTACAAGCTTTACGTTGATCTGGTTCCGTTGCTATTGAAACACCAGATTCATTCTGCATTAAATCCTGAGAGTTTACGTTGTAGCTTATAGCAACTGGAGCGCATAAATTCCTTTAAGGACAGGTTTACATTCCGTGCAATTCATCATTCGAAGAACATCGATTAACATGTTGGTTTATATTATTGCGTGTCTTTTAATTCGTCCGATAACGAGATACTCTCTTTTTACTTTTCTTATAATTAGGATTGAATACACTTCCATGTACCGATAACAAGTTTATTTGTGTAAACTTTGTATGATACAACTTTATTGACATGAATTGCTAGAGATTCATAGTGATAGTGTGTTGTAAAACGAGCAAAAAAGCAAAAATCACAAGAATAATGTAAAAGAGAGATATTTTTTTTATCAAGTGCGCATCATAAATGAAGTACAATAAATAATATATGGGGGAATGAAACCTAACTTGAAACTCTAAGAGCTAGGATAACATAATAAATAGTAGATCTAGACAAGCATGTCTATAAATTTTACAAAAAAAACTAATGACCACAATAAATTTTATTTATTTATTATTGTATGAAAAAAAAATGAAAATAGACAAGCCTAAACACTCAAAATTTAGTAGTCGGTTTATGGGCTTTATAAAATGATTTACCAAAGAAGTTTGAGTTCTAATCAAATGAGGTAATGCATAAAAGAGGCTTTAAAAGTTTTCCAAACAGAAAACCAACATACAGCTCAAGCTTTACATGACTCTCCTAATCACATTCTTAATCCTCCATAAATACCAATACAATCTCTTCTCCTCATAGAAACATGGAGATGAGCCAAGAGCCAGTTGCAATGGCGACGGTGGCACCGAGGGCGCCAGTGACTGCTCAACGTCCTGTTCGGACTGACCTCGAATCGTTCATTCCTAAGCCATGTAAGTCTTGATTTGTTCATTCATGATTGGTGAATTAGCGCTATGGTTGGGCTAAACAAGTGTTATTCCCTAGACATGGCTAGAGCCATGGTCGCACCAGACATGGAACATCCCGATGGTACACCAGAACACATGGCTCGAGGGATGAGCGTCCTTCAACAACATGTAGCCTTCTTTGATCAAGACAAGAACGACATCGTTTATCCTTGGGAGACTTACACCGGTAACTAACCAATGTTATACATATGATTTGTTTTCTTGCATGACATCTTCTAACTGTATGCTTTATGGGACATGTAGGAATGCGTAAAATCGGGTTCAATGTCGTGATTTCCCTGCTGGCTGCATTTATTATCAATACGGGGTTGAGTTATCCCACTCTTCCCGTACGTTCTGCATCTTCCTCCAATCTTATCTGCATTCACACTTTAACTTTAGTTCGATATAAAGGACAGACCTAGAGTTCGAGGCTTTCACATGCACAAGGCCTAGGCGGGTCGGACCAACTTGGGCCTTACGAACGCCTTATACACTGCATTTATGTTGCCTCCGCACGTAATATTAGTTTGATCTAATTTGATTTTGTAGGGGTGGTTTCCTTCGCCTTTATTCCCTATATACATCAATAACATACACAAGTCAAAACATGGAAGTGATTCCGGGACTTACGACACCGAAGGAAGGTTTAGAACTTACTTATACGGTCGTGGATGATTGAACCTTCATATCAAGATCGCTTGTTCATACATTTGGTATAACTAAGGTTTATTGCTCTTCTCTGCTCAAGCTAAAAGTAAAACCTTAATGTTGCAGGTACATGCCAATGCAGTTTGAGAATATTTTTAGCAAGTATGCGAAAACAAAGCCAGACAAGCTCACATTTGCAGAGATTTGGAACATGACAGAAGGAAATAGACTAGCATTTGATATCTTCGGATGGTTCGTTCAAACAAGTTGCTCTTAGACTAAAACTTTTATTCTATAACATTGCATCGAGGAATATTCATTTCTTGATTCAAAGTCAAGAGTCGCTTCAATTTTGACATTTATTTGTGTTAAAGATATCAACCGTAACCTTAATAAACAAACCAACAGAATAATTTATTATATGAGTTAAATGAGTTAACCGAACACTGTACATGTAATTAAACAAGATAAATAGATCAACCTAAACACAACCACTTTACTAGACTGGTTAGACATAACAACCAAGTTTTGGTCAAAACAAGAATGAGAGGAGAAGACATCAACAACGTCATTAAAGAGTTTTTGCAATCATTTGTTATGTTTTATAGTTAGTTGATAAGAATGGTAACTTTATGTGGTTGTAACACAGGACTGCTGCTAAGTTGGAGTGGGCTATCTTGTATGCACTTGCCAAGGACGAGGAAGGTATGCTGTCGAAGGAGGCGGTTAGGGGCTGCTTTGATGGCAGCTTGTTTGACTACTATGCCAAAATTAACAAAGCCTCACACAAGACGACATCCTGAACAACGCATGTTGAACTAATAAAGTGGTTATTCTCGCTCTTCTCGACAATGTTAATGACTTGATCTAATCATATCATCAGAAGATCTCCAGATTATAGGATAGTCCATCTACATGATCTGTTGCACCTGATAATCATGATCTGTTCTTCAAGAATTGGTTGATTTGGATAACTTTTGTTTGTTAAATGGACTGATTTGACCAATCAAATTATATAGCAGGTCAATGATCACTCTTGTTAAACTTGCTAACTGGAACGAAACAAAATGGGATACCACCTACAGGTCATCACCGCCACCATCATCATATGACCACCACCAACTCCACCGTCTGTTTGCTAAAAAAATAGTTGGTTGTTTTTGACGTATAGTTTGTCCTCACCTTTCCGTATTTTGATAGGCTTAAATCTATAGGCCACTCAACAAAATCCCTGAAAGTTCAATAACTATACTATATAATATATATGATCATTCTACCAACAGCCTATTCTAAGCCCTGCTACATTCAAAGACAAGTTATCATACTTGTTTCCTCTAGAACACCAAGGTTGTCTGTGTAAACTGTGAAAAACCATCTTAATAACTTTTATTAGAGATTAAATATAGTCCGTGATAGATCGTCTCGATTATATGCACAACGAAAACATCTTATCAAAATAATACAAGGGCTATGTAACGAAAAGAAAGTCAAAAGTGCAATGGTCTAACTTGCTTTTTCTTCATTTTCTCATTCAATCTTTCTTGTAAATTAGTGTCGGGTATTCAGGATTCCACATATTGTCCTCCACATAGTTAACAAGTTCATCCTGCAAAATACATGGTGTTGTGTAAACCGACTTTTGAAGTAAATATATTGTATTTGGTTAGGTTATGAGGATACCTTATTTAGCTTACGAAGCTCACGAGCATCCATTTCACGATAACCTTCTGCTAGATCTTCTTCTATTGCTTCACTAATTACAGCAGCAGCTACCTTCTTTGTTATATCACGAATGCTGTGGCACAAACATGACAAATGGAACTGTTATAATTGTTTATTTGTTATATCACGAGTTAATTCGTGTCTATACCTTGATATTGAAGGGTATATAATTCCTTTGAGGACCTCCTCTTCGGTCATATATCCTGCTAGACTGTTGTTATAATTCAAGAAAAACGTTAGTCAAAATCAACTAGCAAAACTGATTCCGCTTTTATAAATTTAGGTAACTACCACTCAGCTGCAGCCTGTAGCATGCCATCTGAGACTACTCTAGAGCCAGATAGAAGAGTACCGAGACCAATGCTGCAGCATTTAGTAAAGATTAGAATAAAATCATACATGAAGTAAAAGAAATTTGAAAAAGCTACTGAAAATAAGAACTTACCCTGGGAAAAGATACATATTGTTTCCCTGATTGCAATGGCCAATATGTCCATTTCCTGTGGCAATAAATATAAATGAATGTTCAAAGATAAGTCTTCCCAACAAACTTGTTTGAAATGAATTGTTTCAATTCTAATAGTAAAATTGTGAAAAGTAAGAAGACAAACCAAGATCCACATCAGGAAATGGGCTTCCACTTGCATAACAACATTTTCTCCCACAATTGAAAATGCTTCTTCAGGGGTGCACTCAGCTGTCATGAACAAATCAAAAGTAAATATAAGAAATCATGTGTAAATGTCAAGTTGTTAATGTAATACCAACATACCATTGGTTGTGGGATTTGACATTGCAAATATTGCTGGTCTTGTTGAAGTTGACCCTTTAAGTGCTTCCAATACCTGTATTTAGAGTGCAATTTAATTAACACAAAATTATACAAAAGAGAGCATAATCAGTGTATTAATTAATAAAATTTTAAACAATACCTCCTTAGAAAATAAGCCTCCAACTGCAGACAACCCAAGGAGTACATCAGGTTTTACTTCCCGAACCTGATCAATAATATCCAACATTTAATCAATAAATAGTATTAAAACAAAGATAAATTCAATAAGGATTAAGAATTTAAACACACCACTTGTACAAGATTGGCCCCTTCCTTCAACCTTGGCGGCCAATCTCTTTGGTCTTTCTTGCAAACGGTTTTGCATCTTCATCAATATTTTCACGCTCCTCTGTTACCAAACCCTAATTCATCCCCAAATAATAAACCATATGAGAATTTATGTGGTCCATGTTTGTAATCATAAATAATTATTAGCTAATGGTATGCTTACGTTAGCATCAACAACCCAAAACTGACTCCCCGCACTCTCATATGCCAATTCATTATTTCCCAACATTCTTGCCATTGTTTTCCTAGCAGCATTCAGTACCCCAATTCCTGCACTGCAACATTTGCAGTCTCATATTTATAATTTGCTGTTTTTATGATGAAATAATTAAAAAAATATACCAAAATAAATTATACAAACCTTCCAGCACCGGCGACAACAATTTTTTGTTTTGGAAAGTCGATCATTGGCTTTCCTTGTGCTCTCACAGCTCCAAGTAGACCAGCAATTGCAACTCCAGCTGTTCCCTGCAACAAAAATAAAAATTTAACAATTTTCTTTCGACTAAGCACATCAAGATGATGGGAGTTGTATCAATTGTTTACCTGCACGTCATCATTAAACATTCTGTAGCTGTTTCTATAGCGTTGCAGTAACTTGAAGGCCCACTTGCTTTGAAAATCTTCAAACTAATATTAAAATTGAACATTCATGAGAAAAATGTTGAATACAAAAGATCATTTCACTCCTGCAAGTGCATCCCATGTAAAAAATTAACACAACACACAATAATCTAGAAGAAATGATTACCTGTACTATAACATGCGGCCAACGAGTAAAGACAGCTTCCATAAACTCATCAATAACAGCAAGATACTCCTCACCATCAAGACGGTGTTGTTGCAATCCCAAATCTATACAAATGAAATAGGGTAACATTTACCAAATTTTTTTAAAATTTTTTTGTATCCTATTCCAATTTATTAAAAAAATTTTGGTCAATAAATATAAGAATATATCAAAAGCATACATAGAGGGTCTTTAAGAAGGGCCTCATTGTTGGTTCCAACATCAATCATTATAGGGAGCACCTGTAACAACAGAGAAAATGTCAAACTTAGAAAGAAGAAATATATGTCGGGAAAGACAAAATGGAAGTAAAGATGCACTTGTTATTTGGTTAACTACGGAAGTAGTTATAAATATCTTGAGAAAATCATAAAAGAAGCGAGAAATGCTATAATTACTCTTTGAGGGTTTATTCTGCAGCAGCAACATATAAATCTAATTTTCCAATTGCAATACCAATACCCTGAACTCCAAGATCACCAAGACCTAATATTCTGCTTCCATCAGTAACAACAATCATATCAACCTACATAAAATAAGATGAGCCACATTCATTTTGTTGTTAAGGCCTTTTCATAATAATAACTTGCAAAAACAGTAAATAATTATACATAAACAGAAGTAACACAGACCTGTTCAGCAGGCCAATTATAAACCATTGACATCATCTCTCCACGGTCAGCAGCACTAAAATACATCCCCCTTGGCCTTCTAAACAACCCACCGTATTTCTGGCAAACAAGTCCCACTGTGGGAGTGTATACTATAGGGGCATAGTCCTCGATTTTGGCAATTAGAACTGACATGTATAAGCATTGAGACGTGTGTTCAAAATGCACATTCATTTTTAATTCTTGGGGCCTTATGTGTATATTTGTTTAATATATTTACCGGTAATTAGAACGAAGTATGCAAACTTAAGCCTCAAAACGGCTCACCTTATAGTACATTGTCTCATTTCTGTCATGTAGCCTGTTAAGTATTCGCCACTTCGCCAAAGAATTTGTATCGGATGGTCCATCCCTAGCGTTTACCTCAAGTCTCTTCAGGTCAGTCACTGTGAATTTAACAAATTAATTTCAAATATAATTCATGCAAATAAGCAGTTCCTGATGTATGCAGTTCCTTTATGAGATAAAGACAAATAGATGTGTATTTTTATCGTTTTCTTGTTCAATTTACATTCCTGTGCAAGTACCATGGTATACCACCGATCACAAGCTGCATATTTTGTTTGACTAAATTTCACTACTTCAACACACTTCATAACATATTTTTCTGAACCAATTTCACTCACCGAACAAAAATACACAACGTAAGTAGTTATTGATTTAACACGTATCTTCAAAACCCAAAAGACGTCAGATTAATGAATTAGTGTCTTAGTCCCTCTCTACAAAAAACAAATGAGACGCTTAATGTTACGGGAAAGAATTATTGAAGGAAGGAATTAGACGGAAACCGATGACACGGTGAATCAATTAGATTTTATCTCAGACCAATCTACAATGAAAGTTACAAAGATTTGAAAGCAATACAAATTCTAGAGAAACTTATGGAAAAGTATGTTAGTTTTGTGAAGTCTTTGGGCTTGGGTCCATGTTTAGTTTTCTTGTTCATTAAGTTGAAAACCCTAATTACTCTCTCTCTCTCTCTCTCTGTATATATCCATGTCATGTATTTATAATCTTCGTACTGAGCAACTAAAGAGAACCCTAGTTGCAGCACGTGGACGTAGGTCACACCGACCAAACCACGTGGACGTAGGTCACACCGACCAAACCACGTTAATCCTTGTATTGTTTATTTTTTGTAAACTGCGTGATAATCGTTTGTCTACGCCGCTTGAATCCTAACAAGTGGTCTCAAAGCTTTGGCTCGTTGTTAACACACGGTTGTTACACTAGTATTGATTCATAGGGGTTTTTGGTCGAATTAAACCTTGGAGCCATCGGTGATTTTCTGTTCAAAATTTTGTATTCAATTTTATAAGCTATTGTGGCCATGCCATTTGTGCGCTTGGAATTGTAATCAACAAAAAAAAGGAAGAGGAAAGTTTATATCTTGGAGTTCGTGCAAAGGAAAAAAAATATTTGCTTTCTGGTGCTTACAAACAAGTCAAATTGTTTTTTTACTGCTTAGGGTGTGCGACTAAAGGTAAAGAATCAAGTCCTTTTGTTTTTTGTTTTGATTAAGATTAGGTCGAGTTGATTGATTGTTGGCTACAAGGTGGTTTGATCAAGACTGAGTATCAAGTTAAAACTTTTTGAGCCGTCGATTAGGGTTTAATGAATAACCCTTGAAGTCGTCTGCTAAAAATTAGGGTTTTGTGTTTTTTCAAGTTTCTTTTTTTTTTGACGGATTATTATCAACTGTTTGGGGAACCGTGTTTTGTGGAAAAAAAAGTATTTTCGGGTTTAGATTTGTCTGCAAAGGTTTTTATAGGAGCAAATTGATCAATTGACAATGTTCAGTAGAACAGTCGTCAAGTTCATGCCCATGTCCTTACTGTGTCTGTTCACTGTTTCGATTTGCTTCTTGTTTGTTGTTTGAGATGGCTAAAGACGGGAAGGTTCTGATCGAGAAATTTAATGGTTCTGATTTCAGTTGGTGGAATATGCAAGTAGAAACATTGTTATGTCAAAAGGATTTGGATATGGTACTAGGAGAAAAACCTACGAAAATAGAACAAGTTGACTGGGAATCAAAGGACAAAAAGGCTTGTGCGGTTATTTCATTGGCTTTGACGAAAAATGTTGCTTTTAACGTCGTTAAGGAAACCACGGCTCGTGGTATGATGTCTACTTTGTCAAATATGTATGAAAAACCGTCTGTGGTATATAAAGTGTTCTTGATTCGGGAGCTGGTGAACACAAGGATGAAAGAAGGAAGCTCAGTGACCGGTCACGTCAACAATTTTAATTCAATCTTAACAAGAGTTGTATATGTTGGAATTAAGTTTGATGATGAAGTTCGGGCTCTACTACTGTTGTTGTCTCTGCCTGATAGTTGGTCTAGAACTGTGACTGCAATTTCAAGTTTTGTGGGGACTAAGGGTTTCACTATTAAGGGTATTCGGAATCTAATTATGGGTGAAGATATCAGAAGAAAAAACTCAAGCGAATCATCAAATAGTGAGTTGTTAAATTTTAGCAGGGGTCGGGGTAATAACGAGACAATGGGAGTCGAGTAAGGAGTTCATCTAAACCTAGGAAGAATGTGAAGTACTGGAGCTGTAATGAGGTGGGACACGTTAAGAGTCAGTGTCCAAACAAGAAAGAATTGAATACTGTTGTTGGGGATGTTTCTGATGATGATGTATTGATACTCAGTGTGTACTTTAGGTCATAGATCCAAGGGCTTCGTTTCATGCCATGGACAACGGGAAAACGATGATGAATCTAAAACATGGTGATTTTAGAAGGGTACGGTGATAGAACCTAGTCGGCTTGATAGAATTAAAAACAAGTACAAAACAGTGTAGCCCTATTCAAGATGGACTGATCTCCCTAATACAAACCAGATCTTCAAATGCTAATCTCTCTACCTCAATTAGATCAGAAATCAGATACTTAATGAAAATTCAGCAGTTACTCCTAATATTCAGCCACTTCCCCACTACCCTGCAGTTTCTACTTGACCAGGACACACTTGACTGGTTGATTGGGTCATAGGTCTCCACGAGTCCAATTTCCACGAGGCCATTTGGGTTTATTTGACCTATTGGATATGTATCATACGATTAGCTAATGACGAGATACTTGAGGTAACGGGCATGGGTGATATTGATCTGGTTACTTCATTGGGTACTACATGGAACCTAACGAATGTCAGGGTGATTCCGGGGCTAAAGAAGAAACTGATTTCAGTTGGTCAGCTGGATGAACAATGACTGGAAGTGAGGTTTGGTTGTGGTAAATGGAGGGTGATTAATGGTAATCTAGTTATTGCTCGTGGTATGAAGCGTGGGTAATTGTATATGGTTGAGGTACCTGCTGAGGGATGTATGACCGTCCCGGTTAAGCATGACAAAATCCGGCTCGCTAAATCTGGTGTTAAGAGCATTCATTTTGCAAATGTGAAGTCTGAAGCAGGGATGTTAGGTGAACGAGTTCAAAAATCTAAACCATTCAAGGGATTCAGTGACGGTGAGAGCACGAGACGTGTTCTGGGTACATTTTACAAAGAATCAATGGGTTTTGAAGACTACAAATGAAAAATTCTCTCATGGTGATTGTTTGCTGAATTTGGAGACTGACGGTGATACTTGATGTATCTTTGAATCCAGTAGAACGTCCAAATCGGTCAAGATGGAGGATGAATCTTTGGCGGGACTAGCCACGACTAAGTTGTAGCTCGAGAGAGCTTCAACTGGCCCTTCTAGTACTTGATGATGAGGGGTCACTGCAACTAGGAGATGTGATAGAGTCTTAGCTTGTTCTTTAGGAACTGGAGGCTTGGAAGACTTGTTAAAAGATTACTGAAGTTACTAGACGACTGGGTTGCTTTGTACTTGAATATCGGGTTAGAATTGATCACAAAGCCTTCAAGTGGGAGATTGTTGGGTTTGTGAAGGCTTTGAGTTTGGGCCTATGTTTAGTTTTCTTGTTCATTAAGTTGAATACCCTAATTAGTCTCTATATATATCCATGTCACGTATTTATAATCTTTGTATTGAGCAAATAAAGAAAACCCTAGTTGCAACCCGTGGACGTAGGTCACACCGACCCAACCACGTTAAATCCTTGTGTTGTTTATTTTCTGTTTTCTGCGTGATAATCATTTGTGCGTGTTCGTGTGTTGGTTTCGTTGCGCCGCTTGAATCCTAACAAACTATAGTGAGAGGAAGTGGAATATGCATATGGTGTTTATAGAACTTAAAAAGGCTTACAACAATGTGCTCTAGCTAGGGGATTCCTCGAAGGTATATCAAGCGTTCTAGCTTGAGCGGGTGATACGGACTCCCTTCCCTAAGGGGTGGGCTTTTATCGAAGCATGAGTTCGGAGTTTTGAAATAGATTTCACAAAAAACCAGATATATCCGATCTAAGAAAAAAAGACCTTGTTTCCGGGTAAGAGCATGGAAGGGGAAGGAATTCTCGACGCGAAGCCTTAAAGCGCAAATGTTTATGAATAAGCCGTTCTAGAACCAAATACCTTTATGGTAAATTCAGTAATGCCAACAAGGAGGACACTCAAATCAATATTGAAGGACAAGTTGTCGTGTAGACAACCAAGTTCAAGTATTTGTTAGTATTAAGCACACACAACCATAAGCAATAAACGACACAAGATATAGCGTCGTTTAGTCTAAGCTGACCTGCGTCCATAGGTAGCAACTAGGTAATTCTTTATTAAGTGTAAATTTTGATTACAAGTACACAACATATATATATATATATATATATATATATATATATAAAGACTAATCTAGGGACATGATCCAGAAATCACTAAATGTGTGCCGCTTAGGCCTTGTGGTCAATAGCGGCTATAGCGGGCGCTATAGCGCGCTATGACGCGTACAGGCCGAAGGCCGCTACAGGGTGGTTTGCGATGTAATAGCGAGCACTTAGCGATCCTTTTCACTTAATCGATTAATTATAGTGGCCGATAGGGTTTTTCCTTGCACTTAATCGATCGATTATAGCGGCTCACAACCAGCGATCCCTTTTCTTCATAGCCTCCCTCCATATCATCGGCTCCCTCATCATCCAATTCAGGATTCAGGAGGGTTATTTGACATCAATCATCTTCTCTGTTTTGTTGCGGTGCTGATGAAAATCAAAAACATATTTTGTTGTTGCCGGTCCTTGTCCCCTCTGTTTTGTTGTGTCGTTTACTTGTTTAATTGACTATTTGACTAATTGACTATTTGACTAATTGACTGATCATAGTTGTTGTTTAATTGAGCAATTGTTAACTTGTTTTGTTTCATTGATTGATGTTGTTTAATTGATTGTGTTTTTTTGTAACTGTTAACTTTTCTTGTCTAATTTACTAATTATTAACTAACTTGGTGGTGTTAACTTAAATTTCTACTACTTTATTGTTAAAAAAATGCTCTTATTTATTGAATGTTAAACATTTCTTAAGTTTTCTACTACTTTATCGCTAAACACGAAATAGCAGGCCCTATTTACCGCTATTCGCTACATAGCATATAGGCGGCTTGTCGCTATTTACCGCTATTCGCTATTGACAACTATGTGCTTAGGGCCGTCTAATCTGCGCCCTCCGGTCTACGCCTACGAACCCAACAATATTTAGGGTCATTCATCCAGATTGATGGGGACATTAATAGTGTTGTAGCTCACTGGATTGACCCTGGTGGAAAGCAATCACGATGAGTTTGGTGCGACAAGAGGTTCCAAACAAGATTAAATAGGAAATTCAATAAGGTTGTTGTTCGTCTAGCTATGTATACAGAACCGATCGTCAAGCCACCAAGTTGGAGGCATCAGATATGGGGATGCTAAAGCGGATAGAAAGGGATAAAAGGTTACACCGGATAAAAACGTAGTTTTCAAGATATATTTTGGGTAGCATGCATTTCAATAAGATAAGAGAGGAGTGATTAAGATGGTGTAGGCTTATGCAGAGGAGACAAATGATAACACTAGTTAAAATCATAGAAACTTGCGAAAAGGAGGAGCAAAGGTAGGCCCTGGGACAAGCAGATTAGGAAGATCTGCTTGACTTGCATCTCTCTCGACACATGATCGGTGATAGGATTTCATGGAGACGTCCGATAAAGGTTATAGATTTTTTGGGGAATATATAGATTTGTCAAAGCTTTTCCTACTCCTTTGTTTGCCTTCTACTTCGGGTACCTCTTGCTTCATTTTACTTATCTACACCTTATGTTATTTGTATTTTTATACTTTAAATTTCTCAAAAAGGTTTTCTTGATGTGGGGTCTTAGTGCAGCAACCTCTCTTTCTCGTGGCATAAAGGAAAGATTTGTCCACATCTCACCCTCCCTAGACCCATTTAATAACTATTAATATGAGTGGCATTATTAGGTACGTTTGTTTGCTTGTTTGTATTTTGTTTATGATGTATCATTAAACAACTAATTGACCCAAGTGTAGTGGTGTTCAAAATCGAATATCCAAATTCGAGTATCTGAAATTTTAGATGGTTGCTTTTGGTATCTGAATCCGTAACTGAAATTTCAAATTTCCGCATATGCGAAATTTCAGATACGGGTTCAGATACGGATTCAGATACTGAAACGAATATCTGAAATTCTAAAACAAAGTATAATAAATATTATACTTCAGATATGCAATTCATATTTGCCATTTTAATTTAAAAAAAGATACAACAAATATTATATTTCGTAAAAGATAGAGGAAACGAAAGTGCAAAGTTAAACACTAGTATCATATATTCAATTCATATTCACCTTTTTAATATAAAAAATTATAATAAATTTTATATTTTAGATAGTCCGTATATCCAAACTATCTGATTTTTTAAAATTATTTATCCGCATATTAGTTAATGATTGGACATAACCATAATCTTAAGTTCGTAGCATTTCTCATCGATAGGGAAATTAGAGCACTAAAGCAGCTATTACCACAAAAAAGTTGATGACTAATTTGTGTATTCACTTAAAAGTCTTGGGAAGGACACATTACCCACCTAGTCCTAGTTACCCATTGTATATGTTCATATAAATGTATCATATAGTTCCTTTAAATATATCAAGCTAAAAGGACCTATCGTGAGTGATGAATTAAGCATGTGAAGGCATGAACCTATAGACAAATGTTGAGTTTCAAGGATTCATATTAGATTAGCATACATAGACCAAACTTTATGCAATAACATAGTAAAAGCTAAAAAAAACCATTTAAATTAATCAACTATGGGTAATTGGTTAAATGAAAGAAGTTTAGTCGCTTACTAAAGCGTTCAATTTGCTGTTCATTGCTCATGACATTTGGAGGTAAAAGTCCACGTAGTTCAAGACGATCTCTTTCAGTCATGGAGAACGCCGTTCCCTGTTAACCAAAATTGCAAAGTTTAACCAACTGGCAATTCACATATGTCTTTGCAGCTTGAATGTAATATATAGATGCAAGAAATCCTCCTCCACACGTAAAAAAACACAAGCATCTACCAACTACAACTTCAAAACAAATTCAAGTACCATTTATAACCACGAGCAATATATCAATCAACATTGTTAGGCATCTAAGGTGTCAACTAACATTTCTAAGTGTGCTGTTTGACTCTGCAAATTGTACAACATCATTATCAATGTGCATTATGCAGCACCACTTGATTACGTTTTATCTTTACTCCACATCATATACAACTACAGTTGAATCAATATCTAATCCCGATAATTTAGCTAAAAACTGTCAATCTCGAACTAATAGAGATCATACGCTGCAAGATACATCAACATCAACCACTAATTTCGCATCAAAAGCAGGTTTGACTTAAACTTTACCTTGTTGAACCAGGGATCATGAAGAATATCGAGACCTTGCTTATGAACAATGGTGGGTCGATGACCTTCGATGGTGGTGAAGGATCTTGAAAGCCTGTGCTGTAAGCATCTGATCATGGACGACGACAATCGCATCTGGCGAGAGAAATTCGACATTTTTGGCTCCGGATAAGGGGGAAAACTGAAGGAATTTAGGTCACAAGTGTGCCCTAAATAATCGGGGCAGAATCTTTGGAGGTTGAAACCATAAAGTTGCTGTTTTTAGAAGGTGAAAGGTTTTCGCTACCAGCTTTGACTGACTGTCATCAACGGAATGGTGTCGGCAACATACACTGCTATCGGGTCGGGTCGGGTAATTAGCGACCACACAATAATGAGAGGATATTATTTTTGGGATATGTTGCTTGCGATACATAAGAGCTTGACCTTAAAAAATCTTGATTTTAAGTCCTCGTTTGTAAATATCATGAAATCGTGTTAATATGAGCAAATATAGTAGTTTAAACTTTGAACCTCAAGTGTAGCTACTTTGAATGATATATGGTTCATATTGTTTTCAATGTCTTGGGCTGAATGGATTGACGCATGAAGGTATATTAGCCTGGTAACATTCATTTAAGATGGAAAGAAAGAAAATATATTATTGTCTTAGAAATTATATTTTTGTAAGATAAATTAAAATTAAACTATTATTTAAATATAGTCGAGAGATATCCGAAATAAAGTATAAACCTATGCGGCTTGTGGAGTGTTCAAGGCATTGATTTCTTCTTCATGATTTTGACTTAACCCACATACAAAATGTACAATGAACATATGTAGGGTGAAAAGAGCTCGAAAACCCAAGAAATATGAAAAGGCACGTTTGTTGGGAAATAGGTTATCAGGTTCAAGATATCTTGTAGCATAAAACTTTTGGCGTTTACTTAACACCGTAAAAGAACTACAAACATGATAAGGTCAAGTTGAATCAACAAAGTGTGAGGGGTTATGTTATATAAATTGACTTGGATAATTCCTATGGAGAAATATGTTTTTGGCATCGATATGCCTAATAATCCAACCACAAAAGAAAACAATGGATAATACCAATCTTCTAGTGGTAGGTTCACAACCAGAATAAATGTATCGAAGTAATCGGCCCTTCATGTAATGAATGTTCTTGGTAACAATTCGGTCTTTATATTGACCAATGGTGTATCCTAATCATATAGATCTACTTACACCCAACTATGTTGATATCTCGGGGAGTTGACACCAATACTTAACTACGTTTAGTGTGTTAAGCAATGTAGATACATGTGTACCTAGTTTCTGAGCTTAATGTAATATGTCTTTAGTGCCTTACACATATGTAATTGAATGGATACTTTGATGAAAGACAATGTGTGGTTGTGCTTATAATGTTTATTATTTCATTGATTAGTAGTTTAACGCTTATTGAACTGACTATATAGGTTTGTAGTTGTTTGAATTAATCATAGTAATGTAATGATTAAGAAATATATTCAAACTTATTAATATGAAGTTCTCATGTGAATGGCCCATGCTAATGGACCATACGCATGAACAACTTCATGCGAATGACTCAGTCGCATGACTGAACCAGAAGACTGGATCAGTCGCATGATTGTAACATGAGATTGGCTCAGTCGCACGACTGAACACTCAGTCGTGCGAATAGATCAACCGCATGGCTCAATCGCATGACTAAACCATACTTGTGGTTCAGTCACCCGAATGAGGAACCCTAACCTATAAATACCACTTAAATCATGGAAAAACAACACTTACGTACCCTAGCCGTCCAGAGACCTCTAAGAACCTGTTCCAAGTTCATAGATCGCACTAGATCGATTACCAATCGTTCTTAACATTTAGATTCAATCTACAATTGTTTCTACGTGCGTTCTCATTGATTGGATAGTCAATCAAATAGGATTCCGCACTATTTGATTCGATATACACGTATATCAATTAGTACATCGTCCTAACAAGTGGTATCAGAGCTTTGGCTCTTGATTTACATGTGATTCAAACGTTCTTGATATAAAAATTGTGTTTTCCACTAAAAACGCAATCCTTTTGTGTCAAACGGTGTTTTAGACGTCTCCAGTTCGTAAAGTTAACTTTTTTCGGCATACGGCAATTAGGGTTAGTGAAAATTCGTGTGTTTTGCATCCAAAATACCTTAAGCCTTCGATTTTTCAATATCCAGCAGCTTCAGTCGCCCGATTGACTCAATCGCACGACTGAGTTCATACGCATCCCTCATACGCACGATTGGACTCATTCGTACCTTCATTCGTACGACTGAACTATCTAGTCGTATTGTTCATTCGCACCTGTCCATTTTTCCCGATTGATTCATCCGCATTGGTTCATTCGTACGTTTGAGCCATCCGCATTGTTCAATCGCACGAATAACCCAATTGCACATCTTCATTTGCACCTTCATTCGCATAAGTGAAAAAAAATTTGTTCCAACGATTAAAGCTGATAGTAATGGAGGACCAATACTCGGCATTCACAGCAGGGAAGATTCACGGATTCAAACCTACTGCTTCTGGAGAACGAAGTGGGGAATCATAACAAACCCCCTAGGCCACGTTAGATGAATACCCACAATGGAAGCAACGTTTCGAGATCTACTTAAATGGAGTAGATCCCAATCTATGGGAATCAATAGAAACGGGTATAGTATGCTAGTAGGTGCTGATGGAGTCAAACTTACACTAGGTGGCATGACTGATGGACAAAAGGGCAAGTAAAATGTTGAGAAGAAAGTTTATGCTCTGCTTACTCAGTCAATTCCTAAGGATTTTTTCCATCAATTTTCTGAGTACACTCAAGCAAAGAAGTTATGGGATGCATTAGAGAAACAATATGACGGAAACGCATCATTAAAGGCCATAAGGCTAAAGCTTTAAAGAAGGAGTTTGACAACTTCTCGCCGATGGGTAAAGAAAGCTTGGATGACGTCATTGACAGGTTCTACCACTTGATGAGTGAGCTGCACACTCATGGAGTGACAACGTCTATGGAAGACAAGGTGTCGAACTTTGCTGATGGTTTGCCAGAGAAATGGGTTTCCTTTGTCTCCAATCTCAGACAGAATGGTATGCTAACGAAGTTAGATATAAATGATTTCATTCTGAAGCTGAGAGAAGAAGAATTAAGGATGAAATACAGAGCCCAAAAGTCTTCTTATGATCAGAATCCGACACTGTACAATGCGACTCCACAAGCCAAAACGTCTGGAGCACCACTTCAACGCTTTTGTGTCAAGTTCAGCTGGTCCTTCTCAAGCCTCTACTTCAGGGTCAGAAACGTCAGGGTTGTCTGGTACCCAATACATTACACCTGAAGCAAATGCTACAAAAAAAGACCAAGAATCTTGGTAATGACAGTAGAAGTAGCAAGAGCACATGGATCTCTTAGAAGCTGTAGTCCACTCCTATGATGGACTAATTGCTGGGAAAATAGGGAACTGCCATCTGGCAGATGAGGACTACGAGCAGGTGGACGAGACAGAGCTGGAAAAGATGGATATAATGTGGGCCTTAGTAAGTGCTGTCCAGAGAGCTAAGAAGTTTGTTAAGAAAACCGGACAGAACTTGGTTGCTACTAAGGACACAACTTTCGGTTTTGACAAGTCCAAGGTTACCTGCTTCAATTGTGGGGAAAAGGGGCACTTCAAACGTGAGTGTGTGAAGCCCAAAAAGACAGGAAATGGGAATCCTTTCTCATCCTTCAATCGTCAGAACCCGCAGTTAGTCCTACTTCGTCAAGCAAGGATCCTAAAGCCTTGACCGCTCATGATGAAGAAGGACAAGATTGGAGCTTTCGTTTTGTGTCTCCGGGAGAATCCAACATTGCTAGTGTCGAGGACTTAGATGACGACTCAGCAAGTGTGATGTCAAACATTGAAGAATCTGCAACTGTGATTGATTATCTACCTGAAGAAGGACAAGTTCAACAAGTCCAGAATCACCAGAACCAGAATGTCAGACTCTGCTTTGATGGCTGATTCAACCACTCCCTCTCAGGTAAGTACCACTACTCAACTTTTCAATAATCATGCTTGTTCTGATTGTAATAAATTTAGGGAAAGCATTGATTTGAAATTTGCTAGGTTATTAGATCACAATGATAGCTTAGTAAAGGACTTACAACTGTGCACAGAAGCCAATAGAGTTCTAAAACAAAATGAGCACAGTTACAAAGAAAAGATAGACCTTTTGAACAAACAGCTTAGGGGAACAGAAGTAGTAGCTTTTAACCAAGCTAATGACATTAGGTACTATCTAAACTCCCTAGAAGACACTAAGAAATAGAAGGCAGTTTTAGAAGTATAAGTAAATTCACTAAAACAAAAACTGCACAGTTGGACAAGTTCCTCTCACATTGTCCAACACTTATGAGAGAATGTAGCAATGGGGAGGGTTTGGGATATAAAGTGGTTCTACCACCACCTAAGACCTTGATGAATGCAAAAAGTAAACCAATAAATAATAACTCAATCAAGGATCATGTGGTGTCCACTCCTCTAGTAAGTGACCCAGATTCCACATGTAAACCTATTGAATCTGGCACTAAACTAAAGAAGGCCACTTCAAAATCACAAGGTAAAATGCCCTGTGTCAATCTGGACAAACAATTTGAAAAGGTTAAAGTTAAGTCTGGGTCAACCAAGTCTAATTCTGAACCCAAAAGACCAAACAAGTTAACCACCCTCGTGCTTCATGTCTAAGTCCAGAGAAACAAAAGGTAAAAGATGTTATAAACGTTCAAACAATTAATTCTGTTAAATCAGATAAAACATCTAAGCAAGAAATGTCAAAGCCCAAACAAAACAATGTCACACGGGTGTCCCACACTTCTCCACGGAAACATTTAAATCGTCAAGTTGAAAGCAGATCATGTTACAACTGTGGAAAGTATGGACATATTGCGTCTTATTGTCCTTATTATCAGACGCCAAAGAAGAAGGTAGAAATTTATGACACTAAAGTAAGCTCTTCCAAAATAAGATCCATGAATCCACCAAAAGGAGTCAGTAAACCTAAAGTTCAACCTATCAACTAGTCGTCTGTTTACCACAAACAGGCCTTACATAAGATTGGCTTATGGAAGAGAAATCTGTCCATGAATCTGATAATGAGAGCAGAAGACCATAGATCTTCCCTCACCCTCAAAAGGTCAATGGGTGGAATTTATGATGTGTGATGCCTCTGGGTCACCCAAGCCAGTAAAGGCTTGGGTCCCTAACCTGAACTAATGTTTTCAATTGAATATGCAGGTGTTCGCTATAGTGCTGAAACCAACACGTGTATTGTCTATAACGGAGCATCCAGCACATGACTGGAAACAGGGCACTCCTATCAAACGTCAAACAAATAAAAGGAGGCCATGTTTCATTTGCTGGAAACAAAGGAGGGTATATCACAGCTTAAGGGGAAGTGGGAAATAAGAAAGTAAAGTTTGACAAGGTAAACTACGTTCAACAACTTCAAAATAACTTACTTTCTGAATCCCAAATTTGTAATAAAGAGTTTAAAGTAGTATTTGATAACAAGAAGTGCTATGTCCTGAAAAGGACTATGTGATCCCGGAGGACCAAGTCTTAATGTCTGCCTCAAGATATAACGACCTTTATGTCTTGGATCTATCAAAGGCCTTCACAACGATCATCAAGTTCAGTGCTTCTTGTCAAAGGCTACTGAGAAGGACTCCATCTCCTGGCATCGGAGAATGGGACACATTAATCCACGAAAGATGAATCACTTGATCCAGAATGATCTAGTGAGAGGAGTTAACGTAAAAACTTCCAACTTCCGGATTTCTGTGTGGCATGCAAGAAAGGAAAACAGACGAAGAAGTCTCATAAGGAAAAGAGAGTTCATTCCATCGAACTTCCTCTTGAACTTCTTCACTTGGATTTGTTTGGATCGTCAGTACAAGAAGCATCGCAGGCGACTTGTACTGCTATGTAGTTACAGATGACTACTCAAGATTCTCTTGGGTGATGTTTCTGAAATCAAAATCAGAAACATTTGAGTCATTCAAAGAGTTAGTAACTACACTGGAGTCTCTCTACAAGCTGAAGGTAAGACAAGTCTGCTCAGACAACGGAACCGAGTTCAAGAATCAATGGATGGAGGCTTTCTGTAAAGAAAAAGGAATTGTGCACCAGTTCACTTCCGCCTACACTCCTCAGATGAATGGCGTTGCTGAGAGAAAGAATCGCAGCTTAATAGAGACAGCACAGACAATGCTAGCAGACTCGAAGCTGCCTATCCAATTCTGGAATGAGGCAGTTACCAATGCGTGTTACACGTTAAATCGAGTTCTAGTAGTTAAACGTCATGGCAAGACGTGTTATGAGTTACTTCAATGATGTAAACCAAATCTAGAGTATCTCGAACCGTTTGGCGCGCCGTGCACACTACTGAAGAAAAATCAGGAGGGAAAGTTCAGCGAGAAGACTGACGAAGGAATCTTTCTGGGATACAACATACCGAATAAGAGAGTCTACAACAACTCAACGGGTCAAGTAGAAGTGTGGTGTAATGTTGACGTTCAGAGATATACCACCCCTCCTACTGGAAAAGGACCCGCTTTCTTTTTCGACTATGATGGCTTCTTCAAGTCCTTCAACATCTCTCTCTCTACCTCTGATGATGACTTGGCAACCAAAATGATGTTTGAGGTCTTAAACGCACACATCACAAGACGCCACATCATCTGGTTCACAAGGTGAATCGTCTAACCAGTTAGGGGGAGCACTTGAGGTAAGTGACTCCTCCTCTGACG
This sequence comes from Flaveria linearis, assembly GCA_024085815.1. NCBI lineage: Eukaryota > Viridiplantae > Streptophyta > Magnoliopsida > Asterales > Asteraceae > Flaveria > Flaveria linearis. The sequence goes on from CM044003.1 coordinate 83,277,410, forward strand.
ATGAAGCTGTGGAGAATGACCAGAACAATGAGGAGGAACAGGTTCCCATTCCTGCAAGTCCACAAGCATATGACATTGATGCCTGTGTCTTCGGACCTCAAACTCCTACTGCCTCAGATACAGAACCAAACGTCCATAATCTTAGTTCTGAGGTAGTTGTTCCCACCACTCCTGGATAACGCCTAAATGTCTATCATCCTCTAGACAATGTCATTGGGGATGTCAGATCAGGAGTTCAGACTAGAAATCAGCTATATTCAGCTGATTATGCCTCGGTAACGCAAAAAGGATACCTTCACGATGGTGCATATCATTGTTTTGTGTCTCAGTTTGAGCCAAAATACGTCAGTGAAGCCCTGAATGATGAGGCATGGGTCAGTGCCATGCAAGAAGAACTTCTTCAGTTCAAGAAGTTAAATGTATGGACACTAGTTGATAGACCTAAAGGTGCTAAAGTCATTGGTACCAAATAGGTCTTGAAGTGTAAGAAAGATGATCAAGGTGTCATCATCAGGAACAAGGCTCGGCTTGTAGTTCAAGAATTTCGACAAGTCGAGGGAATAGATTACATTGAAGTATTTGCACCTGTGGTGAGAATGGAAGCCATCCGTATCTTCCTAGCCTATGCCTCTTACATGAAGATTAAAGTCTATCAACTGGATGTGAAGAGTGCATTTCTTCATGGTGAAATCAGAGAGACAGTGTACGTCAGTCAACCCGAGAGATTTGAGGATCCATATCATCGGGACAGAGTTTACAAACTCGACAAGGCTTTATACGGGCTTCATCAAGCTCCCAGAGCCTGGAGTGAGAAACTCTCACTCACCTTGTGAAACACGGATTTCGCAGAGGTGTAATTGACTGCACATTGTTCATCAAAGAAAAGGATGGTGATCTGCTGCTTGTTTAGATTTATGTTGATGACATAATCTTCGGTTCTAAGAACGAGGATTTATGTAAAGAGTTTGAAGTAGTAATGAAGACTGAGTTTGAAATGAGTGCCATGGGAGAGATGAAGTTCTTTTTTGGTTACAGGTGGATCAGACACCAAAGGGAATATTTCTACATCAAACCAAGTATGTAGGAGATATTCTCAGTCGGTTTGACATGGAGAATGCTTCCGCAGCTGGGACTCCACTTGCTACAAACCATGATGTAGCATCCAACGAGAATGGTGATCTGGTAGATGCCACCATGTACCGAGGAATGATTGGATCTCTCATGTACCTCACTGCCTCAAGACCTGATATCATGTATGCGACATGTCTATGTTCAAGATATCAGGCGAAGCCAAAGGTTAACCATCTGATGGGGTAAAAAGGATATTCCGTTATCTGAAGGGTACACCAACACTTGGGTTGTGGTATCCTCATGATGATGACTTTGAGCTTACGGCGTATAGTGACTCGGATTATGGTGGCTGCAAGATGAATACAAGTCTACATCAGCAGGATGTCAATTCTTTGGGAGGAGATTAGTGACCTGGCAGTGTAAGAAGCAGACCTCGGTTGCTTTGTCAACCTGCGAAGCTGAATACGTTGATGCAGCAAATTGCTGTTCACAAATCATATGGATACAACAGCAAATGCGGGACTATGGTTTGCATTTCTCTTCTACTCCTAATTTTGTTGATAACTCTACTGTAATTGCAGTAACAAAAAATCCAGTTCAACATCCTAAGACCAAACACATCGGTATAAAATATCACTTTATACGTGACTGTTTTGAAAAGAACCTAATCGATGTGGTTAAAATAAATCTGATTTTCAACGCGCTGACCTCTATACAAAGGCTTTTGATAAACCACGTTTTCTATATTTGTTAGAGGTCAACGGCGTTAAAAAGAAAAGTGATGTAATTTCAGCAGATGACCATGCTTAGTCTGATGCCAAAAAGTCTATTTTTTCAAATTTTTATTTTCTTTATTTATTTTATTTTATGTTTTAATTAAATTGATGTTATTTCTTCGCCTATTAAAATCCTAAAAGCGCAAATCGTTTATGGCTTTAGAATTTTAGGGGGAGAATAGGTTTAGTTAACAACATTAAAAAAGAAAAAAAATGAAGGAGGAGGAAGGCTAGCTGATAGAAATCAGATCGTATTTGTGATACCGATTTAATAACTTTGGAAAATGATAGTAACAAGAACAAACCATTTGGGATTTTTAAAAGATTAAATTGAATTAGATGCGAAGTTCAAAGTATAAGTCTGTGTAGTCTGAGCAATATAAAAGGAAAATGATAGTAAAACTGGTTACTACTAAGGTAACACAAAGAAAGTAGATCTAGAGGTTTTTAGACTACTATGATGTGTCGGTAGATTCAACACAATAGATGATTAGACCTCATTGGTGAACTCAATTTAAACTAATCTGTTCAACTGAATGTGGGTTCCCATCTTATCACTGGTTAACACAATCAGTTATTTCCAATAAGGGTTGACGAGCAAATAAACGCCATAAATGTGTGCGGATGACCACAAAAGAGCAAAGCACATAAAAAATAAAAATAAATACAATCAAGCTGATAACCTATGTTATTGGTGCGTTATGTGCAAAAGAAAAATAAATATGCTCTAACAAGAAGATAGGTTTTGTGCCTCTCTACTGTGCGATGACACTGACCTGAGGATAAGCATAACCTAGATATGCTAGAATTCATTGTTGTTTGCCGCCTCTCTGCTGTGCGGTGGCGCTGACCTGAGGCTTGGCTTCTCTTTGAAAGCTCTAAGAATAGTCTCTTCTTGTCAAAATACCCGTAGACCGCTAAAAAATCTCCTGCGGAATGTTGATTACCATATAAGCGTGGGCTCCACAAATGTTGGTTGAAATAATAAAACCTAATATATCACCAATCTGTGTCAAAAGTCTGTGTATGGATTTAAGTGGTCAAATTATACTGACAATCAGTGTGGCTGCAATTCTTAAAGTCCAAATCAACATGTGCCTCTTGTAGTACCAGTATGATTTCCTAAAATTGCTAAATGACCCTCGATGAAAACAAGAATCAAGCATCAAATGATTTTGGAAACACGTCCTAAATGGTTTGATGACCTGTTATTCCATAATGAATCGTTTCACTAATGAATCGTCAAAATAACTTGAAGGTCAAAATAACTGAAGCTGCCTGTTCTAGAAATAAATCTGGTAGATTTATATCCTAGGATTTCCACCCCACACAAAATCACAAAAAGCATTTTAGTTTTGCAGTTTAATTTTGCCTGTTTAAATTTTTTTTAGTCAATTTAGCTTTATCTGTCGGACTATGACGTGGAATTCAATCTGGGATTTAATCACCTAAAGGGTCACGTCTGAGGTGACCAAACCTATGTTCAAATGGTAAATGGGTCACGTCTGAGGTGACAAAATGTGTCTTTTTGAAAGATCACGATGAAGGTGATCAAAAGTTTTCAAAGTTAAAAGGATCATGTCTGAGATGAACAGATGCTCAAAATGTTTAATCAAAAGTTAAATGGGTTAAATGTCAAATGGTCATAAAGTCAAAATCATGAGTATGATCCATTCGCATGACTGGACCATGAGTATGGACCAATTATACGATTGGACCATACTTATGCACTAGACAACCAAATGGGCATAAGTATGAAACCATTCAACGATCGATTACAAGATTGAGCCAGTCGCCCGAATGGAGCTGTCCGAATGAGTCACTCGCCCGACTGAAACCCAGTCGGCCGACTGAATATGATCGACTGAACCAATCGCATGACTGAGATCCAATCGCATGAATGAAAAGAGCGAATGGGTCCAGTCGCCCGATTGAAACCAGATTCAGTATAAATAGGGCCATAGTCGATCGCATACACTCATCATCCCTCATTCTCCCTAAAATCGCACATACCGTTACTCTGCCAAATTTTCCTCTGACCTAATTTGACCTCAAATTTCATATTCTGACGATTTCTGGTGTTTACACAGGTACAATGCGGTACTATCTAACCAAATTTCAGTCGATTTGACCCTTAAATTACGAAATTCGGCCCTAACAAGAACCGAGACTTAAGTTGGACCAATAACCTAATAAAACTAAGTAAATGTTGAAATCAAGGTTATATGATGCTAAATAGGGTTATTGCGAGTCTAATGAGCCAAACCACGATGTTAAATGTTAAGATTTGGTCAGAATTCGAATCTCAATCGAACAAACAGTAGGTTATGCGACTGGACACCCGGATGAACTACAATCGCACGACTGAGCTGGACGAATGACTCAGTCGGCCGAATGAATAATGCGAATGAGCTCAGTCAGCCAACAGAACCAATCGCAGGTTCAGTCACCCGATTGAACTCAGTCGTATGATTAGTCACCCGACTGTATTCAGTCGCATGTTAGGTCAAACGACTGAACCCAGTCGTATGGTTCAATCGCACGATTGAACCAGACTGATCTCAAACAGGTTAATCTTAATGGTTTTTGTTGTATGGTGATCTAATGTCTATGTGTCTTGTATTATAGATATATGGCTGATCGGTGGTCCATAAATTCCAAGCACAATCATTTGTGCTCACTTGGATGCCACAACTCAGAATGGTGCCGAGTTTGCTGGGATCATTGCATTCCTAAAGAGATCTGAATCCACAGAGCTATATCCACACCTTGCACTCCCTATAGGTCGATACAGCAGGCCTTCTGGGAGGGGGCATCGGTTGATCGTTCACATGAGCCCTAAACATCCGTAGTACTATTTTTGTCAGGCTATCGAGGTTACTGCTGATGATATACGACGAGTACTCGCTCTGGGTGACAATGCTGATCACCCGACCAGGCTACACCCTCTGACAGTGAGAGGGTGCTTCCTAAGGATGAGGTACGCTGGGGATATAAATGCAGGTGTGCTGAACAAGAGCAACCTGTGTCCCCAGTACAAGTACTTGGCGCATGTGATTCTAAAGTGCATGGCATCGAGGAGGGGTGGCTTTGATGATCTCTCAGACCAGATTCAGAATGCCTACGTGGCACTGGTCCTCAACCACCCCTTTAGTTCTCCAGTATGATTTTTGCCTATCTGATAGAGAACCTTGAGGCAAACGGCAAGGAGGGATTCTGCATGTACCCCAGATTCTTGCAGCTGATTATCGATGAGAAGCTGCCCGCCTTGCCCAAGGAGAGCCACGATGCTGTATCGCTGGAGATTATGAATGATACGACATTGGGCCGCATGAAGGTCTACAGGGGGAAGCAAGTCAAGCCCCCTGTGAAGAGACTCTTCGGGCATCTGGCCCAGGCTGATTACATGGCGCCGGCTAGGCGAAAGTGGCGCCATAAGGAGAGTGACTCAGATGTTGAGCAATTGCTCTTCCATCTGATGACTCCGACGATGACGGTGACACCGGCAGAGACTCTGGGCCAGCATCTACTAGGTGCCCCACTACCCATGTTACACCTTCACCCCTACTCATACAGATGCCACCACTGCCAGCTTTCACCAGGATTTCTGTCCTCCCAATGAGGAGGAAGAGAGTGTGAGGAGCCTCTGACGAGGACTGTGGGCAGCAGGGTGGTTGCCACAGAGAGAGGATTGAGGGCGGTTGGTGGACGCCCAGGGGAGTCCGGGGATGCTGTGCTGATTCAGATCCCTCATATGCCCCGGACCCGCTCAGTAGCCAAGGCGGATCCTCAGTGTCTAGAGGCACAAGGAGGAAGAGTATGGCTCAGCCCTATGGCAAGAAGGGGAAGCGACTAAAGTTTACCTTGACCTCATCTACCACCACCGCCACTACTTCCACCACTCCACCTACCGCCACTACTCACCCATTCCACACTTACCCACATCCCATCTACCACCACAACCACTACTTCCACCACTCCACCTACCACCACTACCTCCCCCTCCACCACTTACGTAATCCCATCCACCACCACTATACTCACCCATCTCCACCCCACATATACCACCACCCATATTCACCACTGCTACCACCACCACCACCACTAGCCACCAGGCAGGACCATCATCTCACCCATCTTTCCCTTCCGGCTCGTCTACTCCAAATGGGGTAGAGGAACATCTTTCAGCACTAAACCGTATGGTGCTGAGTATTAGCCGCCGATGACGAGAAGACTGCATAGCTCCGACAGTTAGTGGAGCTTACTGCTGCACAATCACTGCAGATCTCTCAGCAGGCACAGCAGATTGAGGAGCAGGCTCAGCAAATGGCTGCTCAGAGTCTAGAGATTACCTAACTCAAGGAGCAGAACGTGTTAGCTTCTAAGAAGATTGAGGAGTTGGAGGATGCCAAGAGGACCATCCTACTCAAACTTAAGGGCTCAAAGGACGAGCTTTTGAAGATCAGAGAGGGTGATGATGATGATAGTGATGATGATGATGATGATGGTGATGATCAAGGTGACGATACAGAGGGAGATGACGATGTTGATGCAGGTGATGATGATGAAGGAGAAGGAGAAGGAGATACATCTGCTACGGGTGCCACATCAGCAATGAAAGAAGGACCAAGAAAGCTCAAGACAAAGGTGCCTCTACATCAGCCCCGTCAGCAGAGGAACACATGATTCAAGACAAAAGTAATGCATAGCTGTTTATGTAATTTAAAATCATGTGTATTTGAATATTGTATCAAACTAATGTACATAATGTTTATATTTTGTTAATGTGTTTCTGTTTTGATTATTGACTAATGGCTGATGTGTTATATGCTTTAAATCAAGCAGATCCAAATTATCAAAGAGATAAATATGAGGCTGCTCCCCTTCAACTCACAATGATTCTTAATCTGCAAGGGATAGTCAGGAGATCTGTGAGTTACACTCCTGAAGAAGGAGAAATAATTCATGATCTCACTGATGAGCAATTGGCCGAAATGTTCCGACTCAATCCTGACGAGATCGTGAAGGATGCTCCGACAGTAAACGTTGAAAGTGACGATGAGCTAAATGATATAGACGAGATAGAAATTGAGGATGTCACGACCTAACATTATCCAGAGTATACTGATAACGAAGAAATGTCGTTCCCAATCTGGGAGACACCCTAGTCAGTGATACATTCGAAACTCTGAATAAAATGAGCAGGAGTCGGAGAAGGACAAAGAGAAAGCCCAAGCCTCAGACGCCGATGTCAACATCAGAAATGCTGAATGGGCATCATGTTTTGCAGAACTTAGAGCCCAACGCAGTGCTCCAAAGTCAAGTGTCTACATCAAACTCTATAAAGTGAAGAAGCATCACAAGATGTCAGGCAAAATTATAGCGTGGGCCTATTTTGAAGATCTTAAAGTTTATGCTGTTAAAAGAGAGAAAGGGATTGAATACTTCAGATTCCCATACGATCTGAAGACTCTTTTGGGATTTGAGCTTAACCAGTTAGCGAAGTTGAAGTTGCTATATGCTGACTATCATAAGATGTTAGGCTGGTTTGAAGCTGCTTTAAAGAGAGAGTACCACACCAGGTGGGTCAACTTCAAACCTCAACAACCAATGAGGTATATCAGAAGATCGAAGTTGATGCCATTACTGGAAAGCCAAAAGTAGTGCTGAAGTGGAGTCCTCCGCACATGATGTCTAGAATCCCCTCTACGGGAAATGCCACAGGACTTCACTCCATACTTTAAGTAGTGGTACTACGATTGGAGAACAGGTGAGGCGGTCATAGTGTTGAACAGAAATGGTAGCATTGAAACTATCAGGGTATTTGACCCCATATGGCTCACTAACTTGTCAGCTGACGATGTTTACACCTTATACAAGTGGCCACTGTTCTATGACGTGCAAGATATTTTACAAGCCCTCCAATTCCAAAATTAGATCAGACTCTGCTTTGCATTTGAAATACATGCAGGAGTTACAAGAGAGGAGAAGTACAAGAAATATGAGGAGCTTATGAAGAATGTAAGACATAGATGAAACTAGGTCCACGGGGGAGTTTGTAGATACATGTGTACCTAGTTTCTGAGCTTAATGTAATATGTCTTTAGTGTCTTACACATATGTAATTGAATGGGTACTTTGATGAAAGACAATATGTGGTTGTGCCTATAATGTTTATTATTTCATTGATTAGTAGTTTAACGCTTATTGGACTGACTATATAGGTTTGTGGTTGTTTGAATTAATCTTAGTAATGTAATGATTAAGAAATATATTCCAACTTAGTAATATGAAGTTCTCATGCGAATGACCCATGCTAATGGACCATACGCATGAACAACTTCATGCGAATGACTCAGTCGCACGACTGAACCAGAAGACTGGATCAGTCGCATGATTGTAACATGAGATTGGCTTAGTCGCACGCTGAACACTCAGTCATGCAAATGGATCAACCGCATAGCTCAATCGCACGACTTAACCATACTTGTGGTTCAGTCGCCCGGATGAGGAACCCTAACCTATAAATACCACTTAAATTGTAATTAAACCAAATTTGAGGTAATTAATTAAAAGTTAGGTGTGCAAATTGCAAATATGAAAACTAAATATTAAAAACCCAAACCGTCCCCTCCCTCCCGTAAACTCTCGGCCGAAACCCTATCACCGCCCTCTTCGATCGACTTTCGACCGCTAAGCAGCACCGGCATCTCGCTCGTGACGCTTTTGTTTTCGACAATTACTTCCCTTGATCTTCCGCCTCTAAACCAGTAACGTACTATCTTCGTCATGTTGTTTCGTTTAATTCGGTTTTGTCATCTTGAATCGGGTTGTTTCGGTGGTTCGCGGTGTTAAACGGTGGTGGTGCGGCGATGTTTCGGTGGTGTTCTACACGGTTGTATGTGTGATTAATTGCATATATGTGTATTTGAACGCGTGTATGTGTGTGCAATAATATATATATGTACATTATAGTGTATGTTTGAATTGTGTATGGATGTACATATATGAACCGTGGTACATGGCGGTGTCGATGTGGTGTACGTAACTACGTATGTGTGTACGTGTGTTACGAACGTGACACGAGGTATCGCACAGCAGCCTTCGGCTGTTGCGGTGGCCCTATGGCGGTGTACGTTGTATGGTGGTGTTGTGAATGCATGTGTTTATGCGAATGTATAGATGCGATGTGCGCGTGTGTTCGTTTGTATGTATATATATGTGTGTGAGTTTTGGCTTTGTGTCTGCCCGAAAAAACAACACAGCAGCCTTCGGCTACTGTGTGTTCCATGTATGTACATGTGTGTCATGTAAATGTGGGTTTGTGTGTAAATATATATTGCAGTGTGATGCATGTGTTGCATATATGTGTGCTTCTACTTTTATTATGTGTATGAATTATATATATATATATATATATATATATATATATATATATATATATATATATATATATATATATATATATATATATATAATTGGGTGTATGTCAATATATATGTAGGTCGGTATGAGATTGTATGTTTTGTGTGTGGAATTAGTGTGTGTTTAGTTAGGGTGTGCATGAGTGGTATTTGTATTTGTGTGTGTGACTAATATATATATATATATATGTATGTATGTATGTATGTATGTATGTATGTATATATGTATGTATGTATGTATGTATGTATGTATGTATGTATGTATGTATGTATATATGTATGTATGTATGTATATATATATGTATGTATGTATATATATATATGTATGTATGTATATATATATATGTATGTATATATATATGTATGTATAATATGTATGTTGTGTGCATGATGATATTTATGTGTAATATATTACGGGTATTATGTGATTATAATGACGGAGTGTATGCATCGCATAGCTATATTAAGTGGTGCGTACTTATTGTTTAGTTAAACATAAGAGTGTGCATGTGATGCATGAATGTTTTAGAAGAACATGTAAAATATACATAAGAACACTTTATATATATAAGTTGTAATTGATGGTATTATAAGTATAATCGAGTTATGTAGATTATACACATAGTCATGTGTGTACTTCCGTGTGATGTCATGATCGAGTCGCGCGATACACCTGAACCGACCCAATCCGAACTGACCAAACATACCTTTTCTCATTGAACGTGTTTATAGATTTAATTACAATTGATTATAGGTGTTTGATCGTCCGTTGCTCGCATTTCTAGAAGCGTTTTGTTCGATTTACTTTGTAATCATTTCAAGTGAGTTTCGCGACCCTATTTTATTACAATTATTTACAAATATCAAGGGGGAAAAGTGTGCTTAACCTTTTTTATGCTGTGAACTTATTCAATCCTTGGGACTGTTGTGTTTACTGTTTTGTAAGTATTTGTCTGGTACATGCATGAGTTGTCTGTGTGGTTCTTTATTCACAACTATTTAACTCCGGTGTTGGAGCCGACAGACAGGTATTGATAGTACTATTGGGCTGACACCCCCACCCTTGTTTGTTAGTACACTAGTTGGGACTGACACTGGCCAGGGACGGGCCCTAGGGTGAATATGTCCCGACAAGTTCTGTGTGTACGTCGTAGGTTTAGTTATGATGCTCATGTTTACATGTGATAGTACTTGCTTATAACTGTATGCACACATGTCGTACCAAACTTTTACACAACATCAAGTTTTGTTTACTATTTAAACCTGCGAACTCACCAACAATATGTTGACCTTTTGAGCATATCTTTTCAGGTAACAATCATGAGGATAGCTAGGGATGCTGCCTTGGCGATGACCTTAGATATACATTATTTAAATTCGTTGGATGGCTTTAATGATTGTACTAACTTTAATTTGTTCATGCACATTATGTTCACTTGTTTCCGGGGTTGTGGGATTTTATACTTAATTGTTTGTATGACTACGTTTGTCGTGGAATTGACTAACTACGACACAAGTCTCCATTTGTGTCGGGTACGTCATGACATGTTGGCTATTATCATTTAATACATCTCTATTAATTTAACAATGTGTTATGACGATCTCATCCGTTACATCCTCATGTTTCCGCTATAAGCAGGGGTGTGACACATAGATCGCACTAGATCGATTACCAATCGTTCTTAACGTTTAGATTCAATGTTTCTACGTGCGTTCTCACTGATTGGATCACCAATCAAATAGGATTCCGCACTATTTGATTCGGTATACACGTATATCAGTTAGTATATCATCTAGTACACGATCCTAACAAGCAATAATCTTTTACTCCTAATCATATAGATCTACTTAAACCCTCTATCATTTACTTGTCTTATTCACTCTAATACACTCATACTCCTAATCTTTTATCTATTACTAGCCTAACCATTCGTGTGTTACACGAGTTGAAAAATTAAATTTAAAATAAATAATATATAAATTATGAGGGACTATAAATAAGTTTGTAATATATACGCATGTGAAGATCGATTAATAAATATGTATATGTAAATTAAATGAAAGAATTAAATACATAGAAAAACAATATTAATGTTTATACATATCTAAAATCTTTTTTGTATACAAATTTTTAACCGGATTCAATAAACAACTTCCCGAATTTAAGAAATCATCTTTTTAAAGTATTCTCCTATATTGTAGTGCCCTATAATTAAAAATGTAAAAAATAAGAATATATATCAGATATGTATTATAAGATAAATATTAAAATAATAAGATAACAATTCTATTAGTTGAATATACCTCTCCCTCAACCTCAACAAACTTAACAGAGTAAGTTTCTATTGGATTATTATACATTGATTGCCTTAATAAATGAATGACAACGTGATATTCCAAGATCCTTTAAGAAAGTTAATACTAATACTGATGATGTCCTGTTGAGCAATATAATTTGATAGTTTATCAATAACATATAAACCCATATACATAAACAAAAAATAAACTTAGTGAAGTTTATTGTCATTGGACAAAAAATATTAGTATTAAGGTTAATCATTAAAAACTTGTTTTTTAAATCAAAGTGCACGTATATTGTAATTGTATGTAATATGAATGTCGAATATAATGATTGTGTGAAATAATAGAGAAGTAAAAGAAGTCCTTTACGAATAATATCAAAACTCTTTAATCATCGAAAAAATTATTTTGTATATTTCTCAAATATCTTTGATAGTCTAGAATAGTAACATAAAAAAACTTGTTGTATATATATAATAAAATAAACAAACAAACAAATAACAAACATACCCAGTGTATTCCGCTGGAGAGCAGGGTCTGGGAGGGGTATATGGTGGCATGTCTTTCCTCTATCTAGAAAGATAGAGATACCGCTTCCGAAGAGACCCCCGACTCGTTAACAAAGTCAATAACATAACATCATAGTACAAAGCATACAACACAAAGATATACATCACATAAAGAATTAGATAATGCGCTCAATAATTAGATAACGGCATGTAATACCGAAAGAGGGTAGATGATGAAAACTACACCTAGCGAGTGTGGTCCGCCATATGTCACCGTATACCCTTCCCACCCACAAACCCACTAAAAGTCCTTAATTTTAATTCTACGCCTCCACTCACTTCTATCCTCTATATATAATAAAATAATGGTATAATATTATATAATGCAAGTAAATATTATATAATATTATTATAATATAAATGATTTTTAAATTTAAATTATTAACCCAAAATACTCGCTTTGATTGTTACTATTGAAAATTAAAATATTTGAACTACATATGCTTTTTTTGAATATTCAAACTGTTAGTTTTAAATTTTAAATTTTGAGTAATTTAGTTAATTATTTTTAGATAAAATCTTAGACTAATTGCAGATTAAATATAAAATTTAAAGTTTTTAAATTTCCGTTTTAATCATAAATTTTTAAAATCTAATTTTAGAATGTTGTTTAATTAGACATTAGATATTATTTAAACATGATTATGAATGATTATGAGATTCATTTTAAAACAATATTTCTAATAAGATGCATGTGCAATCGAATGTAGTGAATGTGCCTTGAGGCAATGAATTGCCTAAATTCTTGTCACGTGGCTTACAATCTTTCTTTTATTATTTATTATGATTAAGATTGAGATTTCAAGTGTTGTTAAAAAGAAAATCCATTATTTCAAGTTAAATAAATCTAGATATCTTTATAAAACCTACTAAATTACTTCACGTACCACTAACAAGTTAATAATGAAAGGTCCTTACGGTAATGCCTGATTTTACTTTGGTCACTAAGTATAAGAAATTACAAGAATGGTCCAAATGTATGCATGTTTGCAACACAAAAGTTCCTATCATGAATGAAGAATTAACTTTTCTATTAAGTAGATGTGAAAAGACTAAAATGCTACTAATTAAATTAAAACTCTTGTATTATTATTGTCACTGTCACTGTCACTGTCACTGTCACTGTCACTGTCACTGTCACTGTCACTGTCACTGTCACTGTCACTGTCACTGTCACTGTCACTGTCACTGTCACTGTCACTGTCACTGTCACTGTCACTGTCACTGTCACTGTCACTGTCACTGTCACTGTCACTGTCACTGTCACTGTCACTGTCACTGTCACTGTCACTGTCACTGTCACTGTCACTGTCACTGTCACTGTCACTGTCACTGTCACTGTCACTGTCACTGTCACTGTCACTGTCACTGTCACTGTCACTGTCACTGTCACTGTCACTGTCACTGTCACTGTCACTGTCACTGTCACTGTCACTGTCACTGTCACTGTCACTGTCACTGTCACTGTCACTGTCACTGTCACTGTCACTGTCACTGTCACTGTCACTGTCACTGTCACTGTCACTGTCACTGTCACTGTCACTGTCACTGTCACTGTCACTGTCACTGTCACTGTCACTGTCACTGTCACTGTCACTGTCACTGTCACTGTCACTGTCACTGTCACTGTCACTGTCACTGTCACTGTCACTGTCACTGTCACTGTCACTGTCATTGTCATTGTCATTGTCATTGTCATTGTCATTATCAGTGTCATTGTCATTGCCACGGCCACCGCTAGTACCATGGCCACCGCCACCGCCACCGTCACCGTCACCGTCACCGTCGTCACCGTCAACGTCACCGTCACCGTCACCGTCACCGTCATCGTTAATCGCTATCGTTTCGTTATCGTTATCGTTATCGATATTGTTATCGTTATCGTTATCATTATTCTTACTATTATTATTATTATTATTATTTGTTATTAATTATTTATTATTAATTATATATACTACTATATAAAGCATAAACTTAGGACACGTATATAATCTCATAAAAAATTTAAGACACCTGATACAACCTCATAAGCATTAGATACAAGTATTCGATGCAATCATTCCTATTTTGCCCCTCATTTAATAAAATTCTTCTAATTAATACATTAATTAATTCATATTATTAATACATTATTTAATAGTATGAGATTATTTATTTCACTATATTATATATATATAATATATAATACAAAACCCATATAGTAAGTGTTTTATATACAATTATTCCTAAATTGTTCTCTTTTAATAAGCTTGTTCTACTTAATATATGAGGTAAGGAATATGATTAAATTCACTATATTAAGTATTATTTTATTTATAATAATTTTAATTAACTTTATATTTATTTTTTTTACTATTTAAATTAAGTATTATATTATTAATTAAATACTATTTACCAAATATTTACATAGTTATATATATAATAATAATAATATAATAATAATAATATAATAATAATAATAATAATAATAATAAAACAACAACATCCTAGTATATCCCACTGGAAGTGGGGTCTGGGAGGGGTTGGATGGTGGCAGATCTTACTTTTATCTTTTAGGATAGAGAGACCGCTTCCAATGAGACCCCCGGCTCGAGAAGAAGGAAAAAAACACATACACACATAGATTTACAAAATAAAAATGGTAGTTTAGAAAACACAATGACACATAACCCACATACACATCTTAGGCAATGAACAAACGGCAGACAAATTTACAAAATAAAAAATGCATATTCAATAACAGCACTCCTAATTACTCTACTCTATGATTGCTTTAAAAGTCCCTATTCTTAACCTTGTATTAACACTTCACTTATAAAGGACAAGGAGAATCTACATATGTCACACGCATGCACTATATCAACTGATTCCCACTAACAGTCTTTAACCTTAATTCTACGTCTCCAATCACTCCTATCCTCGATCATGTGCTCGAGAGGTGCAACTCTAACATGTCCCGCCTAATCAACTCCTCCCACGTCAACTTTGGTCTTCCTCTACCCCTACTACTATCTAAGACAATGTGACCTACAGTTCTAACTGGTGCTGTCATCTGTCTCCTTTCATATGTCCAAACCATCTCAATCTTCCCTCCCGAATTTTGTCAGTGATGCATGCTACCCCTAATCTCTGTCTGAACACGTTGTTCCTTATCCGATCCATCCTTGTGTGGCCGCACATCCACCTCAGCATTCTCATCTCTGCGACCTCCATCTGCCGGCCTTGTGACTTCTTCATAGCCCAACAATCTGTTCCGTATAACATAGCAGGTCTAACCGCTACTCTATAGAACTTTCCCTTTAGCTTTGTCGGGAACCTCTTGTCATATAAAATCCCTGACGCTGCTCTCCATTTGCACCATCCTTCCTGGACATGGTGGGCTACATCACTGTGAATCTCTCCGTTCTCCTGGACATACGAGCCAAGATACTTGAATCTACTCTTTTGTGGAACCACCAATCCTACATACTAATTTGTGTGTCCTCTTCATTCGCACCACTAAAGTTACAATGCATGTATTCCGTTTTAGAGCAACTTATCCTTAAGCCGTTATGCTCTAATACCGTCCTCCACTCTTCTAACCTATCATTAAGCATTCTTTTATTCTCTGCTATTAAGACGATGTCATCAGCAAATAACATGCACCACGGAACTGGCCCCTGTGTAGACTTGGACAACTCATCCAAAACTACCGTGAAAAGAAATGGACTCAATGTTGATCCTTGGTAGAGACCCGCCTCTACTGAAAAGAATCTGTATCACCCACCGGCGCACACACACATGTTTTCGCCCCTTCATACATGTCCTTGACTAAAGTAATATATCTCTCTAGAACCTTTCTACCCTGTAGACTTTCCCAAATAAGTTTTCGCGGCACACTATCATAGGTTTTTTCCGGGTCGACGAAGACCATATGGAGATCCCTCTTCTTTTCTCTATATTTCTCCATTATCCTCCTTATGATGCGTATGGCTTCCGTTGTAGAGCGCCCAGACATAAATCCAAATTGATTTATCATTACCTCAGTTTCTCTTCTAAGTCTCGAGTCGATAACTCTTTCCCCAAGTTTCATAGTGTGACTCAAGAGCTTTATTCCCCTGTAGTTAGTGCAGACTTGAGCATCCCCTTTCTTCTTATATAAAGGAAATATAACGCTATTCCTCCATTTATCTGGCATCTTTCCAGTCTTGAAGATAATGTTGGATAACTCTGTTAGCCATTGGACTCCTTCTTCCCCCATACACTTCCACACCTCAATTGGTATATTGTCTATCCCTACCGCTTTAGCCCTCCCTATTTTCTTAAGGGCTTTCCTCACTTCCTCGCTTGTAATGCATTGGCAATAACAGTTATTTTGTTGTGTTGTTTGAGCTGTTTGATCGTTTTCTGCTTGTGGACTAGCATTCCCTACACTGAAAAGTTTGTGGAAATAAATTTTCCTCCTCCGCTTGATGTCTCGCTCTTTCACCAAGACTTTCCCATCCTCACCTTTTATAAACTTTATCATTCCTAAGTCTTGTCTCCTATGCTCCCTAGCCTTGGCAATCCTGAACATTTCATGTTCTCCTTCCTTTGTCTCTAACCGCTTGTACATCCTCTCATAGGCTATTGTCTTTGCCTTTGACACTGCCTTTTTCACCTTTCTTCTGGCCTCCTTATATCTATCTTTTAGTTATTATCATTCTTCCTCATTATTATAGCTTAAAAGTTCTCTACAACTTTGTTGTTTGATTCTTATCTTCTCTTGCACGTCTTCATTCCACCACCAGGATTCCTTACAATTGACGGTCCTTCCGGTTGTGACCCCTAGTGTTTCCTTAGCTGTTTATATAACTCTAGAATCCATAACCTCCCACTTTTGGTTTACGTCTTCCTGTGGCCTAGCCTAAATCCCTGGTATGACCTTTGAAAGGATCAGATATGTTGTTTGATCAATTAGGTTTGATTCGCAGCGGAATAGTATAAGAATTAGACAAATTCAAGCAAGAACACAAATGATAATTCATGGAACAGTACAGTTATAGAGAGAAAAGGTATTTCTGCAAAAGGAATATTTCATTTAACACACGCTTCGGCGATTACAAAATTAGGTCAGCCTCCCTTTTATAAGGAAGGTGACGTCAGCTGATGTCACTTGATAGTGACATCTAACCGTTATTACAACAATACTGAAAATTGTTATTACAACAACTACTGAAATTAAACTAAACTACTGAAGATGTCTACAACAGCTGACATCTTCTTACAAAAGCTAAGTGTAGTACTACTATAACTACTGAAATTACAACTACTGAACTACAACGTCTGAAGAACAGGCTCTTCAGACGTTTTACATTTAGTAAACTACTGAAAGAAAACTACTAAAACTAAAATAGAAAACTACTGAAAAGAAATCATCACAATAACTGAAGAGTACTACTTCAGCTGTTGTGACAACCTCTGAAGTCTTCAGTTCTTGACTTCAACTGTTGTAGTCTTCAGTACTTGAACTTCAGCTGATGTCTTCAGTACTTGAACTTCAGCTGATGTCTTCAGCACTTGAACTTCAGCTGATGTCTTCAGTACTTGAACTTCAGCTGATGTCTTCAGCACTTGAACTTCAGCTGATGAAGTCTTTAGTTGTTGTCATCAGCTGATGAAGCCTTCAGCAGTTGTTGTGATGTCTGTGGACTTAAAGGTTTTTCTGATCAGGCTCATTGGTTCTTTTGGTCCAACAACTCCCCCTAAACCAATGCAGCCAAACCTTTAACTTTATTGATGTCCCACTTATTAGGCAGAAAAGTTTTGTCTTTTTCTTCTGGATCAGCTCAGAAATGACCAATATCAGCACAAGCCAGGGAAGAGGTTTCAAAGATCTGATTGGCAAAGGATGGATGGGAACTCTGTCTTGGGGAACTGGACACAGAGCTGTTACCCCATCCATGGAACCTACTTCCTACTATGAGTCTGTAAGACTCTCTCACATAGGCCTCAATTAAGACTATTTGATCCTCCATGGTAAGATCTTCAGCTTCTCCTCAAAAAGAACTCAGGACCATAGTACTCAGACAGGTATTTGACCTGTTTCCCATTTCTTAACTCCACTGTTGTGATTTCTCTTTAAGCAAATTCATCAGGGTGATTACCCTCTAGCAACAAATGGAGTTCATTCTGTTTGACTTCCTCAAGCCTCTTGTGTATTAACCCCTTTTTCACCATTTTGTTCTCCAAAAACTTTTGTGGGGGAAGTTTGGCTTTATAGGCTTTCTTGAAGTCTTCTAGGATCTCCCAGGGTGATATATACAATGACCAGCAAGATCACTACATCTACAATCTTTTCACTTGGCCATTGTATCTGTGTGGAATGTATTTTTATGAATCCTATGACTCACCCTGGGATCAGGCCAAATCCTTATTCTCACCTTCTGATATTGAAAAGTTTGTTTGAGAGCATATAGAACCTCTGAGCATGTTTTCTCATGGATATAATCGATGAAGTTTGAGTATAAACTTTGTCAACCATTTCAACAGCCTCATCATGTAGTTTATGCTGTTCCTCTTCTTCAAGTTTTACCTTCACAGTTTCCATCTGGATTGCAGGAGTGAGTGTTGGTTGACTCTTGGCCTTAGGCAATGTAATGACAGCTGAAATAGGCACCCTGTCCTCATCCTCATCATCATCATTCTTCTTCAAGCCTCAACACCCTTCTCTTCCTCTTCTTGGTGGCATCATCGGCTATGGTTTCTTGGGTAAAGGAGTTGGTTGTGGGTTGTGATGTGGGTTGTTTTGGTGTGGGAGATTGGACAGGCTGTTCTAGCATTTTTGTAAGAGAAGCTTGGGTGTGCTTGGCTAGATCAGTCTTGCTCCCAGCACCAAATTCTTAAGGGCTTCTATGATCATCCCTTTAGTGAATACCTTAGACAAACAGATCTTGTTGGTTATTTCCAAGATACTGTCCCTGGACCATGATTTGACCTCAAGGACTGATCTCCCCAGATACTTCAAAATGAATCTTGCCTAGCTTTAAGTCTCTCCTTCTCTTCTTCACTATAGCAAGACCATCGGTGTTCAATCTCCTGAATCTCCAACCTCCTGATCTCAGTGCAAGCTTAGCTGTATCAAAGCCTTGCCTAAACAGCTGATCATGATTTTATCCATTGACCTGCTGTGTTGGTCATCAGCTTCCTTGACCATATCATCCAGCTTCTTTTCATCAGGAGTCTTTTCACTTTCACCACCCTTCTTCTTCTTATATGTAACATGAAAGTCTTTTTCTTTTTCGGACTCCTTCTCCATCTCCTTCTCCACCACCTTCTCCTTCTCCACTTCCTTCTCCACCTCTTTCTCTTTTTCTCTCTCTTTCACCTCTTTAACTCTTTTCCTCTTGATTGCTTTCACTAACTTAGACTCCCCCTTTTTGGTTGCATTGGTTGCAGGGGTTTGAATGTCAGAAAGTTTCTTTGACACAGCATCATCAACCAGGGTTTTGATGTTTGAGGAAAGCCTCTCATCAAGGGTGTGATTCACAATATCAATAATGATAGGAGTGATAAGAGCAAGGATGTTTTAAAGATAGCAACCATTTGCTCAGAGGGGTTCTATCCCTGAGAAATGGTACCAGAAGCAGAGGCTGGTGGCTGATTATTTGGGAGTGGCTCTGTGTGTGGGAGACCTTCAAAAGAAGGTGCCATCTGTGGGTGAGTGTTGTCAGATGGACTTGATTCTTGAGAGAATTTGGCAAGTAGTTCTTTTAATCTACTTACCTCATCCTCAAGAATAGTTTTTTGGGCTAAAACATCGTAAAAGAGGCCCAGGTCATCATCAGTGTTAGCTGAATCACCTGACCTCCTGATTATATCAGGATGAACATGTACTGAGTGTGGATCAGTATGCACATGTGCCCCTTTGTCTTGGAACTGGGGACTTCCTGCCTCAGGATGAAATCCTTCATCAGCCGTTGCCTCTGGTGAGGACTTAGAGATGTTACCAACTTCACCCTGTTCATGTGCTGAAGTAGGAGAGTGGCAGCCTCACCAGATGTTCTGATCTCTCTTCCATATAGGGAGATCGAACATTCTAATCCCTATGCTGTGGGCTCTCAGCAACACTTGGATCCTCCCTCTCAGTGGTTGAGATTTGCCCAGTTGTAATAGGTTCCTGGGGAGAGGGTGGAGTGTTAAGCTAAGTCAGCACTTTTGCAATTATAATGGTTGGACTTTGTGGGCTATTGCAATAGGAGATAGGGGTGAATCAGTTTGCACCTGGGAAGAGTGGTGCTCTTCAATGGTAACCTTCTCAAGTGAGATAGGTTCCAGAAATGTGGCTGCCCCGGAAGTGGTTGCTTTAGGATCCTATTGAGAGGATTCCTGAGCGGTTGTGGCTGGTAGAGTCTTTATAACTACTGGGGGATTAGTATCAGTAGCTACTTCCTGCCTTGGTGGTGCAGGGGCATCCTCAGGGGACTCAACTCCCTGAGTAGCCTTTTGGGCTGTTTAGTTTTTGGCTTGGTGGGGACTTTGGGTTTGGAGGAGGAGGCTGTGGGTTCCCGCTGCTTGGGTTTTAGCAGCTTGGCAGCCTGTTTGAGGTGTGTGTCTGAGTTGTGCCTGGAGTATACTTCAGGCAATACAGCCAGAGCAGGGACTCCTAGGCCAACAAGGCCTCCAGCTTTTAATTGATTTTCTATAATGGCCATAAGAAACCTTGGATATAGTATCCATCTGTTAGCCATAGGTTTCATAGCCATATCTTTTAATTCTAAAAAGATTATTTTAGAAAAATTAGTTTTTATTGCTCAAGGATAGAGAACAATACCTGCTGCCACCTTGATGACATTTGATCCCAAAAAATGATTTGGGGGCAAGGCAGACATTGACCATGTGAAAGATAAGTCGTTCAGGATCATGGAAGTGCTTCTCAGGATTGTGGAAGCACGGAGGTCACCTTGGTATCCATGGTGTGCAAAAGATAAGTCGGTTGTGCCCTTAGGATACTTAGTGACGAAGGTGACATCATTCAGATTTAGGGTTTGGCGAATGATGTCAGAAGTGATGACCACCCTCTGTTGGTTGACAAACGATTGGAGAATGACCTCGGTGTCATTTTCACCAGTTTTAATGGTGATGTTTGTCCAAAACTGTATGAGGGATTCAGCGTGGATGATTGGATTTAGAATAAAGGCCGTTTTGTAAGGAGATGCAACCATCAGATCAATGGCGGCATCGAACTTGGTCCAAAAGGCTGATTTTATGAGGTAGGCTACACAGTTATGGCGTGGTTTGAGCTGTATGGTTGCCATTAATGTGAGAGAGAAGTTTCAGAGTTTTTGAATGTTTAGGTTGTGAGAATGAAAACTCTAAAGGTAGGGTTAGGTATTTATATGGTATGGTCATGAAACAGCTGATATAAAACGTCTGAAGGTTTTGATGTTAGTCATCAGGTGTTTGAAACGACTGATGACATGGTTTTAACCTCAGAGGTTGTAAGTGACTGAAGACTTGGTGTTAGTCATCAGTAGTTGAAAACTACTGAAGATGTGGTTTTGTCCTTCAGAAGTTGTAAACAACTGAAGACTTGGTGCTAGTCATCAGTAGTTGAAAACTACTGAAAACGTTATTTGTCCTTCAGAAGTTGTAAACAACTGAAGACTTGGTGTTAGTCATCAGTAGTTGAAAACTACTGAAGACATGATTTTGTCCTTCAGAAGTTGTAAACAACTGAAGACTTGGTGTTAGTCATCAGTAATTGGAAACTACTGAAGACATGGTTTTGGCTTCAGTTGTTTTGATATGAAACAGCAGTAGTTTGAATCAGCTGAAGAGTAAATTTACTCATCAGCTGTTGTCGTCAATTCATGTTTCATTCTGACCTCAACATTTACTCATCAGACTTCGTCTGTATTTCAGATTTTCATTGCCATCAGCTCTTTGGAATATTTATTCTTCAGCTCTTGTGAACAAATGTTCAGAAGATCTTTGAAATAAATTATTCTTCAGAACTTGTGAACAAATATTGTCTTCAGTACTTATGTGGAAGATTACACATCGGTACTTTTGGACAAAATTGTTCTTCAGCACTTTTTTGTTAGAAAAGGCATCAGGAGTTATAACCACATCAGTAGTTATAATTTATCAGTTCTTTGCAACAAATAATGTACTTCAGTACTTTGAAGTATTTTAGTCTTCAGTAGTGTGAAAAATGCTGAAGACTAAATAACTCATCAGCACCTATTTTTGACTTTTGTATACTAATGCTCATCAGTACTTGTGATCTGAGAGCATTAATATTAGTCAATTTATTCCAGCTGCAGCATACCAAGCCTTATCACCAGATTTTGAAAAGTTGCACTGTCTAAAGGCTTAGTAATATATCTGCAAGCTCATCAGCACTAGAAACAAACTTTAGATCAATCAGACCTTTTTCATAACAATCCCTAATAAAATGATGTCTGATCTCAATATGTTTGGTCCTAGAATGCTGGACTGGATTCTTAACAATACAAGAGCTGAAGCACTATCCATGAGTAATGGTCTTAGTCTCTGTAATGCGATAATCCAATAATTGATTCTGAAACCAGAGTACCTGAGATGTACAACTTGCAGCAGCAATGTACCTGCTTCAGCAGTTGATGTAGCAATTGAAGTTTGTTTCTACTCTGCCAGAACTAAACAATTACCTAGAAATTGGCATCCGCTAGAAGTTGATTTTCTGGTGACTTTGCACCCTGCATAGTAACTATCAGAGAAAGCAACTAATTTGCAAGAATGCCTAGTGGAATACCAAGTCCTAGAGATTGAGTTCCTTGCAAGTATCTAAAGATCCTTTTGACTGCAATCAGATGGGATTCTTTAGGTGCAGCCTGAAATCTAGCACAGACACATGTTGCAAACATAATGTCTGGCCTAGAAGCTGTAAGGTACATCAAGGAACCAATCATACATCTGTAAGGGTTTCATCAACCGCTTTACCTTTCTGATCAACATCCAGTTGTGTGGTGCTACTCATGGGAGTAGAACAGGCCTTACAGTTTTGTAAATCAAACTTTTTCAAAAGATCTTTTGTATATTTGGACTGATGAATGAAAGTTCCATCAGCCTTTGTTTGATTTGCAAACCTAGAAAGAACTGTAATTCTCCCATGGCACTCATTTCAAACTTTTGTTGCATAACTTGTAAATTCATCACACACTATGGATCAGAGGATGCAAAAATAATATCATCAACATAAATTTGAACAAGTAGCTTATGTTGTCCCACTTTCTTTATGAAAAGTTTTATCTATGGAGCCTCTGGTGAAATTATTTTGAAGAAGAAAATTTGATAATGTTTCATACCAGGCTCTAGGAGCTTGTTTCAACCGATATAGAGCCTTATCAAGCTTATACACCCAATCTGGATGTTTATTGTCCTCAAAACCTGGTGGTTGACACACATAAACCTCTTCTTTTATTTTACCATATAAAAATGCACTCTTGACATCCATTTGAAAAACTTTAAGATTGTGGAAAGAAGCATAAGCTAAGAACATCTGATTGCCTCTAGTCTGCTACAGGGCAAAGGTTTCATCATAATCAATACCTTCTTCTTGTGCAAACCCCTGTACAACCAGTCTGGCCTTGTTCTTGAAAATTTGACCCTTTTCATCTGTTTTATTCCTAAACACCCATTTAGTGCCTATTGCACACTTACCTTGGGGTAAAGGAACCAGGTCCCATACTTGATGCTTTTTGAACTGAAGAAGCTCAAGCTGCATGGCTTCAACCCATCCATTGTATCTTAATGCAACATGATAATTCTTTGGCTCTTGCTAACTGATGAAGAGTGCATAGAAGCAGAAATTGGACAATTGACTTCTGGTTGAGACTCCAGCATTGATATCACCAATGATCTAAGACATTGGGTGATCTTTCAGCTCTTGATAATAATGAGATCTATGCAAGTGTTTGAAGGGGATTCAGCAGCAACAGATGTTGATGCAGATTCTTGAAACCATATAGGAGATGTAACTTAAATGAAGTAGATGATTCAGAAATCTCATCAGCATTTGTTGTGGATGGAGCTGCTGAAGCTACAGGAAATCATGTTTAGATGACTCAGGCAGTTGATCACTAAACCTGAAAAGGTGAGTACTATCAGCATCATCATCAGTACCACCAGTGGAGAACTGTGTGCAGTTGGTGATGGATTATCAGAACTACAACAGCTGGAGATTGATAAGGAACATATTGCAGTATGTCCAAATCAAATAGCTCCATAGGGTTTGTGGAATTTTATCCTTTGGAGATTCATTAAACTTCACATGCAAAGTCTCTTCAACCATCTTTGTTCTGCAGTTGAAAACTCTGTATGCCTTGCAAGTAGATGAATAACCAATAAAGTACCTGCATCCACCTTTGATTCAAACTTCTGAAGTGGATTCTTTGTGTTGAGAATGTAACAGGGACACACAAATGCTCTAAAAAATGAAATCAAAGGGCCAAATGATGTAGCACTTCATAAGGAGTCTTCATCAACCTCTGATTTACTAATACTCTATTTTGCACATAGCAAGTTGTGTTGATAGCTTCAGCCCAAAAGGTCAGTGGCAAACCAGAATCAGCCAACATTGACCTGGCAGCTTCAACAAGTGTCCTGTTCTTTCCCTCCACCACTCCATTTTGTTCAGGAGTTCTTGGAATGCTGAACTGCCGCTTGATTCCCTTTGACAAGTAGAAGTCATCAAGTGTGTGATTTCTAAATTCTGTGCCATTATCTTTCCTCACACTCTTGACTGGAAGGGAATACTGTTTCTCAACATACAACACAAAGTTCATAATAGCTTGTGCAGCTTCATCTTTGGAGTGCAGGAAGAAAGTCCATACAAATCTGGAGTAATCATCCACAATTACCAGACAGTATTTCTTCTTTGCCACGCTCATTACTCTTACAGGACCAAAAAGATACATATGCAACAATTGTAAGCAGGCAGTGGACTTTGGCTCTTCTATTGGAGGGAATGATACTTTGTGTTGCTTCCCTTTAAGCAAGCAGAGCAGTTGTCATCACATTTGAACTCCTTCATTGGCAATCCTCTTACTAAACCATGGTGAATCACTGGTTCATGTTTTGAAATTTACATGACCAAGCCTTCTATGCCATAGAGTAGATTCTTGAGGAGAAGCCTTGGAGAACAGGCAAGGATGGCCTTTAGATCGATTTTCTTTGACAAGTCTAAGGCATATACTCTGCCTGTCCTGTTGGCCTTCAGGGGAGTATGATCATCCAATCCTTGTCAATCAAACTCAGAACTTTGGAAGACAGAATCTTACAGTTTTGACTGGTGAAAAGGGCAACATGACTTTTATCACATATTTGACTGACACTCAAGAGATTATACTTGAGATTCTCCACATGGTTGACATCATCAAACCTTATTTCACCATTTGAAACAAAGCCTTTGCCGATGATGTAACCCTTAGCATCATTATCAAAAGATACAAACCCCTTCTTTCCTTGAGAGTAGTAATTAAGAAGAGAGCTGCTCCCTGTCATATGCATGGATCCTCCACTGTCCACATACCAGATGCTTCTATGGCATGCTGAAGAACCCTATATTCATCACAAGAAACTAGTTAGCTTTTGAGACCCAAACCATTTTGGTTTTGGGTCTGTTCTCATCAACAGATTTCACACTAACTGGTTTGTCATGAGTTGCAGCCTGTGGTGATGGAGATGGTGCAGAAAAGGATTCCTTTGTTTTAAGCTTAGGTTTCCTTTTCTGTGGTTTAATCACAGGAACATCTATTTGGTTGACTCTCCCCAATAGATGTTGAACCATCATAACAAGTTGTGTCTGATTGGTTGCTAAAGACTTCAGCTCATCAGACACATCAGTGCTTGATTTTGATGGATTCCTGTGTTACACCATCTTCCTGTGAACACCTTCAGCTGTTTCCTGAGTAACCCCTTCCTTGTTTTTGGATTTCTTTAAGGATTTTAGTTTTTCAGGTTGAGATATTGCTGGAACAAACTTGGTTTCAAACTCAACTTTTATTTCATTAATTTTCTTTTTAATGTTTTTGTCTTTGTTGAGTTTTGAACCCTTTCTGTACCAGCAATCATCAGTGAGATGATTGAATAAGCCACATATTTCACATGGCTTTTTCTTCATCTTTTGTTGATCAACTGCTGAAGAAGATGAAACTACTGAAGACTTGTTCTTCAGTACTTTCTTCCTTTCAGTACTTGTGGTAAGTACTGAATGATTCTTAACTGCTGAAGATTTGTTCTTCAGCAGTTTTCTATCAGTACTTGCAGTTTTCTTCCCTTTCAGTACTTGTAGACTTTCTGATAGATTCTTCAGCAGTTTGCAAACCCTTTCTACTTTCAGTAGTTTAGGTTTGTTCTTCAGGTGTTGTAACTTGCCCATCAGTACTTTGGAGACAACACCTGAAGTGATCAACTCTTTTCTGATCATGTGATTATCAGCATTTGAACCATCAGCTGTTTCAATATCAGCTGATTGGTTTTCTGGAGTACTAATGCTGACTTCATCCTCTAATTTTGGTGCATTATCAGAGGATGAATCACATGATGAGGTGGATTGGTTATTGCTTTCTTCTTCAGATTCTACTTCTAACCTAGGAGTAAAATCTGTAGGAGGAGCAGTGTGATTATAACCAATTCCAAACTTCACATTGGAAGCTGTTTGCTTGCTGAGAAGCATTTCAAAACCCTTGCATGATGTTACCCAGCGTTCACACTCTAGAAGTACCTCTTCCTTTGCCTTGTCATCAGTGATTTGGCATTTTAATTTGTAAATCTCATCATTCTTTTCATTTAGCACAGACTCAAACTCAGCTTTTCTTTTGGAAAGCACTTTCTCTAGCTCAAGATTTTTATTAATTAAAGCTACATTTGCTTCTCTAATAGATGTAAATATGGCTATGCATGATTCAGAACATAACTTGGCCTTGGCCTCTTAAGATACCTGTGATGCCTGTGATGTTGAAGCATTGGAGGATATTCCATCAGCAGACTCCAGGGCTATAAGAGCAAGATTTCCAAAAGGATTTTCACTACCATGTTAACCAGCACCAGCAAACAGTTGTTCATGACCAGAAATATCATCTGGTAGACTGCTCCAATCAACAACCCAGGGTGAAAAAGCTGTGTTGGGGTTGAGATTGTTGATGAGATTGAGATGGTTGAGGCTCAGGAGGGCATGTGGTTGTTGAGCTATTGTGCTTGAACTGGCTTGTCTGAGGTATGTAAAGCAGGGTAAGAATATGGTATAGGACCTTGAGGGACAAAATATGCAGGTGATGATTGAGCTTGTGATGGATGACCAGAACTGGTGGAATGTTGCCCTTTGTTTTGTGAGCTATTGCCTTGAGAAGGTCACAAAGGGTGCAGATGAATTAGATCCAGATGATCTACACTCTCTTGCAAAGTGTCCAAGCCTATGGCACTTGTGATACCTCAACTTGCTCTTGTCAAAACCTACTTTGGTTTTGCAGAGAGACCTGGGAATTTCCTACCAGTTCTTTTGTAGAACTTTTGAGATCTGATATTGATCATTACCATTTGGCTCAAAATATCCATCTCTTCCAGATCATCATCCGGAATTCCTTTCAAGTCCTCCATCAAAAACACAGATTATCACTGCTACCACCTGAATTACAATCCACACCAACAAAAGCATGTTCTCCATAGTTTATAGAAAAATCAATATGCTCATAACATGAACCTTCTGATGCAGCATACTCTGACTCCTACCAACCAAGGCAGTGTTGCCTGGTACAAAGTCATCAGTGAGCTTTCCAGATGAAGATAACTTCCTTTCTGTTCTATCTCTCTTCAAAAGTCAGCAGTTTCCCATGAAGTTGGGTGAGAGATAGAGTGTCCAGATTTGCACTGGAGCGTAGGACAATAGTGTATGTGTCCCATCTCTCAGGCAGGGATCTAAGGAATCGGTTGTTCATCTGGCTGTTTGTATATTCTTGTTTGACCATTTTCAGCTCAGAAATCAAACAATAAATCACTCAAACTGTTGAGTTAGAGACTCACCCTTCCTATGAGAGAATGTCTCATATTGCTGGGCAAAGGATTTCCCTAGTATTTGCCAAGACCTCATCAGTTCCTCCAAATTATTCTTTCAAAGCAACCCAAGGACATGAGCAATTTCATGATGCATAAGCCCTGAATAGATTTCATTAGGCAGTGCCATGGCCAGAATTCCATGGCCATTAGCATCGATTTCGAACAGCTTTAGATCTTCATCCGAATACTGATCAGGTTTCTTCGGAACCCTCTCATTTGTTTCCGAAAGACTCACCATAGGCTTGTATGGTCCATGCACCACTGATTTCTAACATCCTGCGCTGTTGATAGACAGGTGATGGAGCATACGTCGTGTGATATGTTATACTCACTCCTAACAAGCATCAGAGGCTTTGTAAGGAGCCAGTATTGTGAGGATCATTGGTTGGTGTTGCCATTTCACAAGTTCAAGCAAATTCAAAGTAATTTCAACAAATCTAGCTCAAAACACGTAAAACCTCAATTAATTGACCAGAAGCAGCAGAAACTCAAACTCTATAACCAATTCTTGCAATTTGCTAATTCGATCAAACGTAGATATCAAAAGAGCAGTTTCAATGATCAATTGTTAAATCGATCAATGATTAACCGGCTCTGATACCATTTGAAAGGATCAGATATTAGTTTGATCAATTAGATTTGATTCGCCGCAGAATAGTATAAGAATTAGACAAATCAAGCAAGAATACAAATGATAATTCAATGGAATAGTACGGTTATAGAGGGAAAGGTATTTCTGCAAAAAGGAATATTTCATTTAACACACGCTTCGGCGATTACAAAATTAGGTCAGCCTCCTTTTTATAAGGAAGGTGACGTCAGCTGATGTCACTTGGTAGTGGCATCTAACCGTTATTACAACAACTACTGAAAGTTAAACTAAACTACTGAAGATGTCTACAACAGCTGACATCTTCTTACAAAAGCAAAGTGTAGTACTACTATAACTACCGAAACTACAACTACTGAACTACAACGTCTGAAGAACAGGCTCTTCAGATGTTTTACATTTAGTAAACTACTGAAAGAAAACTACTGAAACTAAATAGAAAACTACTAAAAAGAAATCATCACAACAACTAAAGAGTACTACTTCAGCTGTTGTGACAACCTCTGAAGTCTTCAGTTCTTGACTTCAGCTGATGTAGTCTTCAGTACTTGAACTTCAGCTGATGTCTTCAGTACTTGAATTTCAGCTGATGTCTTCAGCACTTGAACTTCAGCTGATGTCTTCAGTACTTGAACTTCAGCTGATGTCTTCAGCACTTGAACTTCAGCTGATGAAGTCTTCAGTTGTTGTCATCAGCTGATGAAGCCTTCAGTTGTGATGTCTGTGGGACTTAAAGGTTTTTCTGATCAGGCTCATTGGTTCTTTTGGTCCAACAACCTTATCTCTAAAGCAGTAATCTTTTCATCTTTCAGCTGCCCCCATCTGATCATAGGTCTTATTCTCCTTCTTGCTTTAACAATTACCCTCTTCACGCGTAGATCTGCCACCAACATAAGATGTTGTGTCACTAGCGTCCCGCTCGATATTGTCTTGCAGTCTTTCCACCAACTTCTTTATTCTCTGCGCATCAGCAAATAGTCTATCTGAGTGTGTCTCCCCTCCACTGCTAAACGTGATAAGATGTGACTCTCTTTTTTTGAAAAGCGAGTTTATAATGCCTAGGTCATGTGCCAATGTGAAGTCAAGTAGCTACCTACCAGCATCATTCCTAAGACCATAACCAAAGCCTCCATGCACCAAAGGAAAGTGATCATTATCCTTACCAATATGCCCATTAAAATCTCCTCCGAAGCATGTTTTTTGTCTCGAGGTTTGTCTCTCATAACTTGATCTAAACTCTCCCCGAAATTCTTTCTTTCCAATTCCCCTAACCCAACCTGTGGTGCATACGCGCTAATTACCGTCATTACCTCTTCACATATACTACGCTTAACAACATAATCCTATCATCATATCTTTTCACCTTAACTACGTTATCCTGTAGCTCTCTAGCAACTAAAAAACCACCACATTTTTTTGCTCCATCTGATCCCGAATACCATATTTATACCCATTGCACTCTAACGTTCTCTATATCGCCATCTAGTCTCTTGTAGGCAGGCAATCTGAACCCTACATCTCTTAATCACATCTATTAATTCTAACAACTTATATTTAACGTCCCTACATTCCATGATGCCAATCTTAATGTATAACTAGTTTTCCCTCTAGTTGCACTTGTCGTCACCGAACATGATCTTAAGGACGCATAATGGCTCCTCCTGTCTATATTACCAGACTACCCACAGTAAAAAACAAAACAAACCCACAACACACCCAATTCACTAAAACAAGGATGACACTAATACTAACTACGAAAATGTGAAAGTACTACGGCTTATTCAGACAGAAAAGACCAAATTCACAATAGTTATGAAAGAATACGGCTTACGGACAATTATGACACGTGTTGGGATACTTACGTGAGTGTTGGTTATAGATACGTTAGAAGAAAACCTGAAACCTTTCCTGCTTTAGTGGGTGGCGTGTGTGGCACGTGGGGGCGAGTCCGGAGACGCTTGACCTCTTTCTGTGTTCGAAATAGCCCTGTAAAAAGACACAAGAAAGCGACAACACCACAGATAGGTGGCGATGGGGTAAAAACCGTCGGGTTTATAACGCCTAGTTCGTGTTCTAGCAATGGGCTGGGTACAATCGACTGGGTAGTTTGTAGGCGGCTGGATATTGGGTATTTAGTCGAGTGTTAAAGAAAAAGATAGAACTATTTTATAATAATAATAATAATAATAATAAATAATAATAAATAAATAAAACAAAATAACAATAACAATAACAATAACAATAACAATAACAATAACATACAATAACATACAATACAAAACAACAACACAACAACAACAACAACAACACACAACAACACAACAACAACAACAATAATGATAATATGATAATAATAATAATATAATATCAGTATTTAAGGCCGGTCGGAAAAGAGACACAGTAGCACCCGCGCATAGAATGAGGCAATTTATTATACATAACATATAGAAAGTTATAATGAATATCTATATTATCTATACTATTTATAAAAAATTTTATAATGTCAAAACAATAATTTTATTTTAACCTTAAGACACCCATAGGGTTAGTATGGTAATATTATGGTGGATTTAGTTAATTTTTTAATCCATATGAATTCATTGAATTTAATAATAATAATATAATAACATAATAATAATAATAATAATAATAATAATATAATAATATTTAAAGTAATTACAATTGTTATTTGCAAAATAAAAACAACTAGTTGATGTCCAGTACGCGCGTTGCGCGAATCTAATTTTCGCTCACATTGCACATATACTAACGTTCAAGACTCGGTCAATGCTGACAGAAAGGCCGAGCAGTCACACGGCTGGGTAATGCATCAATATAGGTTCAGGTAAAAGGTGTCCTTTTTATAATGGGTTGAACTCTGGTTGGGTTGGCTGCCTAACATTTTTCTTGGACATTTATATAGATAAGAAATGTGATAATTACGATTAGATATAAGATACTATAAAATTTGTCTAAATGTTGAATAAAAATTACTTTAGAAGGTTTTTGTATGCATTCAAAGAAGATTTTGGGTGACTTTCAACACGTGTGACCTATTTGACATTAGCTTGATCTTTTTATTTGGCCCATATAGAAAAACACGACCCAAATTGATCCATTGATAAGTTAATGGGATAAAATTGCAACCCCTCATAAGCATCATAGTTCAATGAACAGACCTATACCTGATGCACAATACCAAATCCTGGTGGAACCATAACCATGTTTTGGAAAGCTTTGGAACCCCACTTTAGGAAAGCAAATCTCTCCTAGTTTCTCTGAAACTCAAGTTCCATATTTGCTTTTACTGCATTTTCAGACCTAGTAACATCAACTTGATCCCAACAATCACTACAAACACACAAACAGTTAGGTAACAGTAGTCAGGCAGGTGCATACACAGAGAAATGAATGAAACCATTAAAATAAACCAAAAGCATCAACATATACTGTATATGATTTTTTCAAACATAACATCCCATAAAGAAACAACAGTTGAGAGCAACAGAGACACGGAAAGAGGGTTAAATCAACAGCTACCTGGTGTATTGTAGGCTCAAAGTTCGCAAAGCAATGAGTCAACCATAGCTGCAGGGCGGTTTGCAGGTTATAACCTTCCATCCTCCAACCCTATCACACATAGCCAACGTCCTCATCCAACTTTTATTCAGGTGAATGAACTCATCACAGCCCATTAGAAACACTAACCTTGTATCAAAAGATCAACGTGCAAAACCAAAAGACATCCAAGGCAACCTCGACTCTGGAGCATGTCTTAGGTCAGATAAAACCAAACCGAAACTCCACAGACAACAGATGCCACGACCGACGACAGGAGCCGCCACCATCAACACCCACATCAGTGTATTCAATGAGCATCCATCGAACCATCGCCACCTAGGGTTTTTGAAGAACCCAGCGACGAGCCAGATTTGTCACAACCAGAGCATTGCCATCTAGGGTTCCAAAGAAACCCAGCAGCGTCGACGCCGGCAGCCGGTCAAACACGCGCGTTGCGCGTTTCTTCAGCGTGTTTTAGACGGCTCAAATATTGCCTCATTGTGATTGCAAACAATTGTTTATCGCGTCATTGTTTTTCATCATGGCCTACTAAGATTCAGGATAACCGTCCTAAGGAAAACCACATTGCTATATTCAGGCTTCAAGCTTAACATCCCATGACATCAGACAATGGAAACCGGCAACAAATACTGGAGGTAGGCTCAGTTTAACGCATGCTCACCGTCACCGCCCGTTCAACAATAGACCCACAGGTTCACAACATAGTCATTGAGCCCAACATAAACACAAAACCATAATCCGTTGCTCATCAAAGAAATCAATGGTATGCAAAACCAGAAATCATAATTACATAACTTTAGCCATAAAAGGGTTTAATGATCATTTGTTAGAAAAATACATGAATTAATCAACCTCAGGCTCGGATCTCCATTATGGCTGCAGCATAAGTAGCCACGCCAAATTGGGGAGATGCATCATTACCTGTAATATACCATAAAACAACCATCATCGACCCACATGCACAGATAAAGCAAGCCTCTGGTTAGGTAAAAAACACTAAACCAAAGGAAGAGAAGTAAATCGAAGAAGGCACATGCAGCCAGACCTCCATGTATAGAAACGAACAGAGGTGGAGGCACCACCTTGAAGGGCATCAATCATAGCCAATCTAAAAACCCTAAAAGGGGATCGAATGGACAGATTAGTGGAACGACAATAAAGGGGGTTTGCAACATCACTATCACTGGTTGAAAACAGCCCACTACTCCACCTCAACCGCAAATGGGCGGAGGAACGACAACAGACCCACCACCACCACCGTCGCACCCGTAAAAAATCACATCGAAAATGACCCGTCCCAATCTCAACCATTGAAAGGACGCTGACTTGCAAGCGACCACACCGTACCATCGCTAGTGATGATTACAGATAGGTTGAGGGAGACGCCACCGACGACATAGAGCCGTCATAGTTTGCGGTCGGCGGTGGGGCTGTGGTTAGTGGGAGGTGGGCGTTTGACGGTGGGAGTGGGCTGTGGGCGGGAATGGGGAGAAGGTAGGTGATTGCTTTAGAAATATGAGAAGATGAGATTCACCGTAGATAACAAATTGAATGGCTATGATGTACACAATCACTATTCACACTATTCATTTAAGTTGGTTTTTAAATATACTAGTTGAATTCAACTTCGTGCGTTGCGCGAGTAATTTAAAGTCGATAATCACCAGTACAACCCTAGTTCAAATCCTTGGCTCAGATCCGGCTTCTCGTTGCGGCTGCAAACCAACGTGGTTGCCACGCCAAGACAACGATTTTTCCCCTCGAATTCATCACAACCATCTTATTATATCCCCAAACTAGAATAATCAGACTAAGCCACGAAACCAACAACTTATTACATCAGCTTTTTAAACATGTAGGTTCATATAAGCGGACGATATAATACTCCTTTGGCTCAGACCCACACACGGTCTCAGGCTACAAACCATCTACACATGGTTGCCATGCCAGGACAACAACATGTTTTGGTTGGATCATCATTGCCAATGAACCTCTCGAAATAACCAATAATGCGCAACCCCACAAATTGAAGCCAACACGAAATAGCACAACGACAAACATATCATAGGCTCAAACCTGGTCACCGCCTCTAGCTGCAGACCATCTACC
Source organism: Flaveria linearis (assembly GCA_024085815.1). NCBI lineage: Eukaryota > Viridiplantae > Streptophyta > Magnoliopsida > Asterales > Asteraceae > Flaveria > Flaveria linearis. The sequence goes on from CM044003.1 coordinate 83,311,908, forward strand.
AATGGTTTCCATGCCAGGACAACAACATGTATTTGGTTAGATCATCACAGCCAACAAACAACCTAAAATAAAGCAACAATGTGTGATCCATCGGATCGAAGCCACCAATATCAGGCAGATTCGTGAGCACATGAAAAACCCAAATCAACATCAAACATCAGAGGTCTGCAAGAATCAAAAAAACAAAAACCCTACATGAAGAATCAGAACATTGTCACCTACAGGCGATAACTATTGTACATGCATGGTATCAGGAGTGGTCAGAGAAATAGCAAGTACAACAACGACAGCGAGATCGAGAATCGACGGCATTAGCCGGCCAACTATCATCGGGTAGGGTTTGAGAAAACAGAGCAGAGATGACCGTTCCGGCAACAATACCTACACCACCGTCGACCGACCATCGCCACCTAGGGTTTGGAAAACAAAGCATCGCTTACCGTAGGCATCTCCGGTAGCAATGGAGGTAGCGAGTAGCCTAGGATTTGGAAAAAAAGCACAGATGACCCACACCACCGTCGGCCGACCATCACCCCTTACAAAACGGCAGCCACCACTGGAGCCCTAGAACCACAGTCGAAGAGAGGCCAACGGCCTAGTAGTCTGAACCCAGGCGGAGAACAGGGGGCGGCCGCATGAACGCTACCATCTCGATGAGAGGGCAAACCGACAAAAAGCCGGCTCAACCGGCGACCGTCAGCACCCACCCGACTCGCGCCATCTCGGCCATTCACTCTCCGCCGTGTGAGGCCGGAAAGAGCAATCCGTCGGCAACTTCTCTCTATGAAAATGGGTGTAAAGAGACACCTACATCTGTGTATGCAGAAAGGTATTCTGAGGACCATATTGCAAATATCAGAATATCAGAAACTATGATGGTCAAAATATAAACAACCTAAAATAAAGCAACAATGTGTGATCCACCGGATCGAAGCCACCAATATCAGGAAGATTCGTGAACACATGAAAAACCCAAACCAACATCAAACATCAGAGGTCTGCAAGAATAAAAAACAAAAACCCTACATGAAGAATCAGAACATTGTCACCTACAGGGCGATAACTATTGTACATGCATGGCATCAGGAGTGGTTAGAGAAATAGCAAGTACAACAACGACAGCGAGATCGAGAATCGACGGCATTAGCCGGCCAACTATCATCGGGTAGGGTTTGAGAAAACAGAGCAAAGATGACCGTTCCGGTAACAATGGCGGCATCGACGGCACCTACACCACCGTCAACCGACCATCGCCACCTAGGGTTTTGGAAAACAAAGCATCGCTTACCGTAGGCATCTCTGGTAGCAATGGAGGCGGCGAGTAGCCTAGGGTTTGGAAAAAAAGCACAGATGACCCACACCACCGTCGGCCGACCATCACCCCTTACAAAACGGCAGCCACCACTGGAGCCCTAGAACCAAAGTCGAAGAGAGGCCAACGGCCTGGTAGTCTGAACCCAGGCGGAGAACAGCGGGCGGCCGCGTGAACGCTACCATCTCCATGAGAGGGCAAACCGACAAAAAGCCGGCTCAACCGGCGACCGTCAGCACCCACCCGACTCGCGCCATCTCGACCATTCACTCTCCGCCGTATGAGGTCGGAAAGAGCAAACCGTCGGCAACTTCTCTCTATGAAAATGGGTGTAAAGAGACACCCACATCTGTATATGCAGAAAGGTATTCTGAGGACCATATTGTAAATATCAGAATATCAGAAACTATGATGGTGAAAATATTGTGGCCAAAATATAAACACTAAAACCCAACTGTTCATCGCTTTGCTACTGTTCATCACTTTACTTTTTCATAGTATAGAATAGGGTAATTTTAGCAATATATGTAATATATACAAGTTATCAAACTAAAAATATACAAACTCTCAAAATTGCTTTAAGTTTATGAATCTTATATCGTTTTTCTCTTATAATCATAAAATATGATGATTTATAAAATCTAAATTTATCGTTATGATACGCTAAATCATATCAACGTTTCGACATGATTTTTTCAAAACAGAGTTGTCAATATAATTTTTATCTATATCTACGGATTGGATACTAATGTACAAGTAATCGAAATCAAGTGTTACAAATTTTAACAACCCGCGGCAAAGCGCGGGTTCACACACTAGTTACTATATATGAACACTACTATAATAAAATAACACCGGGGACGTATTAATTAGTTGTCATGGGTCAATAAAGAACAAGTAAATTTTAAAATCTTTACTACCAATAAATAGTGTGGGTAAATAATGTCGTCTTCAAAAAAATTGATGGAAAGTGCAAAATTATATACTTAACAAATTGATATACAAAAAGAAAATATGAAAAAAAATTTATTTTTTGTTTGAAGTACAAAATATATTAATATAAAATAATTACCAAAGCAACAAGCTTAATTTAGGGATTTGAAAACAATTCTTAAAAAGGCAACCACTTTCACAGGTCTAATTCAAAGATTCATAATTGGTTTAGTAAGAATTAGATAAAAACTACATAGACATGACTCTGTGAAACTGTTTAATTAAGGTGATAATCATGAAATAATCTTTTATATTTTTCTCATTCACACAATTACCGATTGGTATATATCAAATAATTACACACACGCAAATAGCTCATGTTGCAAGAAAAACTTGAATGTGATTGATGGATTGCATTTACTTAAACATAAATAAATAGTTTAACTTTAACCAAAACTTAAATTTGAATTCTTGTGTTAAAAAGAAAAGAAACCAAACTTTCAATTCAAACTAAAGCCTCTTACTTTACTTACACGAAGTATCCACCCGGAGGTGACTATGAGCAAGTTAGTAGTTCATCGACATACTTGGATCTTCAATTGTTGATTGGAGATTGTTGATACTTGATTTGTGTGAAACCATGGTGAAGGAAACTCTTTAAATTATCTTGAATCCAAAAATCAATGGGAAAAGTTTTACTTCGAAACCCTAATGATCGATTTCAAATAAGGGGGAAAATCCTCAAAATTTGGATTTAGTTGTGGGATCGGCGTATCATACGCCCACTGCAGTGTATGATACGCTGATTATGGCTTTGTACGGTGCTTTTTCTAAAGTTTGTCCCACATCGGTGCTTCATATGATGCTCACTGTATAATACGCTCATACACACGATGGTGCATGTTTTGACTTGGTTTGACTACTTCTTTCGTGTATTTGCATATTCACTTCTTTCACTTTGTTCTAATACTTCTATAAAGCTTTCAAATGTATATTTTTACCTTCTAAGGTACACCTTCAAACAATAGCACACTCAAGTAAACACATTCCAAACTAATATTTGTTTAAAATCACGTTATTAAATACTATAAATACTGAATGAACACCAGATGATCACCCCTACCTCTTCTTTTTCACTATCTTTTTTATGACGACCAACCACCCACATACTGCCTCCATGAATCGCCAACCACCCCTTTTTCTTCTCCACATATCGCCACTTTATCTTTAAGCTCACCCTTCCTAGACCATCCACCACTATTCCACCACAAAACCACCACCATCCACCACACCACCACCGCCACGCACCATACCCACTACTACCACTCGTCACCACCAACAACCAACCCAACCCTACCACTCGTCGCCTCTATGCTGTAACCTAGCACCGCCACTCTCACCTCTTAACACCATGATATTTTAAAAATTTGAGGTATTCCATTAATTCTATTATTTTATGCGATAACGTAATTTATTTAGCTTTAAATATAAACTAAGAAATGATCCTACGATATTATGATAACTAAATAAGGGTTACCGCCACTCGAATGCCAAGAATGCCAAACGTATTTCATAGATCATGATACAGACTTAATATATTATGATGTTTCTGTGAATCCAAGGATCGCGATTCAGGAATTATCAGTATTAAAATAAATCAATTTAATGATCGCGGAATTATCACTAATTGACGATTAATTGTTTTTAATGATTAATGATGAATACAACCACAGAAACACAATAAATGCAAAATCAATAATAATTCAAATGTATTTCATTAACAATAATGTAATGATTACAAAAGAATAATAATGAATAACTATGAACAATCGAATTCAGTGTTTCGAATAATGTTTGATGTTGATGTGACGGCAGCTAGGGTTGCACAATGATGTAACTCGATAGCCGTAATATTGATTGATTGTGTTCATGGAGATGTGAAACCTAGGACTCATATTTATAGATGATTTGAGCCGGCTAAGGAAACACCGAATCTCTCGGATTTGTTATTGATTGTGTTGACTTGTTTGACTTCTTGGTATTAGCAATCACACAAGTATAATGTTCTTCCGCAGGTGTCTTGTCGTCCGCAGAACTTTTGTTCTTCCGTAGATGATTGGTCTTCCGTAGCAGTGTTGTTCTTCCGTAGGAAATCCTTCTTCCGTAGGAGTCTTCGCTTCACAGTACTTGCTCATCCGCAGGAACATTCATTTGGTCATTTGTTGTAAGAAACATATCTACGGATTAACAAAATTGTTCATCCGTAGATGTTTCTTACACTTGGTCAATTTCATGAATCCGTCCAAGTATATTGTTTTTCCCTGTCAAGTCACAAATCAACACACATATATATGGGGTTATCCTATAGATTCAAAGCACATATATATATATTTTGATTGTTACAAATATTAATTACAAGACTTTATTTTCAAGTACTAAGCCTATACAAAAATGATCTAGCCCTATACAACCTAGATCTAACAATACTCCCCCTTAGGCTTAGCTACTTGTAATCAGTCTTTTAACACTGCAAGCTCCTTGACTCTTGCTATCATTTTATTGTAGAAGTAAGATACAGCAGTTTTCTGATCATCGTATTTGTACTTTATCTGCATCCTGCTGATCTTCTTCAGCGTGTCATAACTGAGTCCCAAGACATCTTCTTATGTAGTGAGTGTTTCCACTACACTATCATTATGCACAATTTCTAATTCATCTTCTTCAGATATTCTGAGCTCAGACACTTCAGCTATTATTGTTCCTTTTAGTAGCCCAGCCTCATGCTTCCTTCTCTTGTGTGCCTTTGCATGCAGTTTATCTATCACTTGAATCATATGCACATACAAGCAGAGATCATTCTGGGCTTTTTCATCTGTTAGCTTTGGGAAGAATTTATCATGAAGGTATGATGTGTAGCTGGGATGCAGCATCTTTAGCTCTATTGGATCAAAGATTCTTATTTTTTCTCCCTTCTTCCCATCAACATATCTCAGCAACACCATCTCTTTATTCTTTTCAACGTATCCCCATTCTGAGATAGGACAAGTGAATTGATTTCCAGTGATGCTTTTGATGGTGTGTGAGCTTCTGGTACATCCCACTCTTTTTAGCAAATCATCATCTACAAGGGATGAGACTTCAGCTGTTTTTCTTTTCTGATTTTCTTTCATTCTTTTGTGCTCCTTATCATTTCTCTTTGCTTGCATGAGCACATCATCAGTAAAACTGGTCTTCATACCATTTACAGCTGCAGAGAAGTCTCTCCCCCTGAGATGGATTGGGTAGTTGAACATTGGGATGCTCTGTAGATCCCTGATATCTTGCTCCGGAAGGCTGAGCATGTCTTCCACATCATGGAAGTATTGAATCCTTCCAGATGTCCTCTTGATTATTGCACAATCCCAGTCTGGATCATATTTCCAGGCCATAATCCTGTGGTCTTCCACAGAACTGGGAGTTGTGATATGATCATACAGCTGTACGAGAGTTGATTTCTTCTCGGTAATCTCTCGAACAGTTGTTCCCAGAGGCCATACTTTTCCGGGGATCACTGCCCTTGGCTCTCTGATCCGTGTTTCTTTTTCCTTGTGCTGATCTTTTGGTTCAACTGTTATTGGATCAGCAGCAAGTTTACTTGGTTGTTGTTTTGGATGTGGAGCAGTGGTTCTGAACTTCACACCAGTTTCTAATTCCACCTTCATTACATGCTCCATCATCCTCCGCAGTTCTCCAGTGGTTCTACCTTTGAGCTCATGCGGTTTGTAGTTGTGGCCCTGTAACCAGCAAGTCATATTGTACTTGGTAAGTTTGGCTGTGTCACAGTGGCCCAGATCCTTCCTTATCTTCTCCAATGACTGAAAGGTTGTAAAGGCTTCATAATCACAGTTTGGGATTATGAACCTTGCAAACTCAAACTCTTTCAGAGCATTCTTCATTTCAGAAGTGTTCATCCTCTCAACCATGTCATATGGAAAACCATGGTTGATGAGGGTCATAAACATGCTAGAATCAGGCCTCTCTTCCATGATGTCTGCTGTTGTTAGAAGGTCATCGGCCTTTTCACCCTTTTCATCAGTGGGGGACTCCACTCTAGTCAGTTCCTCCTACTCTTTCTCACTGTCATCATCATCTCCGGATGATACCTTCACAGTAGACACATCTACTGAAGGTGTAGGTGCAGGGGATGGAAGTTTTGGTTTCTTTGGAGAGCTTTCATCTTCATGTTTCTTTTGAGTTGCTCCCATGTATTTTCTTTTCCGGGTGTATGAAATCATTTGCTTAGCAGCTTCACCCGACTGTTTTGGTTGATCAGTTCTTGGGGCTTCTTTTGTTTGCAGAGCAGATATCTTCTTTTTCAGCTCTTCTATTTCTGCATCTTTCTTTTTGATCAGTTCAGCTTTATCATTTTGCTCAGTCTTCAAAGAAGCCTCCAATTCTTGTTCTCTTTGCAACAATGCATCAATGACTTCATTGTTGCTTAGAGCATCTTCTCTCAGCCGTTTTAGTCTAGCATCTTCTCTCAGCCATTTTAGTCTAGCATCTTTCTTCATCAGCTCTTCATCCTTTTCTTTGATTACACATTTCAGCTCTTGAATTCTTTCTTTTCGCTTATTTGATTTGAGTACTAACTTGTTGTACTTGGCAACCAAATAGCTTTTGCTGACAGGAATGTCTTTGTCACTTAAATCATCTTCATGGTATGCAATGACATCCTCAGCAGATCCTTGTACTTCCCCATGCTCATCAGCAATTTGTTCATCTTTCAATGAAGATATGGGCTCAGTATGTGCTGATGAAGCATGTTCTTCTGTGTGAGTGGGTAAGATAGGAACAGTACTGGCTTGAGATAATATCTCTGTGTCTCCTGAGTGTACAGAGTGTACAGACTAAGTTATCTCAAATGGTTCAGTGCCAGCACTTTCCGGTGATGCATGTTTTAGAGATTCTGGTGGTGGTAGTACAGGGGATTGAATGTTTAGTGGAGAGAGAGGTTGAGTGTGATGAGATGATGACTGAGAAGGTGATGATGATTGTTGTTTGGCTGGAGATGTTGGCTCAGTGCTTTTGGTGGATGATGAGGATATTTGTAGAGGTGATTGATGTTGATGAATTGGAGAGGTTGGTTGGGTGTTCAAGCTTGTTGGTGATTGTGATTGTTGAGGGGGTGTTTGGAGTAGTGAGTGAGATGCTTGTGCAGAATCAGCAGATGACTCTGCTTCATCTGCCCAAGCCAACTCTTGTGGAATGTCTGCTTGGGTATCTAATACATGTGCAAACATTGGCATATCTTGACCCTGATACTTTCCACTAAGCTTGTTTAGCACAGATTTGCTCAAGTGTGCTTGAACAAACACATCACCAACTCTGTCCAACCCTGGTAGTTCTGAGTTGATCACCAGTTGCAGGAATCTCAGAAACATATACATCTTGTCATTCTTCTGCAGTTTGACTTGTTCACTCAGACAATTGAAGATGTATTTGGTGTAATTATAAATTCTCCCCTCGAATATCCCAATGATTCCAGATGATATGTGCCTGGAGAATCTGTCGAGTCCCGACTTCCTGTTTGACATGCATTTCAGGTAGGTATGGCACAAGAATCTGTACGGTTTGCACAGCCTACCCTTTTTGATTTCCCCTTTCTCGTAATCACCATCATACCCCATCAGGTTGAATATTTTCTCAATGTATTCATTCTCGAATACATCGGGGTGACCTACCTCTCTATCACCCATTTCCAAGCATCTTCGTAAGGTGCTTTCAGTGATTCGTAGACGTTTGTTTCGAATCTCAACCACAATCACTTCCTCATCATCTTGTTCTTCAACTCCTGTTGAGTTCCAGAAATCGATTATGTGCGCCTGATGGATCACAGGCTCAGTCGTCAAAGCGTAGAAGAGCCTTGATCGTCGGAGATATCTTATGATATCTCGACATCCTTCCGCCGCCGGATCATCAGCGTTTAAGAACGCGCACACATTATGTTCTTTAGCAAATCTATTATCCATCTGTAAAGAGAATCAAGTTAGAAAACATGCAGTTGAATCGTTTGAATGTCAATAACCGATTAATCAGTTTCGTACTGATGTTGAAGACATGATTTACCTTTGCAATAACAGTAATTGATTACAGGATAATGTTGATGATGTGTTCTTGGAACGGATATTTTGAAATTTGAAAAAGAGGGAAAATGGGAGAATTTCTAGGTTAAAAGTGAAAAAGTGCTCTGTAAAAATATCAGAAACCTTATTTATAAGCGAACACATTAATTTCTTTTATTAATTATGTTCTTTTATTAATTATGTTGGGCCCACTCCCATTCATTCCTATCCGCATACCAAGTTTGTTTAGAATGCATTATTTCTTCCGCAGAACATCTGCGGAACCTTGACATCTGCGGATGTCAACATCTGCGGAACCTTAACATCTGCGGATGTCAACATCTGCGGAACCTTAACATCTGCGGAACCTTACATCTGCGGATGTCTTAACATCTGCGGATAAAGTTCAAACAATGCATTTGTTTTGCTGCTGAATCAGAAATCACATAATACTTCTACGGATGAGAGATATTACTGAAACTTCTGCGGAACATAAAAAGTTTAAAACTTTAAATGTATGATATCTACTGAGTAGAATCAAATGTTGATGTTGGACATTGTTGACTTTATTTACATGGCAATTGAGTACAGGAAAGCAAGTTTCCTGTATCCTGCATTCAAGTTAGTGCTCAAGTTCCAATTCCTTCAAAGTAATTCAAATCAATTATCAGCTTTTATTGTTTTTCATGCATGAACTACTCCCCCTAAATTTGTGATTAATGTGAGACTGTTGCATTTATCATAAATTTAAGTTGTAAACAGGCATGACAGGCATATGACAGTCGAAGTGAGAGTAAGTCAGTGAGAACAATTAAACATCTGGCTTAAACAAGTACATTCATGCATATATATATATATAGAGGGATCATACTATAACTTGGCTTCTGCTGATGTTGATTAGTTGATTCAACCCATACCTGATTGCAAGTATATAGATCCACTTAAATTCAAATATGAGTATTGTATCAACTAGGCATGCTATTTATCATGTTGTGAAGTTTGTTAATCAGTAGCAATCATGAGTCCCACATTCAATTATCATTAGAGTATGTCTTCCGTAGGTGAGGCAAATCACTACATTCCACACTTAATGACTATGTACATTAAGTTATAAGTTCTATCTTGAGGCATATTACAGTATCATGAATGCTTTGATGTTGAAGCTCTTTGACTTGATGTACAATGGATCACAAGTGATTCCTTTTTAGAGCTGAAATATGATCTTCATAGTCACCAGGTCTTTACTTTCGTAAAACAGAGGTGAACTTTAACCCAGGTCTTTGTTTACACAAAACAGAGGGAGAATGAAGATAACACTTGTTAATCACATTCCCAGGTCTTTGTTCACACAAAACAGAGGGAATATGATTTTGCAAAGATAGAAGATTATAAAGTATTTTACATAGTGTGCTTGTGTAAGTGATTTGATCACATCAGGAGAGGACATACCTTCCTGATTCTCAAATGGAATCTTCACAGACAGTTACCTCATGCTTTTAGTTTGGCATGCTCTTAGCTTTGTTTCCACTCAAGATGAACCTACTCACATATCAGTATGATATAAGTCAGATTGAGTTTTTGTTTATTAGCCAAGTATAGTCTACTATCATTTCCCTAATATAATGCATGTATAGATGTTCTATCAGACACTTAAGTTATCCTTAACGATTACTCTGCACAAAGTCAGTCATATGCTTTTGTTGATTTATTCTAAGTTAATCATCCCCAAAGATTCAATCAGAAAATTAAATCTAACAGAATCAAATGCTTTAGTGAACAGATCAGCAAGCTGATTGGTTGTGTCTACTTTGACTAACTTGATGAGACCCTTTTCAGAGCAATCTCTCAGAAAATGGTATCTGATTTCTATATGTTTTGTTTTACTATGTTGAACTGGGTTAGCAGTTATAAACATAGCAGCTGAATTATCAATATGAATTGGTGTATGAAGGAAATTGTAACCATAATCAAGTAATTGGTTCCGCAACCAGTACTTGAGAGCAACCTGCTGAAGCAGCTATGTACTCTGCTTCAGCTGTGGATACAGATACATTTGTTTGCTTCTTGCACTGCCATGAAACAAGTCTTGGTCCTAGAAACTGACATCCACCAGTTGTGGATTTTCTGTTGTTGTTGCAACCTCCATAGTCACTATCTGAGTAGGAGTAGAGGCTAAAATCTCCATCTTTGGGATACCAAAGTCCCAATGCAGGTTTGCCTTTCAGGTATCTGAAAATCCTCTTTACAGCATTCAGATGTGACTCCTTTGGGTCTGATTGATACCTGGCACAAACACAAACAGCAAACATGATATCAGGTCTACTGGCAGTTAAGTACATTAATGAACCGATCATTGATCTATACAATCTTTGATCTACGGATTTTCCAGTAGGGTCAGGCACAATCTTGTCTATTGTTGATGCTGGTGTCTTGCATGAAGTGGAATCAGCAAGATTGTACTTCTTCAAAATTTGATGAATGTACTTTTCTTGATTGATGAAAATGCCATCTGGTTTCTGATGAACTTGTAAGCCAAGGAAGAATATCAATTCTCCCATGGAGCTCATCTGAAATTCAGATTTCATTAAGTCTTCAAAGCTTTGGCACAGCTTCTTGTTGGTTGATCCAAATATTATGTCATCAACATATATTTGAACCACCAAAAGATCTTGATGTTCATGTTTGAGGAAGAGTGTCTGATCAATTGTTCCTCTCTTGTAGCCATTCTTCAGCAGGAAGGATATAGTGTGTCATACCACTTTCTGGGTGCTTGATGAAGACCATACAAAGCTTTATCAAGCTTGTATACTCTATGTGGATAATCAGGGTCTTCAAATCCAGGGGTTGAGCAACATAGACTTCTTCATCAATTTTCCCATAGAGGAAAGCACACTTCACATCCATTTGATAGACTGTGAACTTATTGAAGGAGGCATAGGCTAGGAAAACCCTTATAGCTTCAATCCTTGCAACTGGTGCAAAGACTTCATCATAGTCTATTCCCTCTTCCTGGGTATATCCTTGAGCAATAAGCCTAGCCTTGTTTCTCACTATGATACCTCTGTCATCCAGCTTGTTTTTGAATAGCCACCTTGTTCCAATTGGATGTTGACCCGTAGGCAAGTCTACAAGGGTCCATACTTTTTGTTTTCTGAATTGTTGTAGCTCTTCTTGCATAGCCTCAATCCAGCTGTTGTCTTTTAGTGCAGCTGTAATGTTTGCAGGAACTGTTTGGGACAAGAAGCAGGTGAACAAACAAATGTTTGCCACACCTCCTTTGTTCCTTTAGTTCTTGTATTCAGATCTCCAATGATATTGTCTGTTGGATGAGCCTTATGGATTCTGCTTGTTGAGACAGCATCAACTGGAACTGAGGTGTCTAAGTTTGAGAAACCCATTGAAGCAGATGGTGTCAGCTGAGAGGTTGAGTCGATGAAATAATCAAAAGGCTCATTGTCATGTGGATCGGCTTGTGTGTGAGTTGCTGCTTTGTCTTCTTCCGCAGGAAGTTCTACGGAAGCAGCATTTTGTTCTTCCGCAGGAGGTTCTACGGAAGCAGCATTTTGTTCTTCCGCAGGAGTAACTTCAGCATCTACGGACGCATTTTGTACTTCTGTAGAAGATGCATTACCATCCACGGATGAACATTGTTGTGTTGCAGGCATGGTTTGTTGATTTAACACTTCCTCTTTATCCCTTAGTTCAGCAGCTGAGGCAGGACTTACATCTGCGGATACTGATGCATCTGCGGATGGATTTACTGATGTAACTTCATGCTGCTGACTTGATTCTTGCTGAGGAACAGTTGAACGTTGTACCCTTGGTGGGTCAGCTGTCAGGGGCACTTCATTCAACTTGGAGGTACAAATGGATAGCATGTATCCGCAGCACCTGCATTGATCAGATAACCAGTGTTAAATGATTCCGTTAATGCATCTATATCAAATAACCAAGATGATCCTTTTACATTAGTGATAAACATGGATTCATCAAAAGAAACATTGGGAGTCTCTTCAACTATGTTATGTTCTGGAATATATACCCTATATGATTTAGAAGTGGATGAATATCCAACAAAGAAACCATCATAGGCTTTTTCAGAAAATTTTCCCAATTATTCTTTAGTATTCAAAACAGACACATGACACCCAAAAGCTCTAAGATATCCTATAAAAGGTTTCCTTTTAAATAAGAGTTCATAAGGTGTTTTATTATGTTCTTTGACTATCAAAGTTCTATTTTGAACATTGCAAGCTGTATTCACAGCTTCTGCCCAGAAAGTAATGGGCAACTGAGAATCAGCTAGCATTGTTCTGGCTGCTTCTATGAGTGTTCTATTTCTCCTTTCAGCCACTCCATTTTGTTGTGGAGTTCTTGGTGCACTGAATTGTCATGCTATTCCTTTATTCCTGCAAAAAGAATCCAGATCAGCATTAACAAACTCAGTTCCATTATCACTCCTAAAAATTTTAACTTTTAAATCAAGTTGATTCTCAATCTTGATCACAAAGTCCATTAATGTTTCAGATGTTTCACTCTTATGTTTTAAAAAGAAGACCCATGTGAATCTAGTGAAATCATCTACTATCACCAAACAATATTGCCTTTTTTCAATGCTCAGCACATTGGTTGGACCAAAGATGTCCATGTGAAGCAACGGAATATGCTGAAGACCATTTGCAAGAGGATTGCTGAACTTAATGAAGGATTACAAGAACTGCATCTTCACAAGACTGATAGCTGCGGATCAAGCATAGAGGTACCTTTGTCATCTCCTGATAAAGGTAAGAAACAATCAAACAAGAATCCTCAGAAAGCACCAACTGAAGAATCCGTAGAACACCTGCGGAAAACGAATGAGGATTCCGTAGAACATCTGCGGAAAGCAAAATCTGCCAAGTCCGTAAATCATCTGCGGAAGACAAAAACCACTGAATCCGCAGAAAAGCAAAAGAAAAGAGAAGCTGATCCAGCGGACAAGGTAACAAGAGAACCTCACACACATGCAAAGAAAAAGGAAAATATGAAGCAACAAATGGCGGCCAAAGGCAAACAAGTAACAGCTGATGATGCTCCAAACAAAAACAAGAAGAAATCAACTGAAGCTTCAGCGAATGAGAACAAGAACAACAAAAAGAAGGCTGAATCTGAAGAAAATTCAGAAAAATATTGCAAATGGTGTGATATGAAGAATCACAATACTGATGAATGCTATTTCAGTAGCTATTGTTCCATTTGCAATATGAACAATCACATGACTGATGATTGTTTCTTCAACAAACACTGTGTCATTTGTGACAAAAATAACCATTCCACTCAGGAATGTTATTTTAATAAGAAAAACAAGAAAAAGAGCAAAAAGAAGTCACAAGATACATCATCTGAATCAGATTCTCAAGCCTCAGAAAGTGACAAAGAGACAAAGATTCAGAAAGAACAACAAAAGTCAAAGAAAAGACCCTCTGCTGCGGAAAAGACTTTGAAAAAGAAAGCACCAATACAGTCTAAGACACCTCACAAAAAGGTGGATTTGACAGATAAACAAAGTGTAGCAGCAGATGGTTTCTTTGATAACTTTGCTAAAGGAACTCCTGTGTCACAATCAAAGCAGAAAGATGAAGAAACTTTCAAGTCTACAGGACTCTCTTCAAAGTTAAAATACAAACCAAAACAAGCCAAGTTGAAGAATGACTCGAATAAGCTTGAAGATACTCAGAAACCTGAATCATCTTCAACAGAATCATCCTCACAACCATCACATCAAAAAGAAACAACTAATAATGAAACTTCAAGATTAATTCATGAAGGAGTAACTATAGTTGACACATCTGGCAAATCCAAGACAATTAAGCCTTGGGTTGTCAAGACTAACTAATTTCTTTTTGTGTGCAGGAACAATCATGGAGAGCTGATAACAAGTGGTATGTTGACAGTGGTTGTTCCAGACATATGACAGGCAACTGTGCACTTCTCCATGACTTCAAACATAAACATGCCTCTTATGTGGCATTTGGTGGGGATAAGAAGGGAGGTAAAATTGTTGATGAGGGAATGGTAACTAACGGTGTTTTAACATTTGAAAAAGTAAATTACTGTGAAAACTTGCAGTATAATTTACTTAGTGTTTCCCAAATTTGTGATCAAAATTATTTAACACTATTTGATAACACTAACTGTTACATTCTTAAGCCAGGTTTTACAGTTCCAGAAGACTGGATACTTCTTAAAGCATCAAGAAAAGGCAACACATATATCTTGGATATGAACAACACAACACTCACACAACATGAGACATGCCTACTATCCAAATCGTCAGAAGATGAATCTCAATTGTGGCATAGAAGACTTGTGCATTCCAACATGAAGAACATGAATAAATTGGTGAAAAATGACTTAGTCATTGGATTACCAAACAAGAATTTCATTGTTCTAATCACTGTTCTTCATGTTATAAAGGAAAACAACACAGAGTGTCTCATAAATCCAAAACAATCAACACTAACACTAAACCACTCAAATTGCTTCACATGGATCTCTTTGGTCCAACCAATGTGCTGAGCATTGGAAAAAGGCAATATTGTTTGGTGATAGTTGATGATTTCACTAGATTTACATGGGTCTTTTTCTTAAAACATAAAAGTGAAACATCTGAAACATTAATGGACTTTGTGATCAAGATCGAGAATCAACTTGATTTAAAAGTTAAAATTTTTAGGAGTGACAATGGAACTGAATTTGTTAATGCTGATTTGGATTCTTTTTGCAGGACTAAAGGAATAGCTAGACAATTCAGTGCCCCAAGAACTCCACAACAAAATGGAGTGGCTGAAAGGCGAAATAGAACACTGATCGAAGCAGCCAGAACAATGCTAGCTGATTCTCAGCTGCCCATTACATTCTGGGCAGAAGCTGTGAATACAGCTTGCAACGTTCAAAACAGAACTTTGATAGTCAAAGAACATATTAAAACACCTTACGAACTCTTATTTAAAAGAAAACCTTTTATAGGATATCTTAGAGCTTTTGGGTGTCATGTGTCTGTTTTAAATACTAAAGAACAATTGGGAAAATTTTCTGAAAAAGCCTATGATGGTTTCTTTGTTGGATATTCATCCACTTCTAAATCATATAGGGTGTACATTCCAGAACATAACATAGTTGAAGAGACTCCCAATGTTTCTTTTGATGAATCCATGTTTACTACCACTGTAAAAGGATCATCTTGGTTATTTGATATAGATGCATTAACTGAATCATTTAACACTGGTTATTTGATCAATGCAGGTGCTGCGGATACATGTTATCCCTTTGTGCCCCCAAGTGTGAATGAAGTGCCTTTAACAGCTGACCCACCAAGAGAACAAGTGTCACCTGGACCACAGCAGAGATCAAGTCAGCAGCATGAAGCTACCTCTGGAGAAGTAAACTCTTCATCCCCAACACATGTAAATTCATCAGCAGATGTTCCCACATCCGTAGATATAAATACTGGTGCAACTACTGATGCTAGAGATGGAGAGGAGGTATTCACTCAACCACCATTGCAAGCTGACCAACATTGTTCATCTGTGAATGGTGATGTACCTCCTACGGAAATACAAAATGCCTCCGTCGATGCTGAAGTTCCTCCTACGGAAGAACAAAATACTGCTTCCGTAGAATCTCCTGCGGAAGAACAAAATGCTGCTTCCGTAGAACTTCCTGCAGAAGACAAAACACCCAATCAAACACAAGCTGATCCGAACGACCATGAGCCTTTTGATTATTTCATTGACTCAACTTCTCAGCTGACACCTTCTTCTTCAATGGGTTTCACTAACTTGGACTCCACAGTTCAAGTTGATGCTGTCTCAACAAGCAGAGTACACAAGTCTCATCCAACAGACAATATCATTGGGGACCTGCATGCTAGAACCACAAGGAGCAAAGGAGGTGTGGCAAACATTTGTTTGTTCACCTGCTTTTTGTCCCAAACAGTTCCTGCAAACATTACAGCTGCACTAAAAGACAACAGCTGGATTGAGGCTATGCAAGAAGAGCTACAACAATTCAGAAAGCAGAAAGTGTGGACTCTTATAGATCTGCCTACGGGTCAACATCCAATTGGCACAAGATGGCTTTTCAAGAACAAGCTGGATGACAGAGGTATCATAGTGAGAAACAAGGCCAGACTTATTGCTCAAGGATACACTCAGGAAGAGGGAATAGACTATGATGAAGTCTTTGCCCCAGTTGCAAGGATTGAAGCTATACGAGTCTTCCTCGCTTATGCAGCATTCAAGAGGTTCACCATCTATCAGATGGATGTGAAGTGTGCTTTCCTTTATGGGAAAATTGATGAAGAAGTCTATGTGGCTCAACCCCCTGGTTTTGAAGACCCTGATTATCCACATAGAGTATACAAGCTTGATAAAGCTTTGTATGGTCTTCATCAAGCACCCAGAAAGTGGTATGATACCCTCTCATCCTTCCTGCTGAAGAATGGGTACAAGAGAGGAACTATTGATCAGACACTCTTTCTCAAACAAGAACATCAAGATCTTTTGGTGGTTCAAATATATGTTGATGACATTATCTTTGGATCAACCAACAAGAAGCTGTGTCAAAGCTTTGAAGACTTAATGAAATCTGAATTTCAGATGAGCTCCATGGGAGAATTGACTTTCTTCCTTGGCTTACAAGTTCATCAGAAATCAGATGGCATTTTCATCAATCAAGAGAAGTACATTCATCAAATCTTGAAGAAGTACAATCTTGCTGATTCCACTTCATGCAAGACACCAGCATCAACTATAGACAAGATTGTGCCTGATCCTGCTGGCAAATCCGTAGATCAAAGATTGTACAGATCAATGATCGGTTCATTAATGTACTTAACTGCTAGTAGACCTGACATCATGTTTGCTGTTTGTGTTTGTGCCAGGTACCAATCTGACCCAAAGGAGTCACATCTGACTGCTGTAAAGAGGATTTTCAGATATCTGAGAGGCAAACCTGCATTGGGACTTTGGTATCCCAAAGATGGAGATTTTAGCCTCTACTCATACTCAGATAGTGACTATGGAGGGTGCAACAACAGAAGAAAATCCACAACTGGTGGATGTCAATTTTTAGGACCACGACTTGTTTCATGGCAGTGCAAGAAGCAAACAAATGTATCTGTATCCACGGCTGAAGCAGAGTACATAGCTGCTTCAGCAGGTTGCTCTCAAGTACTTTGGTTGCAAAACCAATTACTTGATTATGGTTACAATTTCCTTCATACACCAATTCATATTGATAATTCAGCTGCTATGTTTATAACTGCTAACCCAGTTCAACATAGTAAAACCAAACATATAGAAATCAGATACCATTTTCTGAGAGATTGCTCTGAAAAGGGTCTAATCAAGTTAGTCAAAGTAGACACAACCAATCAGCTTGCTGATTTGTTTACTAAAGCATTTGATTCTGTTAGATTCAATTTTCTGATAGAATCTTTAGGGATGATTAACTTGGAATAAATCAACAAAAGCTTATGATTGACTTTGTGAAGAGTAATCGTTGAGGATAACTTAAGTGTCTGTTAGCACATCTATACATGCATTATATATGGGACATGATAGTAGACTATACTTGGCTATTACACAAAAATTCAATCTGACTTATATCATACTGATATGTAAGTAGGTTCAACTTGAGTGGAAACAAAGCTAAGAGCATGCCAAACTAAAAACATGAGGTAAATGTCTGTGAGGATTCCATTTGAGAATCAAGAAGGTATGTTCTCTCCTGATGTGATCAAATCACTTACACAAGCACACTATGTAAAATACTTTATAATATTCTATCTGTGCAAAGTCATATTCCCTCTGTTTTGTGTGAACAAAGACCTGGGAATGTGATTAATAAGTGTGATCTTCATTCTCCCTCTGTTTTGTGTCAACAAAGACCTGGGTTAAAGTTCACCTCTGTTTTACGAAAGTAAAGACCTGGTGACTATGAAGATCATATTTCAGCTCTAAAAAGGAATCACTTGTGATCCATTGAACATCAAGTTCACGAGCTATAACATCAAAGCATTCATGAGACTGAACATTGTCTCTAGATAGAACTTATAACTTAATGTACATAGTCATTAAGTGTGGAATGTAGTGATTTGCCTCATCTACGGAAGACATACTCTAACGATCATTGAATGTGGGACTCATGATTGCTACTGATTAACAAACTTCACAACATGATAAATTGCATGCCTAGTTGATACAACACTCATGTTTGAATTTAAGTGGATTTATATACTTGCACTCAGATATGTGTTGAATCAACTAACAACGTCAGCAGAAGCCAATTTATAGTATGATCCCTCTATATATATATGCATGCATGTACCTGTTTGACAGATGCTTAATTGTTATCTCAACAGAATTTCTCTCATTTAGAATGTCATAAGCCTGTCATGCCTGTTCACAACTTAAATTTATGATGAATGCAACAGTTTCACATTAATCACAAATTTAGGGGGAGGAGTTCATGCATGAAAAACAAACAATAAAAGCTGATAATTATTTTGAAGGAATTGGAACTTGAGCAGTATCTTGTATACAGGATACAGGAAACTTGCTTCCCTGCACTTAATTGCCATGCAAATAAAGTCAACAATGTCCAACATCAACATTTGATTCTACTCTGTAGATATCATACATTTAAAGTTCTCAAAACTTTAATTTCCACAGAAGTTTCAGTAATACTTCTCATCCGTAGAAGTAACAGTGAAATTTCTGCATCCGCAGAAGTCACAGTAATACCGCTCATCCGTAGAAGTATTATGTGATTTCTGATTCAGCAGCAAAACAAGCAAAACAAAAACAAATGCATTATTTGAACTTACATCCAATGTAAAGTTCTGCAGATGTTGACATCCGCAGAAGTTAAGGTTCCGCAGATGTTGACATCCGCAGATGTCAAGGTTCCGCAGATGTTCTGCGGAAGAAATAATGCATACTAAACACTTGGAATAGGGAAGGGAATAAATGAAAGTGGGCACAACATAGAAATAAATGAAAGTGGGCCCAACATAATGTGAGCCCAACATAATTAATAAAAGATGTTAATTATGTTCGACTATAAATAAGGTATCTGACTCTTAAAAATTCACTTCTCACTTTTACAGAGCACTTTTTCAGATTAACCTAGAAAATCGCACTTTTTCCCCCTTTTCAAAATTTCAAAATATCAACATTATCCAGTAACCGATTACTGTTACTGCAAAGGTAAATCATGTCTTAAACATCAATACGGAACTAGTTAATCGATTATTGCCATTCAAACGATTCAACTGCGTGGTTTCTAACTTGATTTTCTTTGCAGATGGCAAATAGATTTGCTAAGGAGCATAATGTGTGCGCATTCTTGAACGCTGATGATCCAGCAGCGGAAGGATGTCGAGATATCATCAGATATCTACGACGATCCAGGCTCTTCTACGCCTTGACGGCTGAGCCTGTGATCCATCAGGCGCACATAATCGGATTCTGGAATTCAGCACGAGTGGAAGAACAAAACGATGAGGAGGTAATAGTGGCTGAGATTCTGAACCGGCGTCTTCGAATCACTGAAAGCACCATACGAAGATGTCTGGAACTGGGAGATAGAGAAATAGGGCACCCCGATGTATTCGAAAATGAATACATAGAAACGGTATTCAATCTCATGGGGTACGATGGTGATTTCGAGAAAGGTGAAATCAAGAAGGGTAGGTTGTGCAAACCATACAGATTCCTGTGTCACACCTACCTGAAATGCATGTCGAACAGGAAATCGGGACTAGATAGATTCTCTCGGCATATATCATCAGGAATTATTGGAGTGTTCGAGGGGAGAACTTACAACTATGCCAAATACATCTTCAACTGCATGAGTGAACAAGTCAAATTGCAGAAGAATGACAAGATGTATATGTTCCCAAGATTCCTACAACTGATAATCAACTCAGAACTTCCGGGGTTGAATAGAGTTGGCGATGTGTTTGTTCAAGCACACCTGAGCAAATCAGTGCTGAACAAACTTAGTGGAAAGTATGAAGGACCGGATATGCCAATGTTCGCTCATGTTGTAGATCCGCAAGCTGACATGCCATAAGAGTTGGCATGGGCAGATGAAGCAGAATCATCTGCTGATTCTGCACAATCTTCTCACTCTCCACACCAAACACCTCAACACCAACAGCAATCACCACTCCAAACACCACCACTACAACATGCATCATCCAGCCAATCACCCACTCAACAACCACAATCACCATCAAGCCTTAACACCCAACCAATTTCCCCAATTCACCACCATCAATCTCCAGTACCAATATCTTCATCATCCTCCCAATCATCATCTCATCACACTAAACCATTCTCTCCACAACAAATCCAGTTCCCCATACAACCACCACCAGAATCTCCCAAACATCAATCTCCGGAAAGTGCTGGAACTGAACCTATTGAGGTAACTGAGTCTGTACACTCCGTACACTCAGGAGAGACAAAATTGCTATCTGAAGCCAGCACTGTTCCTTTCTCACCAACCCACACAGAAGAACATCCTTCATCAGCTCATACCGAGCTAATACCTTCATTGGAAGATGTACAACATGCTGATGAACATGGGGAAGTTCAAGAATCTGCTCAGGATGTCACTGCTTACCATGAAGATGACTTAAGTGACAGTGACATTCCTGTGAGCAAGAGCTTTTTGGTTGCTAAGTACAACAAGCTGGTACTTAAATCCAATAAGCGAAAACAAAGAATTGTGGAGCTGTACGGGGTTATCCAAGAAAAGGATGAAGAACTAACAAAGAAGGATGCCAGTTTAAAAAGGCTGAGAGAAGATGCACAATGCAACAATGAAATTATTGATGCATTGTTCCAAACAAAACGGGAGCTGGAGGCAACTTTAAAACAAGAGCAAAATGAAAAGGCCGAGCTAATAAAGCAAAAGGATCTGGAGATAGAGAGCCTGAAAAGAAAACTCTCTGATTTGAAAACAAAAGTGGATTCAAGTGCTGAACCAGAAAAACAATCGGGTAGAGCTACTAAGCCGCTGATATCTTACACCCGAAAAAGAAAATACTTTGGAGCCATACAAAAGAAACCAGAAGAAGAAAGCTCCCCAAAGAAATCAAAAGTTCCATCTCCTGATCCTACACCTTCAGTAGAAGTTTCTACTGTGAAGGTATCCTCCGGAGAAGAAGAAGAAAGTGATAAAGAGTGGGAGGAATTAACGAGGATGGAGTCTCCCACTGCTGATAAGGGTGGAAAGGCCGATGACCTTCTAACAACTGCTGACATCTTGGAAGAGAGGCCTGACTCCAGCATGTTTATGACCCTCATCAACCATGGGTTTCCGTATGACATGGTTGAGAGGATGAACAGAACAGAGATGGCCAATGCATTGAAAGAATTTGAATTTGCAAGGTTCATAATCCCAAATTGTGATTATGAAGCCTTTACCACTTTTCAATCATTGGAGAAAATAAGGAAAGACTTGGGGCACTGTGACACAGCAAAACTTTCAAAGTACAATATGACTTGCTGGTTACAGGGTCACAATTACAAGCCGCATGAACTTAAAGGTAGAACTACTGGTGAGCTGCGGAGGATGATGGAGCATGTGATGAAAGTGGAACTGGAAACGGGAGTTAAGTTCAGAACCACTGCTCCACATCCAAAAGAACAAAGCAAACTTGCTGCTGATCCAGTAACTGTTGAATCAAAAGATCAGCACAAGGAAAAGGAAAAACTCATCAGAGAGCCAAGGGCGGTGATCCCCGGAAAAGTATGGCCTCTGGGAACAACTGTGCGAGAAATCACTGAGAAGAAATCAACTCTCGTACAGTTGTATGATCATATCACAACTCCCAGTTCTGTGGAAGACAACAGGATTATGGCCTGGAAATATGATCCAGACTGGGATTGTGCAATAATCAAGAGGACATCTGGAAGGATTCAATACTTCCATGATGTGGAAGACATGCTCAGCCTTCCGGAGCAAGATATGAGAGATCTACAGAGCATCCCCATGTTCAACTACCCAATCCATCTCAGGGGGAGAGACTTCTCTGCAGCTGTAAATGGTATGAAGACCAGTTTTACTGATGATGTGCTTATGCAAGCAAAGAGAAATGATAAGGAGCACAAAAGAATGATACAAAATCAGAAAAGAAAAACAGCTGAAGTCTCATCCCTTGTAGATGATGAACTGCTGAAGAGAGTGGGATGTACCAGAAACTCACACACCATCAAATGCATCACTGGAAACCAATTCACGTGTCCTATCTCAGAATGGGGATACGTTGAAAAGAATAAAGAGATGGTGTTACTGAGAAATGTTGAAGGAAAGAAGGGAGACAAAATAAGAATCTTTGATCCAATGGAGCTAAAGATGTTGCATCCCAGTTACACTTCATACCTTCATGACAAATTCTTCCCAAAGCTAACAGATGAAAAAGCCCAAAATGATCTCTGCCTGTACGTGCACATGATACAAGTCATTGATAAACTGCATGCCAAGGCACACAAGAGAAGGAAACATGAGGCTGGGCTACTGAAGGGGACAACCATAGCTGAAGTGTCTGAGCTCAGAATCTCCGAAGAAGATGAATTAGAAATTGTACATAATGATAGTGTAGTGGAAACACTCACTACGGAAGAAGATGTTTTGGGCCTGAGCTATGACACATTGAAGAAGATCAGCAGGATGCAGATCAAGTACAAGTACGATGATCAGAAAACTGCTGTATCTTACTTCTACAATAAAATGATAGCAAGAGTTAAGGAGCTTGCTGTTTTGAAGGACTGATTACAAGAAGCTAAGCCTAAGGGGGAGTATTGTTAGGTCTAGATTGTATAGGGCTAGATCAATTTTGTATAGGCTTAGTACTTGAAAATCAAGTCTTGTAATTAACATTTGTAACAGTCAAAATATATATATATATGTGATTTGAATCTATAGGTTAACCCATATATGTATGTGTGTTGATTTGTGTCTTGACAGGAAAAACAAATTTACTTGGATGGATTTACTGAAATTGACCAAGTGTAGGAAACATCTACGGATGAACAACTTTGTTAATCCGTAGATATGTTTCTTACAAGACCAAATGACCAAGTACATGTTCCTGCGGATGATCAAATACAATGAAGTGAAGACTCCTACGGAAGAAGAAATTCCTACGAAAGAACAACTTTGCTACGGAAGACTAAGTCATCTACGGAAGAACAAATGTTCTGCGGATGAGAAGATTGCTGCGGAAGAACATTATACTTGTGCGATTGCAAATACCAAGAAGTCAAACAAGTCAACACAATCAATAACAAATCCCGAGAGATCCGGTGTTTCCTTAACCGACTCAAATCATCTATAAATATGAGTCCTAGGTTTCACATCTTGGGGAACACAATCAATCAATATTACGGCGATCAAGAGTTCATTGTGCAACCCTAGCAGCCGTCACATCAACATCAAACATCATTCGATACACAGAATTCGATAGTTCATAGTCATTCATTATTCTTTTGTAATCATTACATTATAGTTAATGAAATACATTTGAATTATTATAGATTTCGTGTTTATTGTGTTTCTGTGGTTGTGTTCATCATTGATCATTATAAACAATTAAACGTCAATTAGTGATAATTCCGCGATCATTAAATTGATTCATTTTAATACTGATAATTCCTGAATTGCGATCCTTGGATTCACACATGTCTCATGATTAGTGAGTGTTGTGTTGTTCATATCCAAAATATATGTGTTGTCTTTTCTTGATGCTTTGAGAAGGATCTAGTCTGCTGGAACTATAAAACCTGGCTTAAGAATGTAACAGTTAGTGTTATCAAATAGTGTTAAATAATTTTGATCACAGATTTGGGAAACACTAAGTAAATTATACTGCAAATTTTCACAGTAATTTACTTTTTCAAATGTTAAAACACCATTAGTTACCATTCCTTCACCAACAATTTTACCTCCCTTCTTATCCCCACCAAATGCCACATAAGAGGCATGTTTATGTTTGAAGTCATGGAGAAGTGCACAGTTTCCTGTCATATGTCTGGAACAACCACTGTCAACATACCACTTGTTGTCAGCTCTCCATGATTGTTCCTGCAAATAAAAGAAATTAGTTAGAATTGACAATCCAAGGCTTAATTGTCTTGGATTTGCCAGATGTGTCAACAATAGTTACTCCTTCATGAATTAATCTTGAAGTTTCAGTATTAGTTGTTTCTTTTTGATTTGATGGTTGTGAGGATGATTCTGTTGAAGATGAGTCAGGTTTCTGGATGCCTTCATGCTTCTCTGATTCTTTCTTCAAAGTGACTTGTTTTGGTTGGTATTTTAACTTTAGAGAGGATCCTGTAGTTTTGAAAGTTTCTTCATCTTTCAGCTTTGATTGAGACACAGGAGTTCCTTTAGCAAAGTTGGCAAAGAAACCATCAACTACCTCAGTCTGTTTATCAGACAAATCCACCTTTTTGTGAGGTGTCTTAGACTGTGTTGGTGTTTTCTTCTTTGAAGTCTTGTTTTCAACAGATGATTCTTTCTTTGACTTTTGTTGATCTTTTGAATCTTTGTCTCTTTGTTACTTACGGATGATTGAGAATCTGATTCGGATGATGTATCTTTTGACTTCTTTTTGCTCTTTTTCTTGTTCTTCTTATTAAAATAACATTCCTGAGTGGAATGGTTATTTTTTTCACATATAGCACAGTGTTTGTTGAAGTAACAATCAGCAGTCATGTGATTGTTCATATTGCAAATGGAACAATAGCTGCTGAAATAGCATTCATCAGTATTGTGATTCTTCATATCACACCATTTACAATATTTTTCTGAACTTTCTTCAGATTCATCCTTCTTTTTACTGTTCTTTTTCTCACTTGCTGAAGCATCAGTTGATTTCTTCTTGTTTTTGTTTGGAGCATCATCAGCTGTTGCTTGTTTGCCTTTGGCTGCCATTTGTTGCTTGATATTCACCTTTTTCTTTGCATGTGTGTTGGTCTCTCTTTTTACCTCGTCCGCAGAATCAGCTTCTCTCTTCCGTTGCTTTTCTGCGGATTCAGTAATTTTTGTCTTCCGCAGAAGATCTACGGACTTGGTAAATTTTGCTTTCCGCAGATGTTCTACGGATTCTTCAGATTTGTTTTTCCACTGATCTTCAACACTTGAATTTTCTTTTGCTTTGTTGAAGTTTGTTGTTTCTTACCTTTCTCAGAAGACAAAGGTATCTCAGCACTTGATCCGCAGCTATCAACTTTGTGAAGGTTCAGTTCTTGAAGTCCTTCATTTAATTCAGCAATCCTCTTGCAGATAGTCTTCAGCATGTTCCGTTGCTTTGGAGGATATTGCAGCTTTGATTCTTCAAGTACCCGCGGAAGACCAGTTTCAACTTGAACATTCTTACCAA
Organism: Flaveria linearis; assembly: GCA_024085815.1. NCBI lineage: Eukaryota > Viridiplantae > Streptophyta > Magnoliopsida > Asterales > Asteraceae > Flaveria > Flaveria linearis. Next base: position 83,337,697 of record CM044003.1, read on the forward strand.
TGTTCAGTTGATCAGTATCATGTTCATCAGAATTATCCAAGTCATCATACTTATCAAAATCTGATTCATTATGTTTAAGTGATTCAGATTCAGCAGATTCAGTTTCACTTATCTCAGCTTCATGACTGTTTTTAATATCAATTTTAGTGCTTTGCACAAAATGTTTTGACAAATTGTTGGTCATTGTTTCAGGTAAAGGTGTGTAGTTATCATTAATAGGTGGTGCAACAGCATTATAACCCAACCCGGACCTGTTCTTTGATTCAATATGAGAGTTTAACAACTTCTCATATTGTTGAGATGATAATTGAAACTTCTGAAGTTTCACTTCAGTTGATGCATGATTAGCCATGGATTTTGTTAAGGAAGTGGTCAGATGCTCAACTTGGGCTTTTAGGCTGTAATTTTCAGAAACATATTTTTCTAAATCCTTTTGTAAAGAACTTATTTTGATTTGATATAATTTTGTTCTCTTAAGTGTGATTCATTTAAAATCATAGTTTCCTTTACTTTATCAGCCAATTGTTGAGCATGGACTCTATATCGTTCAACTTCCTCAACACATGATGATGAACATAACCTGTCTTTTACCTCTCTGGCCATAGGAGGAACTTTGTTTTCCATATGTGCCATTAATGCTTGATTCTCCTCTATCACTTCCTTCTCATACAAACTCCAGTCACATGTTCCATCTTGAAGGATGATCAGCCCAGTCTCCTTAGAATTGCTTGGTCCTGCTGATGTATTTGTGGCTGGTGGGGATGTTAGCTGAGGTTGTCTATGCAGAGATCTTTGAGAGGTTGATTGCTGATTCTGATATTGTTGTTGCTGCTGATTTTGTTGCTGCTGATGCTGATACTGCGGAGATGATTGTTGGTTGCATTCTCTAGAGAAGTGACCATAGAGATTGCACTTGAAGCATCTGACTTTTGATTTATCAACACCAATCTTTGATGTTTTGCTTGCTCCTGCCAGATTTTTATTTCTCCGCAGATATTGCTTAGCTCTGTAAGCAATCATTGCCATCTGCCATTGTAGATCCATCTCTTCTACTACATCAGGAGGGAGTTCCTCCAAATCTTGCTGACAGATGTTTGCTGATGTAAGTGAACTTCCAAGATATGCTTGAAAGCTAGAACTAAAAGCTGCAAAGGCTGCTTTTTGTTCTTCAGAATCCAATATGACAGTTATTGGTTCTGATTGTTTGTTATGTTGAGAAGAATTTGCAGTTGCTGATGTTTCCCTTTTCTCTTCAGATCTTCCCTTTTCCTTTTGATTTTTACTTTGAGATGATTTCTTAGTGGGTTTGGATGCATAAAAACTAACTTCCTCTTCATCATCACTCAAAGTACAAGAGTTATCACTTTCATTGTTTGATTTGGTTTCCTTGAAGTGATAAGGTGAGACATGAGTTCTCACACTCTTGTTTCTTGATTGTTCATCCAGTTCAAGAGCTTCTACCTTAGCAACCAATGTATCCAGACCTGTTGTCTTGAGATCTATTGTATTCTTGAACATGGAGACTGTTTGCTTCCAACTTTCAGGCAAAGTATGGAGCATCTTCTTGTTTAATTCCTCAGTAGTATATTTTAACTCCAAGATGTTCATCTCAGTAACAAGTTGCATAAATCTATGGAGTTGCTGAGGAATTGATTCACCCTCAATATGATGAAAAGTTTCATATTGTGATCTAAGGGTGTCTTTCCTTATGCTTCAGATCTCATCACTCCCTTCACAGAGAGTGTAGAGTATCTTCCACAGGGAATTTGCTGTCTTGTAATTTTCACACCTGATCAAGATTTCTTCTGGTAAAGCCATACTGAGCAAGCTGTATGCTTTAATATCGACTTTGACCTTCTTGACATCATCAGGTGGCAGGTCATTAGTGCTGATTGGCTGGTTCTTGTCATTATAATCCGGCCCAAGAGTGGGTGGAATATAAGGACCTTGAGTGATGGACTCCCACAAGTCAGAATCTGTGTAGTTCACATGATTCCTGAACTTGATCTTCTAGGATTTAAAATTAGCTTTGGTTTCCAACTTTGGCGGTTGATAAGATCCTCCACCAAAAGTACTCATGTTTAATGCAAAAGAATTAATCAAAACTCAAATGCTAAAATTGATAAATCTATCAAAGACACAGATCTAGTATTCAATTGATTTGAATATAGATCTAAATCAAACAAGCAATGAGACAGTGCTTGCTGAACGACAAGTCGTTGATTTAATTGTTTGAAAATCAATTAAACAATTTTTAATACTAATAGATCAATTGATCTAAATCAATGAGCACCAATGGCTCTGATACCACCTGTGAATCCAAGGATCGCGATTCAGGAATTATCAGTATTAAAATAAATCAATTTAATGATCGCGGAATTATCACTAATTGATGTTTAATTGTTTTTAATGATTAATGATGAACACAACCACAGAAACACAATAAATGCAAAATCAATAATAATTCAAATGTATTTCATTAACAATAATGTAATGATTACAAAAGAATAATAATGAATAACTATGAACAATCGAATTCAGTGTTTCGAATAATGTTTGATGTTGATGTGACGGCAGCTAGGGTTGCACAATGATGTAACTCGATAGCCGTAATATTGATTGATTGTGTTTATGGAGATGTGAAACCTAGGACTCATATTTATAGATGATTTGAGTCGGCTAAGGAAACACCGAATCTCTCGGGATTTGTTATTGATTGTGTTGACTTGTTTGACTTCTTGGTATTAGCAATCGCACAAGTATAATGTTCTTCCGCAGGTGTCTTGTCGTCCGCAGAACTTTTGTTCTTCCGTAGATGATTGGTCTTCCGTAGCAGTGTTGTTCTTCCGTAGGAAATCCTTCTTCTGTAGGAGTCTTCGCTTCACAGTACTTGCTCATCCGCAGGAACATTCATTTGGTCATTTGTTGTAAGAAACATATCTACGGATTAACAAAATTGTTCATCCGTAGATGTTTCTTACACTTGGTCAATTTCATGAATCCGTCCAAGTATATTGTTTTTCCCTGTCAAGTCACAAATCAACACACATATATATGGGGTTATCCTATAGATTCAAAGCACATATATATATATATTTTTTGATTGTTACAAATATTAATTACAAGACTTTATTTTCAAGTACTAAGCATATACAAAAATGATCTAGCCCTATACAACCTAGATCTAACAGTTTCATCAAACTATCGAGCATTGGTGATTTAACTAATGCGAGTCGTCAAGAATGTCAAATGTATTTCAAGATACAATATTAACATCAAATACCAACTCAAATTTGGCAAATTTATGTCAACAATAAAAATATGCACAATGGAATAAATATTTACACCTATATATACATACATATATACATACGTACACACACACATATATATACACACACACCTATATAAATAAATATAAAATCACCACCTTTGTTATGTATATCATACATATATTTGAAATACTATATTTCATGGCTCATAGTAAGGTAGATCATAATAAGTTTAAAAATCTTAATATTAATAACCAAACGGTTTTATAAATCTTTATTTGTACATAGATAAATACCTATATAAATACCAGATAACTACTAACCGCAATAGAATCACTACATATATGTATATATATATATATATATGTATGTATATATATATATATTTTAAACACACAATATCATTTCACTACTTCCCTATCGTAATCCAATATAACCTTAAAACTCTCATGTACTACACAAGTACACTATAAATATAAAAATCCAATAAAGAAAAATAAGTAATGTTAACGTACAGTATCATTTAACCACCACCATCATCATCATCATCAAATTGTATCCCCTTTCTTTACATCATACTATGATGGTGTGATTGTTATGTGCAAAATGGATGAACATATGGCCCCTTTAAGAAGTCTTATGTAAATAATAATCCATGCCATACCCATTCAAAATGATGATATGGTTGTGACGATTTCAAGACTTAAAGTAAATCAATGGTCCCCTTCTTTATTCAATTCAGCCGTGACCCCCAAATCCACAACATTCACCATCATTGTTATACTAAAGTGTCTTTTGGGTTGAAAAATGCAGGAGCCGCATATCAGCTATTGATGGATATGACATTCATAAACTAGATTGGAAGGAATATCAAAGTATATGTAAATGACATCATCATAAAGAGCAAAACAAAGGAAGACATGTTAAGATATGTAGATGAAACTTTTGCTCATTTAAAAGAGACAAATATTGTAAGGCCCTGATCCCAGAGAACCTCACAGTTGGTCATTCACAGCAAAACATAGATCTAAGACATTCAGTTAGATAAACATTGTAGCGGAAAAGTACATTAAGTTTAAACCCATTATGACATAATTCTAATAAAACATTAACATTGCCATTAAAACATCAAATGGTCTTTAAAAGTCTTCTTAATAATCTTCTTAATTAGGGATGTCAGCCTTCACATACCAAGTAACTTCTAGAATCTTAGCCCACATTCACTTAAGTCCAATAGCTCACCTGTTAAGTTAATATGCATACAAAAGTTAGCTTCGCTGAATGAGTTCTAGGTTTACTTTATCAGATAACTTTTTAGTAAGGTATATTAACTTTTTCATTCAAAAGTAATTATCACATATCTGCTCATTACTATACATAGACTATCGTTTTATCATCAATATTTTCATTTATTTAATATCTATGTCTCTTCATTATCCGTCAATTCCCAGTCACTATCACCTTACCGTCGTACCCATACAGGCCATTGTGTCATGCCAATCCATGCCTTACTAACCGGCTTGTTCAGGCCTTTACTTTACTAACATACCAATCCAGGCCTTACCGTCATGAGGGCACAACAAATGCAACCTTCCTCTACCATTTGCTTGCAAGGCTTTACTTTATGAAGGTACACGTTATAGGCCCAACAACATTTCTTTAGGTTTCACTTAAATCTTTAGGTTATACATAATATAACACAACATAATACAAGGCATATCATCATTACTAAGATCATATCACAACAAGAAAAACATGATATGAATTCATTAGAAAACGCCATTTCCTGTATAAGATTGTGTATAAAACTTTGCTTTAAAAGAACTGGTCATTTAGTACGCATATCGCCCAAAATGTTTAAAACATGTATGAAATAGGGGATCTAGAACTCACCTGATGGATATATTGCTATCAGTCTAAAAGGAATATAGGTCAATACATAAGTCGTACAATCTGCATGGAAATTACCACACGAATCTATCATTTTCTATGCAATACAGCTAGTTTCGCAGTTAGTTTCTCTTGCAGTTTCGCATGAGATCTCTGCCAATTTTTGTCGGAATTCACCAGTGAAACTATAGTTTCGTAGCTAGTTTTGCAACTAGTTTCTCACGTAGTTTCTCTCACACAGTTTCGCTGGACGATGTTTTCAGCTCGTTTTTCATCAAAATCTTCATTTTTAACCAAAATCTATACTTTTTACATCCAAACCCTTAGTTTTTCATCCATGAAACTATATCTAAGTTTTTTACACCATTTCAAACGTAAAAATATGATCTTTTTAAAATTTTTCTCAAAACCCTAAAAACCCAAAACTCAAAAATCAAACCCAGATCTATAAAGATGTTTAGGTGATGATACTTACCCGAATTTTTTGCTCTTTTCTTGTTGTTTTGATGCTCAACAACCAGATCTTCAATCCTTTTGTGACACATCGTAATTTCAGGTTAACACTAATCAGACTGTTGTCGTTATCATTGTTACATTCTCGTTATTACCCGAAACGAATACAAGCATCGCCACCGACATCGTTAAATAAATCATGATATATAATACTAACATTTGGTGTTGTAGAGGATTCAAATAAACAGGATTACTTAAGGAATCTTCTTAATTAACATAACTCGCCCATTTACATCGTTATCAATCGAAAAAATTCGGGAACACGGGGACAAAGTGCGAGGACCAAACGTGACAAATTGCCAAACTAGGGCTGGGTATATAAACCCCTTACCAGCCCAAATTTTCATTTCACTCCCATTTCTTCTATCTCCTTCACCATCTCCTCCTCCACCTCTCTACCACCTCCTAGCACCAACAATCACATCGTTTGAGCTTGTTTTCACCGGCTAAACCACGCTACAGCTGAGATAGCACGTTTCCAACAGGTAGGCGACCTTGGTCGTCCATTTTGTTACCCGTTTCTTTGCTGCAAATCTAGGGTTCGGGTGCTCGGGTTCAACCCGAATGCATGTGGTCGTGGGGGTGCGTGTGGGGTCAATCAGCATGTGCATATTACTTAGACATGTTAGGAATATGTTTCTGGAAGTCCCTGATGTGTGAAAACCATGCACGAAACAGCCGAAGGCTGTTCAGCCCCACCAGCAGTCGCGATCTGCTGCAGTTCATGACTGTGCCAGTCGTACAACTGAGCCGTACGACTGGGCGTGTCATGCGACTGAGTGGTGCGACTGGGGTGAGTTGTGCGGCTGAGTCCAGACGTATGGGCTTGTCGTGCCACTGAATGCATGCGATTGAGAGTGTGTGCGATTGAGTCAACCGGATGAATGTGTGCGATTAAGTATCACACGACTGAAAGTCCAATCGTACGAATGAAGGTTCAGTCGTGCGATTGGCCGTTGAGTCGTGCGAATGGGTGATGTGTGGTACGACTGAATGCTAAGTCGTACGAGTGAGGGTTCAATCGTACGAGTGAGGTTGATTCGTACGATTGAGGGCCCATTCGTGCGAGTGAGTTATCCAGTCGTGCGTCTAGCCTTGTTATGCGAGTGGAGTCATTGTGAGTGAATTCTCCTTGTGTGCGTTGTGCTTATCGTGTGATGATGAGGTAACAATCAATAAAGTGTCATTTCTTGACCACAAAGATTAAAGTCAACGCAATCAACAAGCACATACTTTTTCAATCTAAAATAACTTAACTGTTTGCAATTAACGATAACTCAATTGGGATCTACATAAGGTTTGATATGTGTATGCCTGCTTGTGTGTGTCACCCACGACCGAGCCAATACGACCCGACCCGACTAAACATTTCTATTAACACTAGACATAATATTAACGCTTAACATAACTTTCAATAGGTGTTTGACAGTCCATTGTAACAACACTTGGGAGGCTTCCGTCCTACATACTATATCATCAGTGAGTCTTCACGGCCCCTATTTTACTTTCTTTCCTTTTGGGGGAGAAAACATGCAAACAGATTTACATAAATGGTTGTAGTATTATTGATATCGCATGTTACGTTAGTGCAAACACACATAACAGTCCTGACACTCTCGAACCGTTAGTAATGTGTAGCGAGGTAATTCTGAGTAGTACTACTGGGTCTGACAAACCCCGCCCGGGCTAGTCGCGCTAGCTTGATTGGAGGTCAAACAGGTGCAAATTGACCTAACATTTGTCACTGTCTGGTGAGACGTGACGGGGATACAACAAACATATAGGATGTAAACAGTCAGCTTCGGTTCGAAACGCTAAGTAACATGAACACAGGCTAGCTACCTAACGATATGGTTTATATACTAAACCATTGAAATGCTTTCGAACACATTTCTTGTTGATTAAACCTGTGAACTCACCAACTTTATGTTGACACATTTTAGCATGTTTTCTCAGGTTACAGGAACGCATAAGCTCATGATGCACGCTTCAGGAACGCACTCAGGACATGCATGCATCGATCTTATTTTCTTGCATTGAACATTTTGTTTAGACTTGGCACTTGTAACTTTTATGTAATGGATTTACATATCATGTATACGCTTCCGCACTAATGTTAATTTTGTTTATGTTCCGTTGAATGAAGTAAAACGGTTATTTTCAAATTCATATAGTGTCGTTCGATATGACTGTGTCTGAGATCCTAGTATGTCACATGCCTAACGGTAAAACCCCATTTGTGGAAATTGACGGTGTGACAGATTAGTATCAGAGCCACAGGTTATAGAGAACTAGGATTACATTGCATCTAGACTATAGCCTTAGACACAACACTAGTATCGCACAGACACTATTACATGATTGCAACTGTTGTACGAACAACCTCCTGGCACACTAACATTTCATTGCTGAACAAACATAACATTACCGGTATGACACGTGTATCATTACTGACTGACAGAGGGGCGGAGAATCCCGCTCGCTCACTCCCAACATTTACACTTGATTGTTCACTCTCGGAGTTGAAGTAACGACGAATTGAACCTAACATTACCACAATTGGGAGCACGAAAACCTTTCCAACCCGCACGACTAGTTTAACGATGACAAACAAAAAGAACAACACCTCACTCTTCCAACTCTTTCGCACTTGTTACCATTCCCAACATATCCTACCTTCTACACTAGTCTGAGCAGTAAACGAGGGACAACTAAAAGATTCAAAATCTATCAGAGAATTGGACTTAAACATTTAAACGCCTAGAACTTCAAAGGGGAAAAGCCCAAATCGTCTTGATTCCCCGTTGTTATCTTAACCGAATCCCTTGTACAACCTTAGTTATTTGACCCTTGGTGTAATGAACATATCTTTGATACCTATATCATTGATAACACTCGGTACTTGAGAAGGTATGTTATCTCGAATAGGAGGAACCATGGGTGACCATGCAAAGCAAGTTAAACTCACGGGTGCACACGTAATTGTAATTTGTCGTGCATAAGAATTCTGGCAACTCTATTGAGAGATAGCGGACATGATCAGTGCCAATTTTTGTTTCCATACTTGGAAACATAAGGTCTCGGTTCTCATAAAGCCTCACTATTGATATGCAAACAAATCCTTCATTCCTACTAGTATGATACAATTTATTTTTATCAATAATTATTATCCGATTACTGACTAATATGTATTGTGAATTGAAGAACCATGTCTGGAAGAAGACCTGGACGCCCGGGTGGACGAGGAAACATCACCCTGACTCAAGCTGAGTTGAATGCTATCATCAATGAGCGCGTTGCTGATGTGCTTGCAGCCTATGAATAGGCCCGCAATCAGGACCAGAACAACCAGACTTTGAATCAAGGAGGTCCAACTGTCTGTACCTTCAAGATGTTTATGGATTGTAAGCCTCACTCTTTCAGTGGTTCTGATGGTGCTGTTTCATTACTTCGCTGGCTGGAGAAACTCGAGTCAGTTTTCGCCATGTGCAACTGTCCTACAGGGAGTCGTGTTAAGTACGCCTCCGGCACCTTGGAAAGACCAGCTCTGACGTGGTGGAACTCACAAGTCCAGACCTTAGGGCTTGACGCTGCTAATGTTTGCCATGGGACGATTTCAAGATTTTGATGAAAGAAGAGTATTGCCCCAGAAGCGAAGTTTAGAAACTAGAGGCAGAGTTTTGGAATTTAAACATGATTGGTTCTGACATCGAGGAATACACGACTCGTTCACACGAGTTTGCTGCTTTATTCCTCAGATGGTGACCCCGGCCTACAAACGGATTGAGAAATACATTGATGGTCTAGCTCCTTAAATCCAAGCTAGTGTTATGGCTGCTGATCCTGTCACTATTCAGCATTCTATCCGACTAGCTCACAAACTCACTGATCAGGCAGTGGCACAGGGTATTTGCCTAAACGTGGCGCCACCTCTGGATCAACCGAGAACAAAAGGAAATGGGATGGTAACAACAGTAAGTCTTCAAGCTCCAATAACACTCAGCAACAACAGATCAGAAAGTTTGATTCATCAAGAAGCTTCACCAACAACAACCAGAACAGCAACAACAACAACAATGGCCAGGGACCGAGCAGCTATGCGGGCAAGTATCCGAGGTGTAACCCGTGCAACTTCCACAACCATGGCCAGTGTGATCGCATCCGTTGCCAAAGGTGTGGAAAGATAGGTCATGCCGCTAAAGATTGCAGGGGTGAGCTGACGACTCAGCAACAACATCAACAACAATGCCAGGGCGGAGCGACTAGGGGCTGTTATGAGTGTGGTAAGGAGGGCCACTACAGGAAGGATTGCCCACAGCTGAAGGGTGGAAACAAGGGTAATAATGGGGGCAATGCTAAGGGTCGTGCATTCGTGATCGGTTCTGGCGAGGCAAGGGTTGATCAGAATGTGGTTACTGGACTTTTCCCCTGAATGGTTGTTTTGCTTCTATACTATTCGATACCGGCGCTGACAGGAGTTTTGTTTCCGACAAGTTCATTAAGTTCTTAGATGTAACCTTAGCAGTTGTGGAGCCTAGTTACGTTGTAGAATTAGCTGACTGGAAGCTAATTGAGGCAACTCACATCATTAAGGGATGCAAACTAGGATTATGTGGTCATGAGATAGGTATAGATCTGATGCCTGTCACACTTGGTAGCTTCGACGTAGTTGTGGGTATGGACTGGCTATCTAAGAATCAAGCTGAGATCATCTGTGGTGAGAAAGTCGTTCGTGTATCCCTTCCTAGTGGTGAGTAGAGGTGCACAAACCGGTTTTTTTTTTGAACCCGGTCGGGTTGGACCCGGTTCGGGTTCGGTCAACGATTTCAAGCCCGGTTTTTGACCAAGAACCGGTTCGGGTCGGAACCGGTTTTCAACCCCATCAAACCCAACCCGGTTGGAACCGGTTCAGGTTGGAACCGAACCGGGTCGGGTCTAAGACCCGGTTTGGAAAACCCGGTTTTTTTTTTTACCTTCTAATTAAATTATATACAAATTAATTACAAATTTTGATTAATTAAAAATTATTAGAGTAGATTAATTATATACGATTGGACGCGTTTTTATTTTCATTTTAATAAGTAAACAATTAATACGAGTTTTATACAAACAATTATATACGATTGTACGCGTTTTATTTTCGTTTTTATTTTATTAGAGTAGATTAATTATATACGATTGTCTCAACGTTTTTATTTTCATTTTAATAAGTAAACAATTAAAAATCATACTCGAGTTTTTCTAAAGAAAACAATAAAAATTACATTAATTTATAAAAGTAAATAATTAATTCATTACGAAAAATAAACAATAAAAATTACATTAAAATTAAACCAAAGAAAACAAAATATACATATTACGAATACAAGTTTGTCTAATCTAATCGTCTTCGTCGGTTTGTGTGCCAATGCGTTGAGACAAATCATAAGCGAGTTCTTCGTCGGATAGCGGTGAGGATCGTCCGGTTTGTACCTCGTGCTCGTGTATTTCTTCTTCAATCGGTGTTTCTTCTTCAAGGTTTGATATGTGTTGTCTTCGTTCGGCCGCATCTAAGTGGTCCTTTAAACAAATACACATCTCTAGCGATGTTGGAGTTAACCTTGTTCTTCTAATCGATAAAACCCTGCCAGTAACAGAAAATGCAGACTCCGAAGCTACCGTGGAAGCTTGGACGGTTAGTAAATCACGTGCCATGGCGGATAGGACCGGAAATTGTGATTCTTTTCCTTTCCACCATGTCAGAATATCAAATTTCAAAAATTCATCGAGAGACATAGTGGCTAAAAAATCGGTTCCCATATATCTCCCGAGTTCGCTACTTGGGGTGTTACCCCTTTGACGTTTACTGTTTTCATTTCTCAAAGTGTTGTATAAACTAATCATCGGGTCTCTACTTGAGCTCGACGAACTCGATTCCACGTTCGATGATCGGTGGATGTTTGATGTTGCACCATATTTTTCAACATAAACATTAAACAATTTTTAAAAGTTTCATTAAATATTTGTTTTGTATTAACATTAAAAAATGGATCATAATCATGTAAATCTAAATCATAAGTTATCTCATCTATTAAAGTTTCTACCCCCGAAACATTTAAACACGGGTCGAGTGCGGCGGAACACGTAAAAACCGGGGGTAGTTCAATGAAATATTTTTTAAATTTTTCTTTTATCGGCGCTACCATTGCCGAAAACATTTCGTTTCTTTCTTCATATTCACTTAATTTATGGGTCATTAAATAAATTTGATGAAGCGTTAGACAACTTGTCGGATAATAAACCCCCGACAATTTTGTAGTTGCGTTTTTAAAAAGCTCTAAAATTGAGTTATTTCTTGAATATATTCCCAACCCTCTAACGGAAACGGAACAACCCGACCCCGCATCGCAAGACCATCGTGGAAAACATGAAGCGTTTCTTTTTGACGTAAAGCACTATTAAACATTTTCCAAGTCGAATTCCATCTAGTCGGGACATCCCAATTTGGTCCTAAACAAATGGAATTCGTATCGTGACATATTTTTCTATAATTAACATACCTTTTTCTACTAGTTTTAAAAACGTCACGTAACATGTTTTTGAAAGACGTTTTAAAATCTTCCACTTCAGGAACGCCAAGACCATCTTGCACAACTAAATTAATAATATGTGCAACACATCGTGAATGAAAAAATACGCCGTCACAAACCGGTTTATATTTTATTTTCAATTTTTCAACGGCGGATGTGTTGTTCGAGGCGTTATCAAATGACATTGAAAAAATTTTGTTTTCTAATTTATACGTTTGATTACATAGTCTAAAATTTGAAAAAGATTTTCACGGTATGCGGATATCCAAATAATTCAAACGCAATCGTACGTTTCATCATTTGCCACGAACTTGGATCTATCCAATGGGCCGTGACGCAAAGGTACGATTCCGGTAAACCGTGTGGGGCGGACCAAACGTCGGTAGTTAAGTTCACACCGGTTTGTAAATTTTCAAATAAAACCTTTAAATCATTTTTGCTTGTTTCCAAAGATTTAAACAATCACGTCTAAGAGTGGTGCGACTTACGTGAGTGTAGCGTGGTTGAAGAGTTTCTTGAATCAATTTTGTTAACTGAGGGTTGTCGAAGTGATCGAACGGTAATCCTTCTTGAATTACAAACTTTGCCATTCTATCTCGAACCATATCGACGTTGAAGTTCCATAAACCACCATCGTTTCCGATTGATGTTTGCCCTTGACTCGGTGTACTTTTCAAAGACTTGCACCATTTGGTCATATGATTTCTCAAAGTCGAGTTTGAATCCGACTTGAAAACGAACCACAAGCCTTGCATCGAGCTTTATGTTGACCATTCGACATTTCGCATAAGTCGAAATTACACCAAATCTCTTGGTTTCGCGTTGTTGAAAGAATTTTGAAAGAATTCTAACAACGGTAGCGGCACTTGTGGATCCACCGGTTGGAACGGAAGATTCAGAAGCCATAATTCAAAGATTGAGAGAATAGAAAGTTGAGAGTGAGGAGCGTTTTTGCGTTTTTAAGCACGTTTTTGAGCGTTTTGGAAGTTTTGAGTGTTGTGACTAAACCATAACACCCACTACCTATTTATACTATCATATAAGGGCAAAATGGTTCAAAAAAAAGTCCAAAAAACGGTCACAAAATAGCCTCAAACGGTCAAATAGCCGTTTTCTAACGGTCAAAAAGAAAAAACGATCGAAACCGGTTCCAAACCGGTTTTTTTGGACCGGGTTCGAAACCGGTTCGGGGAAAAACCGGTCCAAACCGGTTTGGGCTGGAAACTTCAAAACCGGTTCAAAACCGGCGGGTTTTTTCGGGTTGGAACCGGGTTGGGGGCATACAGGTTCCGAACCGGTTCGGGTCCGGGTCGGTTCGGCGGTTCGGGTTTTGAACCCGGTTCTTTTGTGCACCTCTAGTGGTGAGGTTTTATCTGTTCAGGGCGAAAGGAGTTGTACAGTCTCTGGAATTATCTCCTACATGAAGGCCCAGAAGTGCTTACGTAAGGGGCATACAGCCTTCCTTGCTCTGATCACTGAAAAAGAAACCAAGGAAAAGAAGATTGAAGATATCCCTGTCGTGCGTGATTATCCCGAGGTTTTCCCTGAAGACCTACCTGGTCTCCCACCGCATCGCCAAGTCGAGTTCCAGATTGAATTGGTACCTGGAGCGACCCCTATTGCGAAAGCACCGTACAGATTAGCTCCAAAAGAACTGCAAGAGCTGTCTACGCAATTGTAGGAATTATTGGATAAAGGGTTATCAATCCTAGCTCAACACCGTGGGGAGCCCCAGTCCTGTTTGTCAAGAAGAGGGACGGAACTTTTCGTATGTGTATCGATTACAGGGAACTGAACAAAGCAACGGTTAAGAATCGTTATCCCCTTCCGCGCATCGATGATTTGTTCGATCAACTTCAAGGGTCGAGTTTCTACTCCAAGATAGATCTGAGATCGGTTATCATCAACTAAGGATTCGAGATGAAGACATTTCAAAGACTGCGTTTAGAACGAGGTATGGCCACTACGAGTTTCTGGTTATGCCATTCGAGTTGACCAATGCGCCAGCGGTTTTCATGGACCTCATGAACCGAGTGTGCAAACCCTATTTGGACAAGTTCGTCATTGTATTCATCGATGATATCCTTATTTATTCAGAGAATAAGGAAGAACATGAGGAACACCTTAAGCTGATTCTGGAGCTGTTGAAACGAGGACAATTGTACGCCAAGTTTTCAAAGTGTGACTTCTGGATACGAGAGGTCCATTTCTTGGGTCATGTGGTCAATGAGAATGGGATACATGTTGACCCGGCAAAAATAGAAGCCATCAAGAACTGGGCTACGCCTAAGACTCCAACTAAGGTACGACAGTTCCTCGGGTTGGCTGGCTATTATCGACGGTTCATTGAAGGGTTTTTAAAGATTGCTCAACCTCTCACCGCGTTAACTCATAAAGGCACCACGTACAATTGGGGTGACAAACAAGAAGCAGCATTGGGGTGACAAACAAGAAGCAGCATTCCAGGTTCTGAAGCAGAAACTCTGTACGGCACCGATTCTGTCCCTGCCTGAGGGAACGGATGATTTCGTAGTTTACTGTGATGCTTCTATTCAAGGCCTCGGTTGTGTGCTAATGCAACGCCAGAAGGTGATTGCCTATGCTTCTCGACAATTGAAGGCTCATGAGAAAAACTACACGACACACGACCTAGAGCTGGGAGCAGTTGTATTCGCACTCAAGATATGGAGACACTACTTGTATGGTACCAAGTGCACCATTTACACCGATCACAAGAGTCTCCAGCACATCTTTGAACAGAAGGAGCTGAACATGAGACAACATCGTTGGGTCGAGCTGTTAAACGACTACGATTGTACGATCAAGTATCATCCGGGCAAGGCCAATGTAGTAGCAGATGCCCTAAGTCGGAAGGAAACACCCAAGCCAAGACGAGTTCGAGCATTGCAACTCACCATTCATACCGGTTTACCCGATCAGATCCGTAATGCTCAACTTGAGGCGTTAAAAGACGAGAACCTGAAAGCCGAATGGCTACGAGGCATGGAGAAGCAACTGGAAACCAAGTCTGACGGAATCCGCTACTTCATGGATCGAACATGGGTTCCCTCGTATGGAGAGCTACGAGAGCTAGTAATGGACGAAGCTCACAAATCCCGGTACTCAATCCACCCAGGTTCAGATAAGATGTACCACGACCTGAAGGTCCTTTACTGGTGGCCAAACATGAAAGCCGATATCGCCACCTATGTAAGCAGATGTTTGACCTGTTCTAAAGTTAAGGTGGAGTATCAACGACCCTCTGGACTACTTCAACAACCGGAAATTCCAGTATGGAAGTGGGAGCAGATATCAATGGATTTCATCACAAAACTGCCGAGAACTCCCAGCGGATGCGATACCATTTGGGTGATCGTGGATCGTCTGACGAAATCCACACACTTCCTGGCAATCCGGGAGACTGACCGCCTGGAAAAGTTAACTCATATCTACCTAAGGGAAATAGTCTCTCGGCATGGTGTGCCGACTTCCAGTATCTTTGATCGTGACGCTCGATTCACGTCACACTTCTGGCAGTCTTTACAACGGGCATTGGGAACGCGGTTGGATATGAGCACCGCTTATCACCCACAAACTGATGGCCAGAGTGAGCGTACGATCCAGACCTTGGAAGACATGCTGCGTGCCTGCGTGATAGACTTCGGCGGTAGTTGGGAAACTCATTTACCGCTAGTTGAGTTTTCTTACAATAACAGCTACCACACCTCGATCAAAGCTGCTCCATTCGAGGCACTGTACGGGCGCAAGTGTCGATCACCTATCTGCTGGGCGGAAGTTGGAGAAAGTCAACTCACCGCCCTGAACTTGTGCACGAGACGACCGAGAAGATCGTCCAGATCCGTAACCGTATGGCGGTAGCACGTGACCAACAGAAGAGTTACGCTAATAAGCGTCGCCGACCGTTGGAATTTCAAATAGGCGACAAAGTGCTTTTGAAAGTGTCACCTTGGAAAGGTGTGATTCATTTCAGAAAGTATGGGAAACTGAACCCTAGGTACGTGGAACCGTTTGAGATTGTCAACGGGTCGGCCCTATGGCCTATCAGGTGAACCTACCCGAAGAACTTAGCGGAGTACACGATGTGTTCCATGTTTCAAATATAAGGAAATGCCTTGCAGACAAGACTCTAGTCGTTCCATTAGATGAGATACATGTGGACGAACAACTACGTTTCATCGAGGAGCCAGTGGAAGTGATGGACCGAGAGGTCAAGACGCTCAAACATAGTCGTATCCCTATCGTCAAAGTCCGTTGGAACTCAAAGCGTGGACCAGAGTTTACCTAGGAACGCGAGGATCAAATGAAGAAGAAGTACCCGCAACTGTTCCAGAATCGGGCATCAACCTCTTAAGATACGCAGAAGCTCTGTTCAACATACGTTACAAACTGTTGAGCCTTGTATCCCCTGTTGAACCTCATAACATGATGTTCTAATTTTCGGGACGAAAATTCCTGCAACAAGGGGATAATGTGACACACCGTAATTTCAGGTTAACACTAATCAGACTGTTGTCGTTATCATTGTTACATTCTCGTTATTACCCGAAACGAATACAAGCATCGCCACCGACATCGTTAAATAAAACATGATATATAATACTAACATTTGGTGTTGTAGAGGATTCAAATAAACAGGATTACTTAAGGAATCCTCTTAGTTAACATAACTCGCCCATTTACGTCGTTATCAACCGAAACAAATTCGGGAACGTGGGGACAAAGTGCGAGGACCAAACGTGACAAATTGCCAAACTAGGGCTGGGTATATAAACCCCTTACCAGCCCAAATTTTCATTTCACTCCTATTTCTTCTATCTTCTTCACCATCTCCTCCTCCACCTCTCTACCACATCCTAGCACCAACAATCACCTCGTTTGAGCTCGTTTTCGCCGGCTAAACCACGCTACAGCTGAAATAGCACGTTTCCAACAGGTAGGCGACCTTGGTCATCCATTTTGTTACCCGTTTCACTGCTGCAAATCTAGGGTTCGGGTGCTCGGGTTCAACCCGAATACATGTGGTCATGGGGGTGCGTGTGGGGTCAATCAGCATGTGCATATTACTTAGACATGTTAGGAAAGTGTTTCTGGAAGTCCCTGATATGTGAAAACCATGCACGGAACAGCCGAAGGCTGTTCAGCCCCACCAGTAGTCGCGATCTGCTGCAGTTCACGACTGAGCCGTACGACTGGGCGTGTCGTGCGACTGAGTGGTGCGACTGGGGTGAGTCGTGCGGCTAAGTCCAGACGTATGGGCTTGTCGTGCGACTGAATGCATGTGATTGAGAGTGTGTGCGATTGAGTCAATCGGATGAATGTGTGCGACTGAGTATCACACGACTGAAGGTCCAATCGTATAAATGAAGGTTCAGTCGTGCGATTGGCCATTGAGTCGTGCGAATGGGTGATGTGTGGTACGACTGAATGCTAAGTCGTACGAGTGAGGGTTCAATCGTACGAGTGAGGTTGATTCGTACGATTGAAGGCCCATTCGTTTATGCGATTGGAGTCATTGTGAGTGAATTCTCCTTGTGTGCGGTGTGCCTATCATGTGATGATGAGGTAACAATCAATAAAGTGTCATTTCTTGACCACAAAGATTAAAGTCAACGTAATCAACAAGCACATACTTTTTCAATCTAAAATAACCTAACTGTTTACAATTAACGACAACTAAAATGGGATCTACATAAGGTTTGATATGTGTATGCCTGCTTGTGTGTGTCACCCACGACCGAGCCAATGCGACCCGACCCGATTAAACATTTCTATTAACACTAGACATAACATTAACGCTTAACATAACTGTCAATAGGTGTTTGACAGTCCATTGTAACAACACTTGGGAGGCTTCCATCCTACATACTACATCATCAGTGAGTCTTCACGACCCCTATTTTACTTTCTTTCCTTTTGGGGGAGAAAACATGCAAACAGATTTACATAAATGGTTGTAGTATTATTGATATCGCATGTTACGTTAGTGTAAACACACATAACAGTCCTGACACTCTCGAACCGTTAGTAATGTGTAGCGAGGTAATTCTGAGTAGTACTACTGGGTCTGACAAATCCCGCCCGGGCTAGTCGCGCTAGCTTGATTGGAGGTCAAACGGGTGCAAAATTGACCTAACATTTGTCACTGTCTGGTGAGACGTGACGGGGATACAACAAACATATAGGACGTAAACAGTCAGCTTTGGTTCGAAACGCTAAGTAACATGAACACAGGCTAGCTACCTAACGATATGCTTTATATACTAAACCATTGAAACGCTTTCGAACACATTTCTTGTTGATTAAACCTGTGAACTCACCAACTTTATGTTGACACATTTTAGCATGTTTTCTCAGGTTACAGGAACGCATAAGCTCATGATGCATGCTTCAGGAACGCACTCAGGACATGCATGCATCGATCTTATTTTCTTGCATTGAACATTTTGTTTAGACTTGGCACTTGTAACTTTTATGTAATGGATTTACATATCATGTATACGCTTCCGCACTAATGTTAATTTTGTTTATGTTCCGTTGAATGAAGTCAAAAGTTTATTTTCAAATTCATATAGTGTCGTTCGATATGACTGTGTCTGAGATACTGGTATGTGACACGCCTAACGGTAAAACCCCTTTTGTGGAAATTGAGGGTGTGACACCTTCAATCAACAAAACTCCAAATTCAAGTTTCCTTCACTTTCTCTCACCACTTTCTCTCTCTAAGTTGTAAGGTGATTTGTATGAAATGAGAAGATATTATCTAATTATGGTTGCTTAAAGAGTGGTTAGATAATATCAATTAAGCCCATATAACTACATTGGTCCATAATCCCCCTTTTCTCTTATTTTATTAAATAACACATTTACCAAGCCTATTATTATTTTAATTACTCGTCTAGATTTTCCGGGGCGTTACAAGTCTCCCCCTCTTATTTAGATTTCACCCTAGAAACCTGCCTAGTTGTAAAAAAGATTGGGGTATTGCCCTCTCATTTCTTCCTCGGATTCCCAAGTGGCATCCAACCCCCTTCAGTGTTCCCATAGTAGATTGACTTGCTTGGTCACTTTGTTTCTTAATTGCTTCTCTTTTTTGTCTAAAATGGCGACCGGCTGCTCCGCATAATTCAACTTTTCATCCACTTCAATATCATCAAGACGCACAACCCTCTCATCATCGACCAAACACTTTCACAGATGCGACACATGAAAGGTTGGGTGAATTCAACTTAACTCCAAACACTTTCGCAGATGCGACACATGAAAGGTTGGGTGAATCCAACTTAACTCTTTGGGAAGGTCCAACCTATAAGCTACATCCCAAACTCGTGCCAATATCTTAAATGTTCCAATAAATCTAGGACTTAATTTTCTCCCCTTCCTAAACCGTATAATTCCTTTCCATGGTGACACCTTTAACATTACCCTGTTACCCATCCTGAATTCTATTGGTCTCATTCTCTTATCAACGTATGACTTTTTTTATCCTTTACGGCTTTCATATAAGCTTTGATTTTCTCTAGCTTTTTAGTCGTGGCTTCCATAACTTCTAACTTCCCAACTCGTTTTGTCTGATATCCCCCAACAAACTGAAGTTTTGCATCATCTCCCATATAACATTTCAAATGGAGGCAATTTGATACTAACATGATAGCTATTATTGTAAGAAAATTCTGCTAATGGTAGATGACTATCCTAATTACCACCAAAGTCCATAACACAAGCTCGTAGTATGTCTTCTATTGTCTGTATCGTTCTCTTGGATTGCCCATCGGTCTGCGGGTGGTATGTCGTACTGATATGCAACCTTGTTCCCATCTCTTCATTAAACCTCCTCCAGAATTTAGATGCAAACCATTTGTCTCTATCTGACACAATTGATACAGGCATACCATGTCATACGACTATCTCCTTGATGAACAACTCCGTGGGCTTCTCTAAACTGATTGCTTCCTTGATAGGTAAGAAATGGGCACTCTTGGTCAATCTTTCTACTATTACCCAAATTAAATCGTTGCCCTTGGTTGTACACGGTAACTTTATAATAAAATCCATGGTCATATGCTCCAACTTCCGTTCTGGCACTTCCAACGGTTGAACATACCCATAGGTCCTTTGGTGCTCGGCCTTTACTTACAGGCATGTCAGGCATTTATTTTCATACGCAACTATATCTCTTTTCATCCCGGGGCACCAACAATCTTTCTTCAAATCATGGTACATCTTATTTGCTCCTGGGTGTATTAATAGCGAGTCTTATGTGCTTTTCAAAAATTTTCTCTTTAAATCCCCATACCTCAAAACCCATATCCTGCCATAAATGACCTTCATACCCGACGTGTTATCAACTAGGTTATCGGCTTTTCCCACCATCCTTTCTTCGTAATTTGGGGTTCCTTCAAGGCTTCCACCTGAGTTTCACTTATTAATCTTATAATATCTAGGGTCACTACAAGTTGACATGCCTTCACTCGAATTGATTCATACCCTTTTCTTCGGCTCAAGGCATCGGCTACCACATTTACCTTACCCGGGTTGTAATAGGTTTCACAATTATAATCCTTTATTAGCTCCAACCATCTTCTCTGTCTCATATTCAGATCTTGCTGCTCGAAGAAATATTTTAGGCTTTTGTAATTAGTGAATATAGTGCACTTAGTTCCATACAAATAATGTCCCCATATCTTCAAGGTGAACACCACTGCTGCTAGTTACAAATCATGAATAGGAAAATTGACCTTCGTGTCCTTCAGCTGTCTGGACGCGTAAGCTATAACCTTTCCTATTTGCATCAATACACAGCCTAACCCACAATAAGAGGCATAAGAGTATACTGCTAGGTCTTCATCTCCTTCCGATAAGGTTTGACACGTTGGTAAATCTATCCTTTAGTTCTTGAAATGCGTCCTCCTGATCCTTTCCCCAGTCAAACACCACTTCTTCTTTGTTAACCTTGTTAATGGGGAGGCTATCTTTGAGAAGTCCTTAATAAGCCTTCTATAATAACCCACCAATCCTAAGAAACTATGGATTTCGGATGGTGACTTTGGAGATCTCCATTGAGTTATTGCTTGAACTTTTACTGGATCGACCATAATCCCTTCCGAATTTATAACCTGCCCTAAGAACTGTACCTCACGTAGCCAAAATGTACATTTTGAGAACTTTGCGTACAATTTTTCCTTTCGTAATGTTTTTAACACCTCCTTGATATGGAAAGCATGGTCTCCTTCATTCTTTGAGTAGATTAAGATATTGTTGATGAAAACTATTACTGATATGTCCAACATCGGTCGACACACGTGATTTATTGAGTCCATAAATGCCGCGGGAGCATTGGTTAGCCCGAATGACATAATAAGAAACTCATAGTGTCCGTAATGCATTCGGAAAGCTGTCTTTGGAATATCTTGCTCCCTTATTTTCAATTGATGATAACCAGATCTGAGATCTATTTTGGAAAACCAACTTGCCCCTTGCAACTGGTCGAACAAATCACCTATTCTGGGTAAAGGGTATCGATACTTCACGATCAGCTTATTCAATTCCCTGTAGTCTATGCACATCCTCATGCTACCATCCTTATTCTTTACGAACAACACGGAGCACCCCACGGAGATATGCTATAATGAACCCCTTATCAAGAAGTTCTTGTAGTTGAGACATGAGCTCTTTCATCTCGGACGGAGTCGGACGATATGGTGCTTTGGCAATGGGTTAGGCTCCTGACAGTAGGTCAATCTAAAATTCTATCTTTCTATCAGGTGATACTCCTGACAGATCCTTCGGGAATAAATCAAGAAAGTCATGCACCACTGGTACATCTGACAACTCTATTGCTTTATCTTTAACATCCTTGACGTATGCTAGATAGGCCCCATAGCCTCCTCTCATAAATTTCTCCGCCTTAATCATGGAAATGACCCTTGGCACTTGCAGAAGTTATCATCGTAAATTGTAATTGGACTTCCATCATAAGTTGTTAAGCGGATTATCTTTTGTTGGCATATTATGTTGGCATCATAGGTGGCTAACCAGTCCATTCTCATACGACATTTCAACCCCCTAAAGTCATGAGAAATAGTTGTACAGGAAAATAATGACCTCCTAGCTTTATGTGGCAATCATCTAACACCCTGGCTATTCTCATGGATTTACCATCAATTGTTTCTACCTCAAAAGCGTCATTTATTTTCCTAGTTTGAATACCTGGGGTAGTACAGAAAGATGCAGATACAAAGCTCCTATTGGCACCACTATCAAATAATACAGAAGCACAAATATCATTGACGAGAAACATACCTGACACCACGTCTGGGTCCTTCCTTGCCTCTTTCTTATTCATAGTGAAAGCCCTTGCCTTGGCCTTGGGCTTTCCATCATCCCCCTTGTCATCCTTCCCGCTTGTTCCCAAGCTCCCCGACTTAGCTTTCCTATAATCCTTGTTGTAGTGCCCCGACTCGTTAGAGTGAAGCACCTTTTTAATTCTGGGTGTTCTCTAGCTATGTGACCAGTTTTCCCCCACCTGTAGCATCCATAGCTACCCATTCGACATTCTCCCTGATGCCTTCTTCTATACTTTCCACGGCCTTGATTTTAACAATCTCCTTCACAATCACATGCTTTGTATCCACCCTTGCTTTCTTGTTTCCCAGTTAGTAGTTACATTTCTGTACCTCTTCCCATTACTATTTCAAACCTTCCTTGGTTCACTCACTGTTACCGGCCTCCGATGATCATACAATCTTCCACTGAGATCCACCACCGACTTAAAATTACCAGGTCAGGCAGTAACCAAGTCCCACGGATATCCAGAGGCTAACTTTCTCTGTACCTTTTAATCATATTCGATTTCGGAGTGACCAAGTCAAGCAACAGACGTGTCATTTCATTGAATTTCAAGGTGTATTCCTGGTGTGTCATGTTACTACCTTCCAAGATCACAAATTCTTGTTCAATCTTATCCAGTTCCCTTTCTGGGCAGTAGTCCTCTATACCAATCTCCTTATATCAGACCACTTCATCTTCTTAACAACCCTTTCCCCAAGAGCATCAACATTTTTATCCCACCAACATAGTGTTGGGTCCAAAAGTGAATGGGAAGCAAACTTCATTTTCTGGTCTTCCTAGCACTCACTAATCCTCAATACTGCCTCCATTTCCATAATCCAGCACTGAGCAGTAGTAACATTACCAGTTGGGGGCTTACACCTTTGAAAACCCCATAACCACACCCCTTTGCCACTTCTTCAACCTCAAAGTCATCATCTTTATCCTCATCACCACTATCCTTAGTCTTAACCACCTTCTTCTTATCAACCTTCTTTTGAACTGTATTTTTCTTATCATCACCCTTGACCTGTTCCATAACCTCTGCAAATAAAGCGGGCATCACATTAGTTAGAATTTGGTGCACCTCTTAGGCAATAGCTTCCTTCACTGTTTCCTTCAGCTTTGCTTGCTCAACAGTAGGCTCCTCAGCTTCAGTTTCTCACTTAATTGTTTCCTTAACGGGTTTCTCAACGGGCTTTCTGGTTGACTTTCTTGTCGGTTTTGTAGCATTGCTTGCTGCTTCTACTGCTTTAGCAGGGGGCCTTCCCCTTGTACTTCTCCGAGTAGCCATAGCTGGAACTGCTTTCTTTGGTGTCATTTCTTAACTTCCTATAAGATTCAGGATATCAATATGGTCTGTCAAGGCAAGTTTAGATAATGACAAGTATTGTAAGTTTCTAATAACAGTGGCCAATTATGATTATGTACTTACAAAACTTCTCATCTTCTAAACTTCCCTATCCTGAGCCATACTAACACTCGAACCTACTATTTATATTCTAAGTATGTATAGATTATATAAATTTAGATAGCCACAACAGATTAACAATATATTACTCTATCCTTAAGTCTAACCTTAGTAACAAGGTACTACATAATCTACTAATATTTACAACATATATCATTACCTCAAGGCATGAAGATACTTGGACTGGCATCCTCATATGCTCCCATTTTTAGTTTAAGTTTAGGTTTTGTTGGAGCATATATTGTCATATATAGTGTGTTCGTCGCTTGACGAATAGTCTAGGCTTAATGTAATACACCTGATATGTTGTAAACACATGAAACTGGGTCATTCGCAGGAGCATATGCGAATGAGACTCAATCGTACGACTAAGCCAGGCTAATGGGCCAGTCGTGCGACTGAGAGATGCGATTGGGGCATTCGTAAGACTGAACCATAAGAATGGTCCAGTCGTACGATTGGACCATACGCATGGTCCAATCGCATGAATGGGCCCAGTCGCATCTAATATGGGCCGAGGCCTATATATACCAGTTTCAATGTATAGAAACCTAAGGGTTTAGAGAGGGTTTGTGCCCGGGGCCTAGGCGCTGCCGGATGAGAGGGGAGATCATGCTCGATCTCCCCTTGCCAAAAGTTGTAATTCTTAAGTTGTAACGAGCTTAAAATCGTTATGTTTTATCAATGAAATCATTCGATTATTGTTCGTATCATTGTTTATCTTTTGGTTTTGATCCTTCCGTCAAGAACACGCTCGGATGTTCATCGGATGTTCATCGATCCGTCAAGAACACGCACTATTGTGAAGTCACTGGATCGATGAACATCCGAGCACGTTCTTGACGGAAGGATCAAAACCAAAAGATAAAAAATGATACGAACAATAATCGAATGATTTCATTGATAAAACATAACGATTTTAAGCTCGTTACAACTTAAGAATCAAGACTTTTGGCAAGGGGAGATCGAGCATGATCTCCCCTCTCATCCGGCAGCACCTGGGCACCGGGAACCCTATCCAAACCCCTTGGTTTCTACACATTGAAACTGGTATATATAGGCCTCGGCCCATATTAGATGCGACTGGGCCCATTCATGCGATTGGACCATGCGTATGGTTCAATCGCACGACTGGACCATTCTTATGGCTCAGTCTTACGAATGCCCCAATCGCATCTCTCAGTCGCATGACTTGTCCATTAGCATGGCTCAGACGTACGACTGAGTCTCATTCGCATATGCTCCTGCGAATGACCCAGTTTCATGTGTTTACAAGGTGTATAACATTAAGCCTAGACTATTCGTCAAGCGACGGACACACTATATATGACTATATATGCTCCAACAAATTCCCCCTTGGACGTTGCTTGCGAATAGTAGATAACACCTCTTACAATCTTCAGTCAATCTTTGCTCTGGTTTCCAATAGAATCAAATGAACAACCATATTAGCCAACATTGCCAATCCGTCAGGTTACTACCATATCCCTGAAAATGAATTTAGGCACAATAGCTTTCGTTTACTTTGCAGAACACCATCATAGCAGTAAGATTCCCCAAATGACTGATTTTTCCAGATAATGACATGACCAGTTTTCCATTGCTTCAATCTTCACACAGTCTAACCTGTTTAACATTAACAACTGTAGAAATTTCCCCTCACATTCAGCATATCCCAATATATAAACGTTGTGCTCTCCTAACGTCTTCATACGGTGTATTGGGCAAAAGGTTGAAGGTTCCAATCCACAGCCGACAATATCAAACAAATCAGCATGCACGAAGATTCAACATCAGAAACCTGCTCACATCATCACTTTCTGATTGCGTCTTCAATTTCTCTATACACGGATTCCCCCTAAGATTGAGAATCCTCTCTGTGCTGATAAATATAACTTGATTGGCCCATAAATAGTCAGATGCTCCTGACTACCCCACAAAATCAGCACCGACAGCTGACATCTTCTCTTCTCTCTTTCGTGTTCTAACAACATTCACCTATTCTGGAAGTCCAACGAATAATGGGGTATCTATCGAACTTGTTTGACATAAGAAACTCAGGGTGAATGTGCTTTGCTCATCCTCAACTCTTGCATAGACTCTCCAGGAAAATCTTCACTATTGACCCGAAAATGATCCGAAAATGACCCGATAATTTTCCCAAAAAAATTTTATTTTACCAAAATTTTTCAGAAGGATTCCCGACTGATAAAAATGGTTTAGGGAAAAATTCGTGCAAGAAGCTGTTCCAGACTCTTTTTTTTTTTTTTTGGTCTGGTACACAGCTCATTCGTGCGACTGAAACAGAAGAATGAAGACATACGTGTGAATGGGTGATTCGTGCGAATGGACACTCCGAATGGTTCAGTAGTACGAATGGATAACACGAATGGGTCAGTCGTGCGAATGAATGTTCATTCGTACGAATGGACATACGACTGGGTTAGACGTACGAATGGACCATACGAATGGTTCAATCGTGCGAATGAGGCCCAGTCGCATGGCCCAATCGCATGAACGGGTCTGAACGCAGAAAACCAGATCTGCAGCCGCCACAAGGCTGAAAAACCCTAATCCGATGATTTGGACGAGACACAGCACATTAATTGTACCACTGGATTCGTTTTTGTGATCTGAAGAAGTTTCCGAGTCCGCTTTTAACAAATAAACATCACGCGCAATGAGATTTGAGCAAAACAAAATGAACACGAAGTGGGTTTAACGTCAAGATCTGAACTTTGATCCAGAAATCAAGAGCTCGGGTTACTAGAGTGATTATTAGATCATTCTAGCAGTAACCTGGCTCTGATACCAATTGTGAAGTCACTGGATCGATGAACATCCGAGCACGTTCTTGACGGAAGGATCAAAACCAAAAGATAAAAAATGATACGAACAATAATCGAATGATTTCATTGATAAAACATAACGATTTTAAGCTCGTTACAACTTAAGAATCAAGACTTTTGGCAAGGGGAGATCGAGCATGATCTCCCCTCTCATCCGGCAGCACCTGGGCACCGGGAACCCTATCCAAACCCCTCGGTTTCTACACATTGAAACTGGTATATATAGGCCTCGGCCCATATTAGATGCGACTGGGCCCATTCATGCGATTGGACCATGCGTATGGTTCAATCGCACGACTGGACCATTCTTATGGCTCAGTCTTACGAATGCCCCAATCGCATCTCTCAGTCGCACGACTTGTCCATTAGCATGGCTCAGACGTACGACTGAGTCTCATTCGCATATGCTCCTGCGAATGACCCAGTTTCATGTGTTTACAAGGTGTATAACATTAAGCCTAGACTATTCGTCAAGCGACGGACACACTATATATGACTATATATGCTCCAACAGGTTTTTCTTTTGAAAATAGTTTACCCATTTCACTTAAACTTTAGCTCTTATAACAATTTGTAAGGCCCTAATCCCAGGAAACCTCACAATTGATCATTCACAACAAAACATAGATTTAAGACATTCATTTAGATAAATATTGCAGCGGAAAAGTACATTAAGTTTCAACCCATTACGACATAATTCTAATAAAACATTAACATTGCTTTTAAAACATCAAATAGTCTTTAAAAGTTTTCTTAATAATCTTGTTAATCAGGGATGGCAGCCTTTAGATGCCAAGCAGCTTCTAAAATCCAAGCCCACATTAACTTAAGTCCAATAGCTCACCGGTCAAACTAATATGCATACAAAAGTCAGCATCACTGGGTGAGTTCTAGGTTTACTTTATCAGATAACTTTTTAGTAAGGTATATTAACTTTATCATTTAAAAGTAGTTATCACATATCCACTTATTACTATACACAGACTATCGCTTTATCATCAATATTTTCATTTATTTGATATATATGTCTCTTTATTATCCGTCAATTCCTAGTCAATATCTATGCTTATGATGAACACAGGACTTTACCGACATGTCAACCCATGCCTTACTGTCGTACCCATACATGCCATTGTGTCATGCCAATCCAGGCCTTACTAGCCTGCCTGTTCGGGCCTTTACTTTACTGACATGCCAATCCATGCCTTACTGTCATGAGGGCACAACAAATTCAACCCTCCTCTACCCTTTGCTTGTAAGGCTTTACTTTACGAAGATACATGTTATGGGCCTAATAACATTTCTTTAGGTTATACATAATATAACATAACATATTACAAGACATATCATCATTACCAAGATCATATCATAATAAGAAAAGCACGATGAATTCATTAGAAAACCCCATTTCCCATATAAGATTGTGTATAAAACTTTGCTTTAAAAGAACTGGTCATTTAGTATGCATATTGCCCTAAAACATTTAAAACATGTATTAAATAAAGGATATAGAAGTCACCTAATGAGTAGATTGCTATCAGTCTAAGAGCAATTCAGGTCAATAAATAAGTCGTACAATCTGCATGGAAATTACCACACGAATCTATTATTTTCTATGTAATACAGCTAGTTTCGCAGCTAGTTTCACAACTAGTTCTCTCGTAGTTTCACACGAGATCTCTGCCCAGCTTTCGTTGGAATTTGCCAGCGAAACTATAGTTTCATAGCTGGTTTCGCAACTAGTTTCTCAGCTGGTTTTGCAACTAGTTTCTCAGCTGGTTTTTAGCTAGTTTCTTATGCAAGTTTCTTACACAATTTCACTGGACGATGTATTCAGCTTGTTTTTCATCAAAATCTTCATTTTTCAACCAAAATATATAGTTTTTATGTTCATATCCTTAGTTTCTCATCCATGAAACTATATCAAGCTTTTTACACCATTTCATACATAAAAATGTGATCTTTTTGAAATCTTTATTAAAACCCTAAAAACCCAAAACTCAAGAATTAAACCCAAACTCAAGAATTAAACTCAAATCTACAGAGATGTTTAGATGGTGATTCTTACCCGAATTTCTTGATCTTTTCTTGTTTTTTGATGCTCAAACACCAGATCTTCAATCATTCAATCAACAAAACTCCAAATCTTCAAGTTTCCTTCACTTTCTCTTACTAATTTCTCTTTCTAAGTTGTTAGGTGATTTGGATGAAATGAGGAGATATTATCTGATTAAGGCAGCTTAAGTTGTTAGAGATCAAGGTTATATTACGTCTTAACAGTTAGATTCTATTATAATTAGTCATATTAAGTTTTAACAAATATGACGGGTTGAATAATTAAGGTAAAATAAATTAGTTTAATATATCTTCTGGATATATTTATATATATACTTATACATATATTTATACATAATATATAAAATTAAGAAACGGAAAATTTTAAAATCGCATATTGTTATTCTAAAAAATAAATTTTTTGTTTCCTTCACAAATGGCTCTTTCTATAACAAGTGATGAACACATATAATCAAAACTAGAGTAAGCTTTGTTTTCACTTTGTGTGGTTTGGTTCAAATAATATTTTAACTTTAAAGATTTTCAAATCATTTTTTCCTCTTTATGGTTTCCTGTCTTTCCCGATTAACACTAACATCGTTAGTTTTTCCTATTAGATAGAAGGGTATTTTAGATATTTTACAAATATGTAATAATTATGTAATATACTCAAGCTAATAAGGACTGACTGATTGTGTATATTACTTAAAACTAAAAAATGAAAACTGAAAAACTAGTAAAAACCTAGAAGCTAGCAACATATTCATGCTTTTGGTAACCCCACTTATGCTGTGTTTCCGAGTTAAATTTTAGTAAAGAAAAGATGTGGAGTGGAAAAAAAGAAAGAACAGTTGTATTGCAGAGTTTTTTTATTGGAAGAAAATAAAAAGAAAGCAAGAAAATTGTGTTTGCGAGTATACTTAAGGAGGGAAAAGAAGGGAAGTTGAAGGGAAGTTGAAGGGAAATGAAGGCTAAAATCTATATTTTTAAATCGGAAGAAAGTAGAGAGAAGAAAAGAGAGTGGAAAGAAAGAGAAAAGAAAAGAAATGGTTTCCTTTCTTTTATCTCATTCCTTCTCTCCTAAGTAAACTCGGAACCATAGCGTTAATCCTTACCGATGTACCCCCATTGGTGCACAGCCAACGCCACACCACCGCCAAGGAACAACTACCTGTCTAGTCATGATACCTATCGGCTCTCACTCATACACACACACACACACTTTCTCTCTCTCTCTTTCTCTCTCTCTCTCGGTGTGTATCTCTCTTGTGTTGTAACTATAAACTCAAACCAAAAACAAAATCAATACAAATCTATAATGGTGATGATGGTGGTTGATTACCCGACTCTTCTCGGATGGTCGTGTGGTGGGTTTTTGTTTTCTTTCTTAGGGTTTAATAATTGAATTATTTCTAACTGAATTTAAAAGATTTTTCGTATAATGCATGATTTTTTAAAACAATTTCTCCAAAATTGAAATGTTTTTTTCTTGTTGAATTTGATTTGGTGATTTACAGAGCGGTCAAACCTATTATATTTTGATTTGGATAGTTGTAATTTGCTAACTTGAAGAACTGATCGATTTAAAAATCACATCTTGATAATATTTATCCTTTTCAAGAATTGGTACAAGGGATATGAAGGTAAATAGGATAGAGGATTGGAGAGAAGTTATGAAAACGATGCTTCCTTCCAGTAAAAGTTTGAACGTAAATAGTGGCGCAATGATGGTTTGAAGGTAAATAGTGGTAGAGGGTTTGAAGGTGGTGGTGGGAAGGGGGTGAGCGATGGTGGTGGCGGGTGGTTACGATTTTGCAGGTGGCGGTGGAATATGACGATAATGTTGGTGGTGGTGGCAACTGGTAAGGGGATGGGTGGGGTGGATAGATTAATTAACTTAACTAAAGTATAAAAGTAGTCCATTTCTTAATTTAAGTATCTATACTACTATATAATACATATTAGAATGATAAGCTGATAATTTTATTTAAAGTATAAGACACATATACAACATTTAAACATAGAGTATAAGTGCTTTATGCAATAGTTCTACTTTTACCTCCATTTAATTAACTTCTTCTAATTATTATATTATTTAATACACATTATTAATACATTATTTAATACTATGATATTATTTAATTCACTTTATTAAATTTTATTTTATTTATAATAATATAAATTGACATTAAAATTAATAGTTACTAATAATATTTTGGTAACAAAATACTATTTAAATTAAGTATTATTTCATTTAAATACTTATATCTATACTACTATATAATACATCTAGAGATGTAACTTTATCAAGCGTACAAGTTTTGAAGCAATATGTATAAAGTAGTGCAAAACATTTAATAGAGGTGGAATAGGAAATTGATTAAGATTTTAAAACACTTTAGGGGCAATATGGTAAATTTATCCATTAAATTTTATATACCTTGAAATTTTTGTCATTGTCTCTTTTATTTATTTAATAAACATTATTAATACATTTTTTAATAATATGATATTACTTAATTCTTTTTATTAAATTTTATTTTATTTAATATACTATAAACTGACATTTACATTTATATTTACTAGTTATATTATAACTAAATACTATTTAAATTAAGTATTATTTTATTTATATATTTAATTATATAATTTATATATATCTTCATATTTATAAGAACAATGATACTAATATTTTTCTAAGAGAATATTATGAGTTTAATAATTTTAATATTTATCTATATCTTTTATAATAAAAGTGAAAGAATGATAGAATGATAATTTTACATATGTATTAAGACATCCATATAAAAAATTATGCTTAAATTTCAAAAATATAGCCATTTTACTCCATTTATGCCCTTACAATAAAGTATAACATATGATGTTTATATACGAATGCTTAAGCATATACAAGTTGCCAAACAACACCGCCATTTACTTTCAATGTCGTTCATTCATTGCGATTGAGCACTAATCCGTCTTTTATTTTCCCTTACCGGTTGTTAACAACTTAATAAAAATCAAGATGGTAATTTGTGATGATAATTTCTCCATTAATTTTCTCCGATCTGTACAAATCACCACCACAAACTGTCTTCAATGATCATTAACTCTAACCTACATTATTAAACCAACCCCCCCTCCAATTCTAGGTAATAAGTGATTTCTGATCACAAATACCACCCATGTTTTCACTAATCTTGTTGTGATAGTATAGTTGTCTTAAAAACTTTTGTAATATACGTAATTGATTTCTATCATTCAATTTTTTCAATAATTATATTTTGAATTTTTAATTTACGTTATATCGCACCGAGCCGATACCGACTAAAATCGTAATCCTAAAAAATCATGCAACAGCCGTATCACTGCAACGCGCGGATATTTCCACTAGTATATAAATTAGTCCTAATGTGTAAAAAGTATATTATATATTTTTATATAACAAAAAATAACTTAACTGTGTTAATGAATTGAAGTTAATTGTGTTGTATATTAAATGTTCGATCATCAATAACATCAACGTTGTTATAAAAGTACGATTTGTTCACTTTGGACAACAACAAATTATTAACGTTTAAATGTTACACTTTAGGTCGCGAAACACAAATTATATTAGTGGTGTTTGAATACTTGGATGAATAATCATTAATTAATTGCTTAGTGAAATAGTTAATAAAGGGATTAAACGGTTTAATGTTTAATAGTTAATAGATTGAATGTTTATAGGTTTATTTAATTAGATGTTATGTATAAACCATGAGGGATGTTAGTAATTAAATGTAAATTATCAAAGGTCATTAGAGGTAAATAGTCGGGCTTTAAAACGAAAATATGTAATTGTATAAATAAGGGATCTGGGGAAACCCTAATCCCCTAACCCTAATTTTGCCTTCGCCATCACCCCCCCCCCCCCAACCACGGTTTTGCTTTGGTCGAACACCACCAAGCACCACAGTTATTATTGTTGTCGCACCTCATAGTCATTGGTTGTTGTTTCGTGTTACAAACGTTGCAATCTTCGATTCATTCGTAAATCCGGTCAACTAGCGAGATTCTTGTTGATTCCAAAGTGTAAAGCTTTCGGTTTGATCAAACCGGCCCATACACACCCCTATTTGCTACCAATTGGGTTAAACAGAATGATAATGTTTTTTTATTATTGTATCATATTTTTATTATATGACCAACCCGAATCCACCCAAAAATTCTTATGTGTACTATAAAATTAGAGCATTTCAAAAAAATAGTGACCACATAAGAATAAATTCCCTAGATCTGCTATTGTGTTCGTCGACCAGAAAAACATCACCGCATTTCTAGCACCCGGTATAAAAAAACCTACATCAAGCTCTGGTTGAGTTTAACTTGAACTCCGATATTATAACATCCTCGTTGTTTGCTTTAAATACGATGCAAAATTCATACTCATCGTCAACCGGATCTTCTGGGCCTAGCTTGTTGAACACGTTTTTCAACCTATGTTATGTGTCGAATTCCTGTGTCAAACCAGGTCGAATTCCAACTAATTTCCCTTGATTACCTAGGTTCATCACTTATTAACGTTATTTTGGTCTCTTCGATGCTCAAATCGACCCGAGTTAGCTGTGATGCCGACGAATTATCACCCTCATCATGTGTTTGGCTATTTATTGTATGAATAAGCATCAGTTCTTGATAATATCATTTGAACATTTTAATGGCCGTTTAAAGGTGATGGCAATGAGATCGGAACTAGCTTTGAAAACTAAAGGCTTGTAATGGTAATTTAGTAAAAAGTATTCTCACCTGCAGCAGCACACCTTACACCTCTTGGCCAAAAAGAAAATTTGGAAACCATACCATGTAATTAGTTAGTTTCATTATTAAAGCATTTGTTCTAATAATGAAAGGAATAAAAACACCCGTTTATTAATATTAGGAATTAAGAAAAGTTAGGGCCTTGGAGTAAAAACGAAAGAGAAATTATATATAAATAAAGACTTATGTCGGTGGGTTTTTTTTTTCTTTTAAAGAATTAGTATTCTATTCAAAGCTTTTTATATGGGTTTTTTTTGCGGTCGGTTGCGGTTCTGCTTTCGGCGGAGGAGGGCGATGGCCGCTTGGCTTGCCGTTTCCGGCGATGCCGCATGGCCTGTTGTCTTCGGACATCTGCGCCGCCACAAGTTTGGCCGGTTGCGGTTCTGTTTCCGGCGGAGGGCGATGGCCGCTTGGCTTGCCGTTTACGGCGACGCCGCTTGGTCTGTCGTCTTCGGACATCTGCGCCGCCACAAGTTCGGCCGGTTGCGGTTCTGCTTCCGTCGCAGGAGGGCGATGGTTGCTTGGCTTGCCGTTTCCGGCGACGCCGCTTGGCCTGTCGTCTTCGGACATCTGCGCCGCCATAAGTTCTTTGTTTCTCTTTTTTTTTTTTGGTGTTACAAGATGTCGGTGGGATCAGTATACTTTTTTCGCTTTCCATTTCTGCCACAAATGTTTGTGGGTGTTTACTTAGGCCCACCATTTCTTTTCTTTTAAGGGGATGATCTGTTCATTTGATTCGGCGACGCCGCATGGCCTATCGTCTTCGGACATCTGCACCGCCACAAGTTTGGCCGGTTGCGGTTCTGTTTCTGGCGAAGGGCGATGGCCGCTTGGCTTGCCGTTTACGGCGACGCCGCTTGGCCTGTCATCTTCGGATATCTGCGCCGCCACAAGTTCGGCCGGTTGCGGTTCTGCTTCCGGCAGAGGAGGGCGATGGTTGCTTGGCTTGCCGTTTCCGGCGACGCCGCTTGGCCTGTCATCTTCAGACATCTGCGCCGCCATAAGTTCTTTGTTTCTCTTTTTTTTGTGTTACAAGATGTCGGTGGGATCAGTATACTTTTTTCGCTTTCCATTTCTGCCACAAATGTTTGTGGGTGTTTACTTAGGCCCACAATTTCTTTTCTTTTAAGCGGATGATCTGTTCATTTGATTTACAGTAGAGAGAGAGGGTTAGAGAGAGAAACATTACAAAAACGATTTGGATTGATTGTATTTTATACTACATCGCATCACATACGACGTCGCCGCAACTTTATAGGTTTGTTTTGGATGTGGGTTTGAGGTTTGGGGGTGCGGTTTTTTTACGGGTTGTTGTCGGTTTTCTATTTTGGACTATGCGTATTCTTGCGATTTTGATGTTCGTCTGTTTTGTGTATGGTGTTGGGCTTTGATTTAGTTTTTAGTTCTGTATGTTCTGGTGTGTTATGAATTTGAGGTTTTGATGTGTTTTACTTTGTGTATTTTGCTGACTTTTTGGTTTTGAACATTCATTTTGATTTTGGTTTCGGGTTACTTAAAACTCGCATAGACGCGGCAACTATTTTAGTTTATCATATAATAATAGTAGTAGTTCAAATTATATCTATCTTAAAAAACTTTATTATATAATATTTGTGTTTATTTTAATGTGTAAATTTTGTTTTGAACGAGTTGGGTCAAATATTATAATTTTATTTCGTTGGTATAAAAATTCAAGTTACTCTATGTTTTGATGTAAATTTTGCTATGAAATATATTAGAGCGAATGTAATCTATGCTTTATCATGTCGCCTTCTTTCCCTCACTTGCTTATTTTGATGTACATTTTGAGTTGTTATACGTTCGATAAATTATTTTATCACTTTTACGAATTACGATGAAGTAGCCGTTAAGGTTATCGACGGAGTGAGAGTCGTAGCGGCGGGTTTGTTTTACCTTTCTACACGCTTTAGGATTTTACATTGGAATGGTAACTGCTACATTTTGTTTGACATTTGCTTTTTGATATTTGGGATCATGACGAAAGACCCCGCGCAACGCGCGGGGCAAAAAATCTAGTTTAATATTAAGGACTGTATCTGCAAGTTTGAAATACCCTTTTATTAATATTAGGATTTAAGACTAGTGACCAAATTTAAAATTTAGACAAAAACCTTGAGGAGCAATCGTAAAATTTACACATCTAATATACTTCTAATACTTTATCACTTTTCACACTGAGAATTAAACCTTTAATTGCAATATGATACACACAATTTTACACACTAAGCATGTTGTGTGTAAAAAATATCTTTGAGAAATGTAAATTGAAGTTAAAATATGAATTTTGTTAAATTAATATCACTTATATTACACATATTTTTACATGTAATATTCTTATATTTATGTTGTGTTACTGATGAAACTAATTTATTTACACGCCTGAATTTCCTTAAGATGATAAAATGGAGTTTTACATAACAATTACGGGATAGAAATTGATCATAGAACACAAATATGCGAATCCACTCAATAGAGTAGTGCCATCCAAATACACATGCATTGAAGTATGATCAAGGTCGTGACTATGTATCAACACTTTGACATGACCGCGTGCAACCACTTGAAGACACGTCTACGTGACTTAAGTCGACATAGTCATGTTATTTCCACATGTTCAACCATTTGAAGGTGCGACTCTCATAATCAATTTAACATAGCCATGTGATTTTTTATGATCTTTTCATACATTCTACAAGCTGAAGAACATGATTATGTCAAATCTCAACTAACATCGATGTGGCATTTGGTCCCTTAAGTGTTCAATGAGTGACATGACTATGTAACTTTAGTCTATGTAGTCGTGTGAAACGTCATTCACTGCCTATAAAAGTAAATATTAGAAAACACAAAAGAAAGATGACAATGTCAAGTCATTTGGAATGTTTCCAACCACTGTCAATTTGACGTTAGATTGCGTCACGCACACACACTCGCATTTTTCTCTTATTGATATACCAATTATTTGTAATGTAATTTTGATGAATGATTTTAGGGAGCGTGTGTGCATTGTTTGAGAGGGAGCTCATTGTGATTATTCATCTTTGTTCTTGTACTGTAATTGATAAATCAATTGAAGTTTGTGCTAGAAAAGTGAAAGCAATTTCATAGAATTCTTAGTTTGATTTGATTGTTACCTTTATTCCTATACATTAACTGTGTTTAATCAAGCAGCCTAATACTACTACTGATCATTTCCTACTGACACTTCAAATGCCAGTTTGCCGAAATTGCCAGTTTGGCTGACAAAGCTGACCCAGCTGACTGGCTGACTCGGTCAGCCGGTCAGCCCATTTGTTTTGTAAAATGGTGTTGCTGACCGAGCTGACCCGGCTGACCACTCTTTGTTTTGTGGCTGACCCGGTCCTTATTTTTTGATGTGCTGACCCAGTCATTGGATGGGGCAATTTGCAAACAGCCCCTTAGTGTTACAACTTATGCTTAGTTACTACTAATGCATCAATTACTAGCGAAGGACAAAGTTGCCACTAATCATAGTTTGTATTATGATTAGTTGTAATTTGCTACTGATTTATCATTGATCTTAGTTCTCAAACTTAAGCTACTTTTCATTATCCATACACATCGAATGCATTTCCAACTTTTATATCGATGATTGACATGACCACATCGGATGACTTTCAACTTTTCTATCGATGATCGATGCAACCACATCGGATGCGTTTCTAACTTTTCTATCAATTTTCGACGTGACCAACGCTAGAGGCTTTGTCCCTTAGACCCCAGCTGAGCAATTTCCACTTGGTATATAGCTTTGCTCCCTTGAACTACCGATGTTCTTTACTTCTAGAGATTTGAATGTTATGAATGGGTATGCACTGCACACCTCCTAACACATATTAATGATTATTCTAACATCTTGTTTGCTCTTAAACAAATTCAATTTTGCTAGATATTCTCTTGATGATACTAAAATCACCCATAGAAATTTCATCTCGATAATTCAGAAAGAAATAAAAATGAATATGTAATTTTATTCTAACAACACCTAGGAATATAAAAAGTTTGTGTTTTACAAGTAACGAACCATTATCACGTTTTTAGTGAAACAACACAATTTTTCATTAAAAAAAGTGTCTCGGGTTTGCAATCAAAATAATTGGTTGTTGATTCGGTAACTATCAGCAGGAACTATGTTTTTCAGCAGTAATTTAGATACTGTTGATTGCCATGTTAGTGCTTGCTAATCATGCAATTACTGTTAATCTAGTGTAGGTCAGTTCTAGTGATGATCAGTTCCTCCTAAATGATCACGCAACCAGTTGGATAAAAACCAATTTTAGAGGATTTCAAGCATGAAATCTAAATTCGGTCATCATGCACGCCACTCGCTGACCAAGTAGGGTGAACCCCCGTCTGCCCCTACGCCCACACGTGACGCAATCTAAATTGATCAATATAATGTCATCAGAGGCAGAAATCAAATTAGTTTTGAACAAGTATGTAACCGTAACTTTTGGTTATCTAAAAATGATAGTGAAATCTACACCATTCGTATAGTAGTAAGGGTCCCAAGTAATCAATGGAGTTGGTTCCCACATAAATGTAGGCTCACATGCTCGAAGTTATATTATTACATGAAGAATTTTCTTAGCTTAGAAGACCAAAATATAGGCAAGGAAAATTTGACTTTTTATTCCAAAATCAAAAATTCAAACATCATGGAGTCATGGACAACGCATGTAACATTACGACACGTAAAACCTTTGCCTGAGGTCCTCTCTCAAAATATAAGACCTCAAATTATATTATTACATGAAGAATTTTCTTGAAATATAACATATTTTTCATAAATTAATAGATCATTTCGTTACACGGTAACTTAAATTGTTCCGTCAGCTACAATGCTTTGATCAGTTATAAATTACAAAAGTTATCTGGGTTTTTTTGTAAGATAAATTATAATTTTTTTAGTGACGATGTAAAGGATAACATTTATCCTTGAATATTTTTAACAATATGTTCGTAGTTTACATATTCATGTTTATTGTAATAGCATAAACTTTAATGTTATATATCTATACTATTATATAAAGCATTTAGAGGGGATACAATTGTAATTTTGTTCAAAATGTAAGATACTAAGACAACTTTTTAATCATAATATACAAGTGTGCTATACATTAATTTCTAAATTGCCCTTATTAAGTATACTTCTTCTAATTAATACATTATTTAATTTACTAAATTAAACTATCTTATTAATAATGCTTTTAGAATAATACTTAAATTTACATTTACTATTTATATATTTATAACTATATCTTATTAAAATTAAGTATTATCTTATTTATATACATAAGTATATAATTACTAAATATTACATAGTTATAATAATAATTATAATAATAATAACACCAAAATATAATTAATATTTAAGTCAGGCTAGGTTCGATTGCGCTTTTCAAGTGAGACTCGGTGACACCCGTCGCATTACGCGAGCCAAACCACTATATGATAAATATCTTAAGATGACAAGATAGTAATTTAATTCAAAGTGTAAGACGCCTAATACAACATTTTAAGCATAGAATACAAGTGCTTTATGCAATAATTTAACTTTTGCCCCCTATTTAATTAACTTCTAATTAATATATTATTTAATACAATTATAATACATTATTTTATAATATGATGTTATTTAATTTTCATTAAATTTTATTTTATTTTATTTATGATATACTATAAATTGGTATTTAAATTTATATTTACTAATTATATTTTTATAACTACTTACTATTTAAATTAAGTATTAGTTTATTTAAATATTTAAGTATACAACTAATATATATCTTCATATTTATAATAACAATAATACTAATATTTCTAGGGGTATATTGTGAGTTTAATAATTTAAATATTTATGTAAAATATGTTAGTTAATAACATATTATTTAATAAGTTTTGAAAAATAATTACAATAATAAAAAATATTGTCATATTAATGCTACTACTACTACTAATTATTATTATACGGTTAATAACAATAACAACAACAACTACAATATTCATGTTATTATATTATTTATAATATAATATTGTGTATCTGTCGTGTTATTATATCTATAATAATTTAATATTTGATAATTATATCATGGCAATATAATATGAAGCACTAAAACATGTGTAGCGACAAT
Source organism: Flaveria linearis (assembly GCA_024085815.1). Taxonomy (NCBI): domain Eukaryota; kingdom Viridiplantae; phylum Streptophyta; class Magnoliopsida; order Asterales; family Asteraceae; genus Flaveria; species Flaveria linearis. The sequence continues at coordinate 83,377,639 of CM044003.1, forward strand.
CCGGGTGCATATATAGTTGAACTCACCGAAGTCATGATAATCCCAAAAACTATAATTATGATGTTATTTTATACGCTCCAAATTAAACCGCGGCGAAGCGCGGGTCTAACGCTAGTAGTTACAAATATATGAAATATGAAGATTTTTTTATATATTATCGAAAGAGTAAGTAATGAGTAATATTTATATTTGAAGGATGAGATTTGTCGACGAACGTTTGTTGTTTTGAGAGTTTATCTAATAATAATAATTATATTATATTTGAATTTAATCCGTTTTTAACGAAACTTAACTTGACTTGTAGAGATAAATGAGCTCGTCTCAGCGACGTATTTGAAATTTTATGTGACACTATATATTAAAATGTATAAGACAATCAAATTGCTGAAGTAATTATATAAGTAAGCAAGGCCGGTCGCTAAATAAGTAGCTAGACTGCTCACTTTCATACAACATCAATAGATAGTAAAAAATTCTGCAACATGCTTGTTTTCTATGAATAGAAGCTTATATGTTTACTTTAGAATATAGATTTCTTGAGAATGTTTTATTATAATGAGAACCTAGCTTGACTACTCAATACCCCACAGGATGTTATTAATAGTCGTTTTTAGAGCTCGAGTAGGAGCACGAGTAAAGAGACTTATATCACCTGTCATATGGTTTTATGATATGTCTCGTTTAAGTCATGTCAAGTTAATTATTATTTTTTCTAGTATTATTATTAGGAGTAGTATTTGTGTAGTATTATTATTTTAGGCATAAGGATTATTATTAGGGTGGGTATTGGATAGCCTGTAGTCAATATTCAACCATAATAATAAATAATAATTAGTTAGTTGTACCATAACCTAACTTAGGATTGCTTATATATATCAGAACCCTGAGATATCACAAGATCGTACTAGGAACGGTTATCAACTGTTAAGCAAGTGAGTTATCATGTTTATTTATAATACTGTACGTGATTGTATACTCGTTTTGTCTAAATCAGTTACATACAAGAATGTTGTTAGTGTGCAATTATCGATGGGGGTATGTTTGGATCCTTATATGGTTATTGGGATGTGTCGAAATAGCTGAAAAGAGGATATGATTTCTCGTATGCATCATGACACAACCATACCTGTGTGATGGTCGGGGGTCTAACAAGCCCACTGTTGGTGGTTGTGAAAAGGTCATGATTGACACGTATTGTCCCTGACCCAAATATCATAACCTACGTTTGAATGCATGTCAATTATGTTGTGTTGTGTTTTTTTTTAAACTGTATAACATGAGCTCACCAGCATATGCCTAGCAACGTTTTGAGTAAACATGTAATCGGTGAGACAACTCTAGAAACAATGGAGACAGTGAACCCTGAAGCAATAGAAGTGTATGGTTGTTTAATATTGTAAAAAATAGTATATTGTAATCAGAAAATTATAAGTTTTATATATAAACTCAGTTTAATTCCGCTATAAGTTGTATCAACTGTATATGATCGCTCGGTTTTGGGTGGGGTGGCACATTTATATTAGTAGTTTATTTAAAATTTAGTACATATAACTACGTAGGGATCATATTATTTTATGTAATACAATCTTACAATACACATTCAATCAATATAAGACATAAAGCATGTGGTATTAAACCTTAACTCGTTCTTTTGATTGAGAGGCATGGAGTTTCTCTAACTGCTTAAAACTCCTTCAATTAGAAAAACCAAACTACAGAAAGAAGGCTTGGCCTTATACTTAGAAGGGCAAGTTGTCTTACATCTATACTAGTCACTCATCTATTTTCTATTTTTGTTGGACTTTTAAATCCGTTTATTATTATTAGTTAGAGTTAATTACATTAATGGTCCAAATGGTTTATTCAAAATAACTTGTTTGGGTACTAAGGATTTTAAGTATCAAGTTTGGTTATTGTGTTTTTAGTTTTTTTACGAGTTTAGATCTAGAACCCACAATGCAATTTGTTGGTGATGCTTCCATCGCGTATAGATTCATTAAGGTGGTCGGCGGAGATGGTCGATAAAATCATCTGAAGGGTATTGACCAAAGTGGTTGGTTAAGGTGGTGGATTGTGTGACAACCCGAAAATTTTTTTTTTTTAAAAAAAAAAACTTAAAATATATATATATGTATATATATACATGTAACAATAATACTGATAATAACAATAATAATAATAATAGTAATAATAATAATAATAATAATAATAATAATAATATTATTTTACAAAGGTTTAGGGGGTTCAAATGTAATTTTAAAACTTGTTAAAAATAATTCTGGATAAAAGGACACAAGTTAAAAACCACAGGGACCATTTGTGTAATTAACCAAAACCCAACCCCCTTCCCCCCCGTAACTCCGGCCGACCCTCCGCCATCGCCGGAGCGGCTCCGGCGACTCCCCTACACGCCAAAATAAAGTGGTTTCGACCTAATTAAAGTTACCGACACGTTCTCGTGGTGGAGTCGAACGTGAGTCACCATTCAATTGAAAAATGAGAGTGCGAATTCCACTGAAACCGACCCTCTCCATTGTCGGCCAAAATAAGCAATCCACGATCGCCATTAACACTAAAATAATTCAATTAATCGTGTATATAAGACCCCATAACTATTCCTAATAGAATGCAACTTTCAATCGCGTTTGAAACAAACTTAAACACCTCCATTGATCACCACCTTCGACCGTAACCTGCACCATACTCGAACAACATCATCCGAGCAATTTATTCTACAATTAACACAGGGCTTTTGATTATAAGCCTAATTAGAAGCTTCCTGTGCAAGCAATTTGGTTTTCATCATCGTTTGATCATCATTCAATTGCGGGTTATATCGCGGCTCGTTCTTCGTTGTTCTTAGCATCAAACCAAACTAAAACAGGTAATTAAACACTCCAATCTATTCGTTTATACATAAGGAAATAAAAGCCCTAACATTAATTTGAGTATCAACTTCGAATCAGGGTTCAATTTGATCAATTGTGATCTAGGGTTTATTCGAATTTGGGGGTTTTGATTTGATTGTGTTTAAAATGAAAGGAGATGGAGTTTTATCGCGGCTATATGCCATGGTTCACTGGTCTCCTGTCCCTTTGCAATCCAAGAGGTCCCGGGTTCGAACCCGGGCACCCTCTTTTATTTTTTTAAAGCCTTTTTGAACTTTTAAAAATTACAGAAAATTTATAAAAATTATAAAAATAATTTCTATAAACCTTGTTTATATTTTTAGGTACCGAATGATTTTCTGGATTTTATTTTATTTAAATAATCATTTTAAAAACATTCTAACAAATATTATTCTTGGTTAAACCCTACTAAAAATGAGTTTAAATTAATAAAAATAATATCAGTTCAGACGTTATCATTTTAAAATCATGGTAGACTTAAAATATTAGTTTAAATGTTATATTTAACACTGTTATTATAAATTGTTTCCTTTTAAGATAATAATTGGACTTGAAATAATAAATCTTTATAATAGTAATGGACATTATATTAATTAGAGATTTGCCATAATAATAGTAGAAATTATATAATTTATAATCTCGCAAAGTTATTTACAAATATTATTTCTTATAACAATATACCATAACAAATGATTTAGTTTAATATTATTGATATTAATCTACATATTATTCTAAATATTTGTAAATAATTATAAAGATTCATTATACATAAAATCATAGCAACAATTATACTTAAAGGTACTTCTAAAATATTTACATATATAATTCTTCTAATGGATTAAGAACGCAAATAATTACTTTGTGAAGAATTATTTCAAAAACCCATAATTCTTATTGAAACCCTAGTTCGCGTTTAATCGTTAAACCTTATTAATAACCTAAAATCTTAAAATACATATATACATGTATAGGTACCTCGTGAAGGCGTTCGTTGGAACAACGATTATCATCTTAATTAATCATCTTACATACGTACTTACACACCAAGTGAGTTTACAGCCCCACTTTTACTTTATCCTCTTTTTGGGGGAGAGAAACATGCTGTTTTTATAAACTTTACATTACATTGGATTTTTGTAATATTGCATATACTTGATACTATGGTGTATACTTGCCCAACGGACCGTTAATATGGACTTAACGAGGTAATTGTTAGTAGTACTACTGGGATTGACATACCCCACCCGGGCTAGTCGCGCTAGCACAACGTTCGTCAAAGGGTGAACGGTTAGCCTAATTACAAGTGTTGTGGTGTGTGATCCACATCCGGGCCTGTTTATTTATTTGATTACATGTCAGTTCGGCCGCGCCTTCATACACATAGTGATCATTATGGACTAGCTACCCATTATATGCTTTATTTATAAATCCGGGAATTTCATTTATACTGACCGGATTAATAAAACCGGGGATTTCATTATACTTGACGGGTTACATAATCCGGGAATTACATACTTGACGGATTACATAATCCGGGGATTACATACTTGACGGATTACATAATCCGGGAATTACATACTTGACGGATTTTATAATCCGGGAACTTCATTACTGATAATTACTGTTTTCTGATAAACCTGTGAACTCACCAGTCTTGTACTGAGATTTTTGCATGTTTTCTCTCAGGACAATGATGTGGCACGTTTAGGAGCACAGCATCTACAGCATGTCATTCTGTATTCACTACAAACTGTTTTCAAGATTTACTATGCATTTACTTTACGTAAACTGGTTTGGACACATGTTTGTGTGTTTCAAAACTATTGTTGAATGTTTCACTGTATTCGCTTCCGCATCACTTAAATACAATTGGTCTGTTTCCTTATTATTAAGCAACTTATATGATTTGTAATTATCGAGTCGTTTGGTGTAACTAATGCTTATCTGAGATCCTGGTTATGTCACACGCCTGACGGTAAAACCCCGTACGTGGAAAATGAGGGTGTGACAGATTGAATGGTGGCGGTGGTCTAATGCCAGGGGCGGAGGGCACGACGTTGGGTGGGTAAGTGGGTTGGGGTTGATTTTTTTATTTTACAGTTAATTGCATAAATGATCTTTGAATTAAAATAGATAGATATAATTATATAAATAGTACCTTAGAGGGTATTGAAGTCATTCTATTTAAATTTAACAAGAAAATCTAATGTTTGTTAATGTTAATACTCAAACTCGTCATATAATTAAAAGCATAATACACAACTTGTTATTTAGAAAACCTTAGTACCTAAACTTATTTAGTTTAAATAAACCATAGGACCATTTATGTAATTAACTCTATAGTTATTTAATTATAGCCATATAATAATTTTCTAGTTTCATATATTTGGTTGTTTATTTTCAAATGATATTCTAAGTTGCAAGAAAATAAAAAGCCAATGGACTATTTGAAGGTTTACTATATAATCGAATCAGATTACCATGAATTTGGATTAAATCATCCAGGTTGATATTGATTTTAGCAGCTATTTGTCTTGTAAAAGCATATGCAAAGAGCGTCTGTCAACCCCATGATACTAGTGTGAACGAAAAGTGGAGGAGAGAAGAAACACAACTCTAGACATGGAAGAGAGAATAATAATTGCGGGTTTGTACCCACGGACGGTCCATGAGAAAACTTTGTTGTTTTTATGAGAGAGACGTTAGAGTGAAAGCTAGGACGTTTACGAGAAAGCCAACATGTCAGTTGGGCAATTGCTGAACACCTTAACGTGTGTTGTTTGAAAGACGTTAGGTGAACTTCAATAAAAATGCAAGATGTGATGATTTTGTCTTAAAAAAATTAAAAGACTGTTAAAATTTTTTGCAGGCAATTAAACCTCAATTAGAAATCTAAATAATCAAACAACCAACAAGCAAAAAGATCTAGAGACAATACTATAGTGTTTAGACTGTATTTTCCAACAAATACTCTCCTTTCTAGAAACCGAAATATTGTTCAACTGCCTTAAAACATATACAATATTTTACGAATTTTATTAATCTAAAGTTAATATTATATATTCTATAGCTATAATACCATAAATTTAATATATATGTACGATTAATAGTCTTTTCATTTGATATATGAAATTTTTATTTTTACTTTTTGTTATTAAATTAAACATAAAATACTTTCTTGTGCAAGGAATAATAAAAACTAGTGATTAACTCGCCGCGCGTTGCTGTGGCGGCGTACGTACGTGTCATGATCAAGTATAAAATATAATCAACTCAACTTGTTTCCGAACTAAATTTACGTAAAACATGGAGTAACACGAATTTGCACCATCAAATGAAAACATATTTTATTTAAATTGACTATATTTCAAACACAATTACGTTAAACGTATAACAACTCAAAATGTACATCAAAATAAGCAAGTGCGGGAAAAACATATGCGACATGATAAAGCATAGATTACATTCGCTCTAACACATTTCCTAGCAAATTTACATCAAAACATAGAGTAACTCGAACTTATACCAACGAAATAAAATTATAATATTTGACCCAACTCTTGAGTGAGATATACTGGGTTTGTTTGTTTATTTGTTTGTTTATTTGACCCAACTCATTCCAAACAAAATTTACACATAAAATAAACACGTAATATTATATAATAAAGTTTTTTAGAGATAAATATAATTTCAACTACTACTACTATTATATGAGAAACTAAAATATGAGTAATTAAGAAAGCATGCAAAGTACAGTGAATGTTAGACTCGAACCTGAGTCTTATGTATAGTAAAAGAGTTTACAAGCCAGCAAGCTAGATGCCCTTACATGTCTCAATTTTGCTATATATAATATATAATATAAAAAAATAAAACAAAAAAATCCCCATCGACATATATATAATATGCAATATACAAAAAAATTAAAAGATAAAAAATCAAATATATATAATATACAATATACAAAAAAATTAAAAAATAAAAAAAATCAGAAAATACCACCAACAAATTGAATTAATAGGAATAGAAATAAAACTTTTTTAAACGGCAGGAATATATTATTTCTCTTATTGAAAACTGCATTATCAGAGAAAATAGTACGTGTGAATTTCCTGCACATCAGGTTGTCCATTTATCGTTTTCCTAACCGATCAAGTATTGTTTACACCCCATTATGTTTGTTTTTTTGACAAGTTTGACACTTTGATTTAAAGTTTACATCTTGAAACGAATCAGTTTATCTTTAATAAAAATAAATAAATAAAAAACTAAACACGTTACATGTTATGCCGGCACAAATTTCGTTATTGCATGCCCATGACGAGTACATAACTTTGATGCAATATCACAACACATATGGGAGTAATAAGCGTTTGTATCGAGTAGCGTAACCGTAATATACCAAAAAAAAAGATAGTACCGACATTTGATTTGACCTAACTTTGGTATCAATACTAGTTTATCGGTTGTGGTACCGGTACCTAACTAATGATTCGGCATGGTACTCGGTACTCACTTTTCACCAAATTCGATATTAGTATTTTCGGCACCGTACCATTTCAGTGTTGAAATACCTTCTATTTTGACTCCAGTTTAAAACGTATCATTCTAGCATTGATAACTGTAATTGCACAACTCAACGAATAAATAAAAAAGTTTGCTTAAAAATAATCTCACGTTATACGTGACTAATGTAACATGTCAGCAATATTGTGTGTTTTAGAGTAGATGGTTTTCTATTTAAAATAATAGTTAACAATAATCTCACAATAGGTACACGTGATGCAAACATCAATATAACATATAATCATCGATCGAGCATGACCAACAACAAGCTTAGTCATTGTAATCTCATGTTAGCCATGGATTAGTCTTTGAATAAAACTCTAGTACGTGTAGGTTATCGAAGAATGCATTTGTTAGAACAATAAACTCACACAACACTCTTTAACCCTACTATTTACATCAAATGCCTATCATGAACTAGAACTTTCAACCACTTGAGAAGAACACCTTTAGAAACCACTTTTACAACTAGTCTGGATGTTGTTTGGTTATCATAAGTATACACATCAACACATTACTCAAGAGATGAATTGTTGTAAATGGTACTGATAAATAGGAAACTCGTTAAAGTGACCTAGTTGACCAATATGGTATGCATTTGTGATCATTTTATTCATGTAAATGGTACTAATAAATAGAAAACTCTTTAAAGTGACCTACTTGACCAATATGGTATGCATTGTGATCATTTTATCCATGTATCTTAAAAAAACAATACCAAAATCAAGAACAACCATTTGCATATACATTTTCCCCCCTTTTACATGAAATCATGACATACTAGTTTTATGTAATTTTTCATCAAACAATCTCACAACCAACACCATTAAACTCAACCAACATCATTAAGTGCAAAAAAAAAATCTTTACAACTACCAAAATTTTCGACAACTAGTGTGCCTAGTTTGAGGCATGGAATGTTGAAACATGGTAAAGAAAAAAAAAAGCATGTGAATTTGATACGAATTTGATAAAGATAGCAATGAAGATAACAAAATAAGAAAGAAAAAAAAAGAGTGAAATGAAGATAAAACAAACAAAACGCACCGCGTAGCATTTCACTGATATAGTAGAGTTTGAGAAAGATAAAATAGATGTAAACCCATGTTTTCAGAACCGGATCGGACGTCGAACCGGACGCCTTACTGGTTTGGTGGTCGGACCAGTCGGACGGAGGACGGATTTAACTATATTTTAATTATATTTATATATGTAATTAAATATAAGTAATTTATATATGATTTATACATATATTTTATAGTTATATATAAAACTTAACTATATTTGTATATCCGAAGTACTAATTTATGGTTAACACCCGTTTTACCCACTAAAATAAAAAAAATTGAAAACCAGTCGGAACCGGCCCGGTTCGCCGGTCCAACCGCCGACTCGGTTTGAACCGGCCGGTTCAACTCAACCAAAACGAACTACCCCTGACCAGAACGGACCAGGCCCCGATTCGCGGTCGAACCGGCCGGTCCGATCCGGTCTCAACAACACTAACACTATGTAAACCTTACCTTTATTTCATAAATCGAGACAGCTAAAACCGAAACATAACACTTTTCAAGGAAGATAAAAACTTGTTAAATTGGTTATTTTGAGGGTTTCTAAACAACAAGGAGGTAAAGTGTATAAGCAGAAAAAGTATTCAACATCTTCCATATGCTAGCTTCCATTTCTCCCCTCACAATCACAAACCCTGTCTTCTTCCCTCCCTATATGTGAAAACCAAGAACCAAAATCAAATTACAATACAAACGCAAACGCAAACGCAAACGCAAATTCACCATCATAATCTCACCAATCTTCGTTATCATCGCAAAATCAATCAATGGAGCATTGAATCCCCAACAACTGTTTACATCCACAACAACAATCACAAGCGTGTACACCTTCAGTGTTCTGTAATCGTATACGCAGATACATACAGATTCCTACATCTATAGATGAGGTGTAAGAACCACTACTCCGATCTCAGTAGCACCGTCGGCGTTTGCGCTAGCTGTCTCCGGCAACGACTCCACTCTCTCATCGCCGCTGAACAACAAATCGAATCACAGATTCAATATTCCGACGGAAAACACCGCAACTACGAGAACAATCCGGCGGTTTCTTCGCAATTCAACAGCCGGAAATCCGATCATCGTCTTCATCCTCCTGCTGTTCATGCTCAACGCCATCGCCGTAGCCTCTCGGATCAACTGTTTGACCGTACGCCGGAGGTAAGACCTACTACCAATTCGAAGAAGAAACGGAGTTTTATCCGATTGCTTTCGTTTAACATATTCAGATCTAGAAAACCGTAAATCAACGGATGCGATTACGGATCCTAGGGCATCCGATTCGTCTGTCAGAGAATCGCGTGGTCGAAACAGCTCCACGTCGTCGTCGTCGTGGTTCTCCGCCATCATCTCCGCAGTCGCAACCGTCACCGGAGGAAGCACACGCTTTGCACAGGTGAATCCGCAACCACCGCCGGCGAAGGTCCGGTCCGGCGGCAGCCTGCGGAGGTCGAGGATGTCTCCGGCGAGAAACTCCGACGTCGTCACCGGAGACGAAACCGAATCACAGAATGCAACCGAGTCGTTGAAACACACACCGCGGCGGACGCCGGTGGTCCGGCGCGGCGGCAGCGGAGGACACGTGAGGAATATCTCCGGTTTGAGGTTTTGCTTGAGTCCTTTGGTTCGTGCGAGCCCTAGCCCTAACCTGCAATGGAACCACAAGGGGTTTCCGCCGGACGTCGTGCTAACCGGCGGACGTCGGAGCTCCGGCGAAGCCTCACTTATCTTACGCCAAGTCTTTTTGCGCCAACAGATCGAGGAAACTGTGATTACGGGAGGCTTAATCCGAACCGTTGATTTGAATGACCGGTGTCTTTGACTTCTGTTGACTCAGCTCAAAGTATGCGAGTTTTCCTCTTGGTTATCATTAATTACTAGAGTATATTTTTATTAATTATATTTTACTAAACTTTTTTTTGTTCTGTAATTATGAAATTAAAGTGGGTATAGTTTAATTCCCAATTTGACCTCGTATTAGATATGAAAAGACATTTATTCTAATGATATTTTGAGTGTTAAATGGTATCTAATTCTTTAGAGATAAGAGGTTCAAGTTTCGTAAAGAAATAATAAAAATTGATTAAATAAGTATATGAGTTGTTGCATGTAAAAGTGTGTGGATTTTGGTAATGGTATGTGCTTTGTTGTTTTAAACAATAACTAAAAATGAAGGTTACATGTTCGTAGAGATTTTGTTACGTGTGTTGCGACGGTGATATTATGTGTTAACAGGGGCGTCTTAATATTTTTGGAGGCCTAAAGCGAAAATAAATTGATGGTCTTTTAAAATTTTATCTTTAAAAATATCCTCTTTTATCATTGTTCGGTTGTTGATTTTTTGATACTTCGGTTGTTCATATTTGGTTCATTTACTTGTGCACTATGTGTTCTCTTCATCATTAATTAATTGATTTTGTTTATCATTAGGATTGTTTGAGAATCATTTGATTGTTGATTAGGATCGTTTGAGCATCATTGATTGTTCCTTAGAATTATTTTATATATATTCATGTTTTTTAATCGTTTTGACATGTTGATCAAAATATCAAATCAAAATACTAAAATAATTCCTAAATCAAATATTTAACAAAAAATCAAACTTAATTGACTAAAACAAATGCCTAAATCAAATACAAACTAAAACAAATTCCTATATCAAATACTCAAAGAAATTCCTAATTACTAAAACAAATATCCAAAACAGTCAATCAGAGACAAGTAAATCGAAAATATCCAAACAAAGCAGTCAAATAAAGTGAATTAGAGATCGGCAAAACACAAACCAAAGTCCTTAGTACCTTACTCGAGAAGATGCAGTTAATTAGAGAAGCAATTAGAAGGGACCTGGTACCTTAATCCAACTCCAGTGATGACATGGAGTTCTGGGTTCGCAATCGCAAGGTGGTGGGTGGGTTCGTGAGGTGGTTGTTTTGGTCGTCTCTTCGTAGCTAATCGCATCAAATCGCAAGCTGTATTCGCAACAATTAGCAATCTGCAGCATACAAATGATGAAATCGTAGCCCTGTAGGGTCTTAACCATTCCGTTCCGTCGTCTCTTCGTTTCTACTCCTCCACCAACTCGGAATGGATGTGAAGAAATTCCAGGGTAACATGGTTTTCTTCTTTTTTCAATTTAAGTTTTTGAGTTTTAACTTGAGAGTAAACTATATAATAAAATGAGTTTTTGGTAGTCTGTTAGAATAGGTGGGCCTAAAGCCCTAGCTTATTTTTTTAAGCTAAAGAGCCGCCCCCGTGTGTTAAGTATATTGTATAACAATACCGGGAATGGTGGGTATCACTATTATACTAATTGATATAAGAAGATACCTTATTTTAAATACAACGTGAAATATATATATATAAACCAACAACAAGAAAAATAAATAAACATAACTATAAATTAGTTATTGCTATGAAACGGTTATATATTCAAATAACCACCCGGTGTTACATCTGTCAACAATAAGTACAGATTCTGATATGGTTATTTCATTTCCTATTTGAAGTATGTTTTGTACTAAACGCATCCATAAAAACGAATGATTCATATACAACATTGGTCCAATCGTCATTCCGAAACACCTTTTTATGGGTTAATTTGTGACATATGGTTTCTTATGTCATCCAATAATGTTCAATTAGTTCACAATAGCTAACAATTTTGTTTTAATTTCTGAGTCAAGATTGTTAAAGGATCACTCATTCTCTAATTACTCTCACACATAAACATATAATTCTATGTTTTGCAACAAAAAGTTTAAAATGCGTTGCTAATATTTATACGAGACATTTATTGTGTACAAATATCATGTATGGATAATGATATAATACATTATTCTAATTGCTTCATTTTATCGTTTTTTGTTTGGGTTTGTGTGGGAGTGTGCTGGCAGTTGATGGTGGTTCGTTTCTAGATGAGCTGCACCTAAGGAAAGAGAAATATCATAACTAATAAACATTATCTAAATAAAAAAATATGTAATCAAAATAGTAATTTAGCTACTCTAGCATAAAATAAACACATAAAAAGTATCTTAAGACAAAACTATTTATTCATTATTAAGAGCTATTTTAATGTATGACTTTCATTGATATATGATGTTACGTTTGTAATAAAGTATAACATCTCAATTCGTTATATTGTAGTTAGAAAGTTATAATTGTCAAAAAATCAGAAAGAGTTGAAAAGGTCTTATAATATAAGATTTGACTGAGTTTTGGTCGGTAGCTTTATGTAAAAGTCTTGCATGAATAATGGCTGAGAGAAGAAGAGTTGGGGGTAGGCTTTTTAGCTAATATCGTCAAACTAGACTTTGTCTTTTAGCCTTATTTAATTACATGATTATGATATAAAGTTAATAATTGTCTAATCACTTATTTATTTTCTTTTTGTTCATTTATTATTAAGGGTGCTAATAAATAGACACCCAAAAAATTTAAATCGACACCCCCCTATACGTCGCGTATGGGTCATACGCGGCCCATGCCGGCGTATAGGTATCGCCATTAATGCGACATTAATGACTGACACCCGACGTCACATCAGTATACCTATACGGGGCGTATAGGCCCATACGCCACGTATAGGTCGGTGTCGATTTAAAAAGGAATATAATGTATACGCCGCGTATGGACCCTACGCGGGTATTCATCATCCCATATATCTTTTCAAACTTTCTCATTTTTACACACACTCCGAAAAAAAAAAATCTCGTATCGCACTATATACCGTATTGATCTTCGATTTTTCTACATCAGGTACGTATTATTGTTCATACATCATTATCATGTTAATCGTTCATTGATTTAAACGTTAAAGTACTGTTTATGCCCTATAATGCGTGATTAAAAACTGGTATATAGAACTATACGCTGGTACAGTCCCGCGTATAGGTCTATACGCAGCGTATAGTTCTAGGGTTGGGGACGAAGACACATAGATGGGTATTCTATACGCGGCGTATAGATTATACGCGGCGTATAGGGTGTTGCAATACGTGACTTGTGGCCCTACGTGGGTCCCCTATACGCTGCGTATAGTCCTATACGCGGCGTATAGGGTCGGGGTTGACCTGTACGTGGCCCTGTGACCCATACGCTGCTACCCTATACGCGGCGTATAGCCCTATACGCGGCGTATAGGG
>CM044003.1:83391427-83471427 GCA_024085815.1 Flaveria linearis
AAGTAATTACAATTGTTATTTGCAAAATAAAAACAACTAGTTGATGTCCAGTAACCGCGTTGCGCGAATCTATTTTCGCTCACATTGCACATATACTACGTTCAAGACTCGGTCAATGCTGATAGAAAGGCCGAGCAGGTCACAACGGGCTGGGTAATGCATCATATAGGTTCAGGTAAAAGGTGTCCTTTTTATAATGGGTTGAACTCCGGTTGGGGTTGGCTGCCTAACATTTTCTTGGACATTATATAGATAAGAAATGTGATAATTACGATTAGATATAAGATACTATAAAAATTTGTCTAAATGTTGAATAAAAATTACTTTAGAAGGTTTTTGTATGCATTCAAAGAAGATTTTGGGTGACTTTCAACACGTGTGACCTATTTGACATTAGCTTGATCTTTTTATTTGGCCCATATAGAAAAACACGACCAAATTGATCCATTGATAAGTTAATGGGATAAATTGCAACCCCTCATAAGCATCATAGTTCAATGAACAGACCTATACCTGATGCACAATACCATCCTGGTGGAACCACAACCATGTTTTGGAAAGCTGTGGAACCCCACTAAGAAAGCAAATCTCTCCTGGTTTCTTTGAAACCCAGTTCCATATTTGCTTTTACTGCATTTTCAGACCTAGTAACACAACTTGATCCCAACAATCAACTACAAACACACAAACAGTTAGGTAACAGTAGTCAGGCAGGTGCATACCACAGAGAAATGAATGAAACCATTAAAAAAACCAAAAGCATCAACATATACTGATATGATTTTTTCGAACATAACATCCCATAAAGAAACAACAGTTGAGAGCAACAGAGACATGGAAAGAGGGTTAATCAACAGCTACCTGTGTATTGTTAGGCTCAAAGTTCGCAAAGCCATGAGTCAACCATGGCTGCAGGGCGGGTTGCAGGTTATAACCTTCCATCCTCCAACCCTATCACACATAGCCAACGTCCTCATCCAACTTTTATTCAGGTGAATGAACTCATCACAGCCCATTAGAAACACTACCTTGTATCAAAAGATCAACGTGCAAAACCAAAAGACATCCAAGGCAACCTCGACTCTGGAGCATGTCTTAGGTCAGATAAAACCAAACCGAACTCCATAGACAACAGATGCCATGACCGGCGACAGGAGCCGCCACCATCAACACCCACATCAGTGTATTCAATGAGCATCCATCGGACCATCGCCACCTAGGGTTCTTGAAGAACCCAGCGGCGAGCCAGATTTGTCACAACCGAGCATTGCCATCTAGGGTTCCAAAGAAACCCGACAGCGTCGACGCCGGCAGCCGGTCAAACACGCGCGTTGCGCGTTTCTTCAGCGTGTTTTAGACGGCTCAAATATTGCCTCATTGTGATTGCAAACAATTATTATCGCGTCAGTGTTTTTCATCATGGCCTACTAAGATTCAGGATAACCGTCCTAAGGAAAACCACATTGCTATATTCAGGCTTCAGCTTAACATCCCATGACATCAGATAATGGAAACCGGCAACAAATACTGGAGTAGGCTCAGTTTAACGCATGCTAACCGTCACCCGCCCCGTCAACAATAGACCCATAGGTTCACAACATAGTCATTGAGCCCAACATAAACACAAACCATAATCCTTGCTCATCAAAGAAATCAATGGGTATGCAAAACCAGAAATCATAATTACACAACTTTAGCCATAAAAGGGGTTAAATGATCATTTGTTAGAAAATACATGATTAATCAACCTCAGGCTCGGATCTCCACTATGGCTGCAACATAAGTTGCCATGCCAAATTGGGGAGATGCATCATTACCTGTAATATAACCATAAAACAACCATCATCGACCCACATGCACAGATAAAGCAAGCCTCTGGTTAGGTAAAAAACTAAAACCAAAGGAAGAGAGTAAATCAAGAAGACATGCAGCCAGACCTCCATGTATAGAACGAACAGAGGTGGAGGCACCACCTTGAAGGGCATCAATCATAGCCAATCTAAAAAACCCTAAAAGGGATCGAATGGACAGATTAGTGGAACGACAATAAAGGGAGTTATGCAACATCACTATCACTGGTTGAAAACAGCCCACTACTCCCCTCAACCGTAAATGGGCGGAGAAATGCTCAAACAACAGACCTACCACCACCACCGTCGCACTCTGTTAAAAATCACATCGAAAATGACCCTCCCAATCTCAACCTAGAAAGGACGCTGACTTGCAATCGACCACACCGACGTCACCACTATCACCATCGCGGACCTAAACTAAAATAGGGAGCGGAAGATCGCGATGCCGCTGAGAAGCTCTGATAGTGACAAACGCCATGGTCACAGTACAAAGCTCACATCGCCGGTGGAAACTGTCCAACCCCCCGCTAAAGCGGAAACACGAGGAATGCGAGCTAGACGGGATCGTCATAACACATGGTATATGATAGAGTAGCAATAAAATATGATGACAAGCGTGTCATGACGACACCCGAACACAGTTGGAGGCTTGTGTCGTGTATAATCAAGTTCACGACAGCATAGCCATAAGCACAACAGAATGATCACTAAAACATTGATAATAGCTTGTAATGTAATATTCCCGCACACGGGAACAAGTGTACAAAAGATCATAATCATGTTCAAGCTTTACAAAAGTAATAACACAAATGCATCCTAGGGTCTCCTCTACAAGGCAGCACTCCTAGATCTTCAGTTCTCATTGTTACCTGAAAATATGCTCAAATGGTCAACAATAATGTTGGTGAGCTTCGCAGGTTTAAATTGTAAACTTGTAATTGATGCTGTATATTGTTTGTAGTGGAATACCGTGCATACAGTTATAAGTAAGCAAATCACATGCCATGAGTTTTATACAACCAACCTAATGACGTACACAAAGAACTTGTCAGAATATATTCACCCCAGGCCCGTTCCTGGCAGTGTGATGGTACTCACAAGTAACCATCTGTCAAGGGTGGGGGTGTCAACCCAGTAGTACTACTAATACCTATCTGTTGGTTCCAACACCGGAATTAATGGTTGTAAGACAGTCCACACAGTAACATCATGTATGTATCAGATAAGTACTCACAAGACAGTATCACGTTGATTCCAGGTATAAAAATTGTATGTATAGTGTACAGCATTGAAAATGTGTGAGCATACTCTTCCCCCATGTTTGTAAAAGATTGAAACAATGTATAAGCGTAAAAGGGGCCACGAAACTCACTTGTTAAGTGGTAAGTATGTCTGATGAAACTTCCCAAACTTGTATGTATGTATGAACAGTCAATCACCTATTGATAGTCATGTTAAGAATTAATCTTGTGGACTATTGTTAATAATATTGTTTAATTGAGTCGGGTCGTTTCGGTTCGGTCGTGAGTAGTACACACAAGCAGTCACACACATCTTGGCTAGATTGTTTTAAATAGTACGTGCCTGTTAATGGCGTTGATTTTAATCTTTGTGATCAAGCTATGACACTTAATTATATTTATTATCGTCGTGAGATCTCCGAAGAGGGGATCCACACACACACACATTAAGTCATACAGTGGGACCGGACGCACGACTGACACTCCATTCACACGAGTGGACTTTCAGTTGTACGAATTAGCTACTTTCGTACAATTGATCCTCCATTCGTGTGACTAAGCCTTCAGTCGTACCACGCAATACCAATCGCACGACCCAACAGCCAACCACGCGACTTGAAGTCCCTCCGCGCGAATCAGCTTCATTCGCGCGAGTGTCTCCTTTCGCGCGACAGGCATCTGACCGTGCGACTCTCGCACTTCGCACACACACACTTTCGCATGCTTTTCACTTCGCACAGCCCAGTCACGCGACAACCCCTGTCGCGTGACATCTCCAATCGCGTGACATTCCTAATCGCGTGACATCCTCTGTTTCGCACCCACCGACAGTCGCGCGACACAACCGCGCGACTTGCCTATTCGCTCATGTCTCAAGTCGCACCCACATGCAGTCGCACGCTCCTTTCGCGCGCGACAACCCCATTCGCGCCATCGGGAGTCGCGACGGCAGTGAGTTCAGGTCGGCCTTCGGCTGCCCGATCACGAGTGTTACCCAACCAGAACCTCCAGAACTCATATTCTAACCTATCTAGACAAGAAACACACTCAGAAACAAGACATGCAAGTCCACACGACCTCTTGTGCTCGGATGAACCCGAGCACCCGAAAACCCTCGAATGCAGCTGTAAAATCGAGTTATAAACGAGGTAGTGAGGTTATCTACCTGCTAGGAACTAGTATTCACGATGGTGCTCGAGATTTGAAGACGAAATGCTAGAAACGGGTTGGTTTTGGTGTTGGTTTCTAGAGAGAGAGAGTAGAGAGAAAGATGAGGTGGTGAGAGAGTGAAAAGAATGAAAATGGCTGGAAGGTGGGTATTTATACCCAGCCTAGTTTCTCAAAGTTTCAAGTTTAGTCCCCGCACTTTGCCCCGAGTTCCTAAATTTTGTTTCGGTTGAAAACGTTATAATTTAGTCTTGTTTTATTGATGATAAAATGTTTATTATGTTATTTGTAAGTTAAAAATGATTTTATTCGTGAAAATTATTTTATTATAAAAATGACGTTTTAGTGTTAACGGGGCAATTCTTGGAGAATGTCTTAAGATACTACACATATAAGGAATCAAGTAAAGCAAATATGGTTTTCACGTAATTGGTTCGTCAAAATAAGGAATGTCTGTAAATAAAGGCTAAGTAAACACGTTAAATGACGGACCTTTGGTGACGGATGTCACAGTATCCCCCAGTTGAGGGAATTTCGTCCCGAAATTCAACTGGTGCTAGGCCCTAGAACGTCATCCGCGAATAAATGTGGATATTTGAGTCTCATCTGATCTTCACGTTCCCATGTAAACTCTGGCCCTCGTTTGGAATTCCATCTCACACGGACGATAGGTATCTTGCTGCGCCTTAGCTTTTTGACCTTTCGGTCCATGACCTCAATAGGTTCTTCAATAAAATGAAGCTTTTCGTCGATCTTGATTTCCTCAATTGGTACGTGTAAGGACTCGTCCGCCAAACACTTTTTGAGGTTCGACACGTGAAAAGTATCATGCACACCGCTAAGTTCTTGTGGCAACCTCAATCGGTAAGCCACCGGACCGATTCTTTCTGTAATCTCGAATGGTCCTACGTATCGAGGGGCTAACTTCCCTCTCTTACCAAATCGTACGATCCCTTTCCAAGGAGAGACCTTGAGTAAGACATGATCCCCAACATTGAATTCTAGAGGCTTCCGACGGTTGTCGGCATAGCTCTTTTGGCGATCTCTAGCTGCTTTAAGTCGGTCTTTGATTAGGAAGATTTATCAGTGGTTTCTTGAATGATCTCTGGGCCCGTAAGCTGGCTTTCACCAACTTCAGCCCAACAAACTGGTGATCTACATTTCCGTCCATACAACGCTTCGAATGGTGCGCATCCAATGCTTGTGTGATAGCTGTTGTTGTAGGAGAACTCAATCAGCGGTAGATGAGTATCCCAACTACCACCAAAATCAATGACGCATGCCCTCAGCATGTCTTCAAGCGTCTGTATTGTTCGCTCGCTTTGGCCGTCTGTCTGGGGGTGATAGGCTGTACTCATGTCTAACCGAGTGCCCATCGCTTTCTGTAACGTCTGCCAAAAGCGTGAAGTAAATCGACTGTCTCGGTCGGATATGATTGACACCGGCACCCCGTGCCGTGTCACGACCTCTTTGATGTACAACCTTGCCAGCTTATCCATCTTGTAGTCTTCTCGGATAGGCAAGAAGTGAGCAGATTTCGTCATTCGATCCACCACGACCCATATCGAGTCGTGCCCGCTTGGTGTTCTCGGGAGTTTGGTGATGAAATCCATAGTGATGTTCTCCCATTTCCACTCGGGAATTTCAGGTTGTTGCAGTAATCCTGATGGTTTCTGGTGTTCAGCCTTGACCTTTGAACAAGTCAAGCATTTGCTCACGTATACAGCAACATCTTTCTTCATACCTGGCCACCAGTATAGTTCTTTCAGATCGTGGTACATCTTGTCTGCACCAGGATGAACAGAGTATCGAGTCTTGTGTGCTTCATCCAAGACTAGTGTACGTACACCTCCCCATTTGGGGACCCATATACGATCTATGAAGTAATGAACGCCGTCATCCTTGCGAGTCATTTGTTTATCCAACCCTCGGAACTCTTCCCCCGCAAGGTTCTCTTCTTTCAACGCCTCGTTTTGTGCTAATTGAATCTGAGCCTTTAAATTGGTTTGAATAGTCAAACCTAGCGCTCGAGCACGTAATGGTTTCACACGTTCTTTGCGGCTTAATGCATCAGCCACCACGTTAGCTTTCCCCGGATGATACCGGATTTCACAATCGTAGTCGCTAAGCAGTTCTACCCAGCGTCGCTGCCGCATGTTAAGTTCTTTCTGGTTCATGATGTGTTGAAGGCTCTTATGGTCTGTGTAGATGATGCATTTGGTTCCGTATAGATAATGCCTCCATATCTTGAGTGCAAATACTACGGCACCCAACTCCAAATCGTGAGTTGTGTAGTTCTTTTCATGCACTTTGAGTTGTCGCGAAGCGTAAGCAATTACTTTATCTTTCTGCATTAGCACACAGCCCAAACCTTGATGTGAAGCATCACAGTACACCACAAAATCATCAGTTCCGTCTGGGGAGAGACAATATCGGTGCGTTGCACAACTTCTCCTTCAATGTTTGGAACGCCTGTTCTTGTGCTTTCCCCCAATCGAACTTCTTGTCTTTCTGAGTCAACAAAGTCAGGTTGGGCAATCTTGGAGAAATTGGCAATGAAGCGACGATAGTATCCGGCCAATCCCAAGAATTGCCGTATTTCTGAGGGTGTTTGGGGAGTATCCCACTTCTTCACAGCTTCAATCTTACCGGGGTCCACATGAATTCCATTTTCGTTGACTACATGACCCAAGAACTTCACTTCTCGAAGCCAGAATTCACACTTCGAGAACTTGGCGAAAAGTTTCTCTTCCTTCAACAGTTCTAGAATTGCTTGGAGGTGTTTTTCGTGATCCTCTTTTGAACGAGAATAGATGAGTATGTCGTCTATGAACACGATCACGAACTTATCAAGATAAGGCTTACACACCCGATTCATTAAATCCATAAAGACAGCTGGAGCGTTGGTCAATCCGAATGGCATGACCAAGAACTCATAGTGCCCGTAACGAGTTCTAAATGCTGTTTTTGGAATATCGTCCTCGAATACTCTTAATTGATGATAACCAGATCGAAGGTCGATCTTAGAGAAATACGAGGCTCCTTGCAACTGATCGAACAGGTCGTCGATTCTGGGGAGAGGATACCGATTCTTCACGGTCATTTGTTCAATTCCCTGTAGTCGATGCACATACGAAACGACCCATCCTTCTTCTTGACAATAATACCGGTGCTCCCCACGGTGATTGACTCGGTCGGATGAAACCCTTCTCCAGTAGTTCCTGTAGTTGGCTGGATAACTCTTGCATCTCTGAGGGTGCTAACCGATAAGGTGTCTTTGCTACCGGTGTAGCTCCAGGAACCAGCTCTATATGGAATTCCACCTGTCGTGGAGGAGGCAATCCAGACAAATCATCAGGGAACACCTCCGGATATCCCGTACGATTGGAATGTCTGCCAAGTTTGTCTCTCTTCTTCTTTCTTTTCTACGATGTGAGCCAGAAAAGTGTAACACTGCTTCCGTAAACTTCGGCGGGCTTTCATGCAAGAAATGAGCTTTAGTGTTCTTCCCGGTCGTTCTCCTTGAATCTTGAGTACCTCCCCGTTTGGCAGGGGATTCGTACTACTTTCTCCCGGCAAACAATCTCGGCTCCATGATTTGACAACCAATCCATACCCACTATCACATCGAAGCTGCCTAACTCGAATGGTATCAAGTCTATGCTAAAGGCCTGGTCTTCTAACATTAGGGTGCAATTCTTAATAATCTCGTCTGCTTGTTCAACCCTACCATTGGCCATTTCTACAGAGTAACTAGTTTCTAGCCTACTAGCACTTAAATCAAGCATATGCACGAACTCAGAAGATATAAAGCTATTGTCTGCCCCAGTATCAAATAGTATGGATGCAAAATGGTGATTGAGCAGATACGTACCCGTAACAACGTTCGGGTCCTGACGGGCATCATTAGCTCCAATGACAAATGCGCGTCCCCGTGCAGCATTTCCTTGGTTTCCATGACCTTGAGCGCCTGCTATGGCCATCACTTGCTGTTGGTTATCCCCCTGTTGACCCGGTGCCCTGTTCAGTCGGGGGCACATGTTTCTGAAGTGACCCGGATTTCCACATTCGTAACAGACTCTGGCATTCCCGGCGGGGTTAACCGCGTTGACGGGTGCAACCAGATTCGGTGCCACTCTACAATCTCTTGCTAGGTGCCCCGGGCGCCTACAGTTTGCGCACACCCGGCACTGCGTCTCTGGGGGATGATGATAGCTGCATCTGTCACATTTGGGATATGGCCCAACATATTCCCTCTTCCCTTGAGTCACGGCCGCAAAGTTTCTGGTGATCTTGGCCCTTTTATCAGATTTCCCGGCACTCGACCGGCTTGTTTCCCCAACATCCTTTCGCTTCTCTGCTCCCTTGCCCAATACCCCTGTTCGTACCATCTCATCGGTCAGAGCGCCAGCCTTCAGAATTGCGCTCTGAATCGTAGGAGGAGCAGCTGCAGTTACCATTGCCCGTATTTGAGGCGCAAGTCCCCAAATGTACCTCTCAATCCTCTTAGATTCCGGAGTGACCAGGTGTGGAACTAGCCTAGCCAACTCGTGGAATCGGTCAGTGTAAGCTGCATGCCCCGCCCCCACCATGGCATGATTCCAGAACTCATGCTCAAGCTTTTGCATCTCGTTGTGAGGGCAGTACTCCTCGGTAATCAAAGCTTTAAATTCATCCCAGTCATCTGCATCGCAGATTCCCTTCCTCTCGCTTGAACCTGGGTGTTCCACCAGGTTAGTGCTCGGCCCTGCAGTGAGCACGTAACATATTTGATGCGTTGGCTGTCGAGGCATTCGCTGATGTCGATCACAGCCTCCATTTTCTCGAGCCATCTGATCAGGGCTATCGCCCCACCTTTACCATCGAAATCCCGGGGCTTACAGGCCACAAACTCCTTGTAAGAACAGCCCCGTTTGGTATTAGCAACCCAGTTTCGTTACCGGCTGTACCACCATTTCCGGTCTCCTGGTTGCTTTCATTCCCAGTCGGGTTCCCATTACCCTCGTTCTCGTTACCACCATCCCCGTGGGAGTGGTTTTGCTGTTGCAAAGCATCGCTCACTTGAGCTACAATAGTGGGAATCAAGGCAGTCAGTTGTTGAGCAATCAGGGTTGCCATATCAGGGCTTCCAGTCCCTTGAGTATTGCCAATAGGACCCTCATTTGCTCCTGAAGATCTGCCTCTGCCTCTGCCTCTGCCCCTCGGGGCTTCACTTCCGCTACTACTTCTGCGGTTAGATCTTCGAGGCGGCATGTTCTATTCATAAAAGAGGTAACATATAAGCTTTAGTCACCTTATGATAATCAAGTACTCCACTTATCAGTTCCAACGTTCGATGCTCCGGTCAGTCAAGACCACCATGCAGCCATTTTAAGCATATTCTCGGTATACCGGTGATGCTTATATATAGGGTTCCCCGCAGCGTTCCCACCACACCCACGATGTACCGAGAATGATGCCTAATCCGGTTACATGACATCCGACCTTCCTTTACATCATAATCCATCAATTCAACTGAGAGTCCAAGCATGTAATCACGTATAGTCTAGCGAGAGGTTGTCTATTCGCGTCCTTGAAAGGACTCAGACATAGCCTCCTCGGGTCGGTCTCTCAGTGTATGAGGTCAGGCGCAATGTAAGATCTGTGACGATCTGTTCGGGTTTCGATTCCCGAATTTGGTTATGATAACTCGGCGCACAGAGGGAACGGAAGATCCAATAGGAAGCACCTCATCAGTGACGAGCACAAGGCTCAAGCACAAGGTGAAGGATCACATAACAGAAGGATAATCAATCATGTAAGGAGGAACACATACACGAGATATATAATGCACACAAGCTTAAGCATGCAAATCTACATGAAGGTTCCTAGGTTATAGTCTAGGTCAAGTGTAATTGCCTAATTCTCTATAACCAATGGCTCTGATACCAGTCTGTCACACCCCCCGCTAAAGCGGAAACACGAGGAATGCGAGCTAGACGGGATCGTCATAACACATGGTATATGATAGAGTAGCAATAAAATATGATGACAAGCGTGTCATGACGACACCCGAACACAGTTGGAGACTTGTGTCGTGTATAATCAAGTTCACGACAGCATAGCCATAAGCACAACAAATGATCACTAAAACATTGATAATAGCTTGTAATGTAATATTCCCGCACACGGGAACAGTGTACAAAGATCATATTCATGTTCAAGCTTTACAAAAGTAATAACACAAATGCATCCTAGGGTCTCCTCTACAAGGCAGCACTCCTAGATCTTCAGTTCTCATTGTTACCTGAAAAATATGCTCAAATGGTCAACAATAATGTTGGTGAGCTTCGCAGGTTTAAATTGTAAACTTGTAATTGATGCTGTATATTGTTTGTAGGGAATACCGTGCATACAGTTATAAGTAAG
Source organism: Flaveria linearis (assembly GCA_024085815.1). Lineage (NCBI taxonomy): Eukaryota > Viridiplantae > Streptophyta > Magnoliopsida > Asterales > Asteraceae > Flaveria > Flaveria linearis. Next base: position 83,402,097 of record CM044003.1, read on the forward strand.
CAAAATCACATACCATGAGTTTTATACAACCAAACCTAATGACGTACACAAAGAACTTGTCAGAATATATTCACCCCAGCCCGTTCCTGGCAGTGTGATGGTACTCACAAGTAACCATCTGTCAAGGGTGGGGGTGTCAACCCAGTAGTACTACTAATACCTATCTGTTGGTTCCAACACGGAATTAATGGTTGTAAGACAGTCCACACAGTAACATCATGTATGTATCAGATAAGTACTCACAAGACAGTATCACGTTGATTCCAGGTATAAAATTGTATGTATAGTGTACAGCATTGAAAATGTGTGAGCATACTCTTCCCCCATGTTTGTAAAAGATTGAAACAATGTATAAGCGTAAAAAGGGGCCACGAAACTCACTTGTTAAGTGGTAAGTATGTCTGATGAAACTTCCCAAACTTGTATGTATGTATGAACAGTCAATCACCTATTGATAGTCATGTTAAGAATTAATCTTGTGGACTATTGTTAATAATATTGTTTAATTGAGTCGGGTCGTTTCGGTTCGGTCGTGAGTAGTACACACAAGCAGTCACACACATCTTGACTAGATTGTTTTAAATAGTACGTGCCTGTTAATGGCGTTGATTTTAATCTTTGTGATCAAGCTATGACACTTAATTATATTTTATTATCGTCGTGAGATCTCCGAAGAGGGGATCCACACACACACCATTAAGTCATACAGTGGGACCGGACGCACGACTGACACTCCATTCACACGAGTGGACTTTCAGTTATACGAATTAGCTACTTTCGTACAATTGATCCTCCATTCGTGTGACTAAGCCTTCAGTCGTACCACGCAATACCAATCGCACGACCCAACAGCCAACCACGCGACTTGAAGTCCCTCCGCGCGAATCAGCTTCATTCGCGCGATGGACCCTTTTCGCGCGACAGGCATCTGACCGTGCGACTTCGCACATTCGCACACAACACACTTTCGCATGCTTTTCACTTACAGCCCAGTCACGCGACAACCCCTGTCGCGTGACATCTCCAATCGCGTGACATTCCTAATCGCGTGACATCCTCTGTTTCGCACCCACCGACAGTGCGCACACAACCGCGCGACTTGCCTATTCGCTCATGTCTCAAGTCGCACCCACATGCAGTCGCACGCAGTCCTTTCGCGCGCGACAACCCCATTCGCGCCATCGGGAGTCGCGACGGCAGTGAGTTTCAGGTCGGCCTTCGGCTGCCCGATCACGAGTGTTACCCAACCAGAACCTCCAGAACTCATATTCTAACCTATCTAGACAAGAAACACACTCAGAAACAAGACATGCAAGTCCACACGACCTCTTGTGCTCGGATGAACCCGAGCACCCGAAAACCCTCGAATGCAGCTGTAAAATCGAGTTATAAACGAGGTAGTGAGGTTATCTACCTGCTAGGAACTAGTATTCACGATGGTGCTCGAGATTTGAAGACGAAAATGTAGAAACGGGTTGGTTTTGGTGTTGGTTCTAGAGAGAGAGAGTAGAGAGAAAGATGAGGTGGTGAGAGAGTGAAAAGAATGAAAAATGGCTGGAAGGTGGGTATTATACCCAGCCTAGTTTCGCAAAGTTTCAAGTTTAGTCCCCGCACTTTGCCCCGAGTTCCTAAATTTTGTTTCGGTTGAAAACGTTATAATTAGTCTTGTTTTATTGATGATAAATGTTTATTCATGTTATTTGTAAGTTAAAAATGATTTTATTCATGAAAATTATTTATTATAAAAATGACGTATTTAGTGTTAACGGGGCAATTCTTGGAGAATGTCTTAAGATACTACACATATAAGGAATCAAGTAAAGCAAATATGGTTTCACGTATTGGTTCGTCAAAATAAGGAATGTCTGTAAATAAGGCTAAGTAAAACACGTTAAATGACGGACCTTTTGTGACGGATGTCACAAGAACATCGCACTGATGATTACAGATGTTGTGGGAGACGCCACCGACGACATAGAGCCGTCATAGTTTGCGGTCGGCGGTGGGGCTGGGTCCGTGGTTGGTGGGCGTTTGACTTTGGTAGGTGGGCTGTGGGCGGGAATGGGGAGAGAAGTAGGTGATTGCTTGAGAAGATAAGAGAAGATGAGATTCCCGTAGATAACAAATGAATGGCTATTATGTACACAAACACTATTCAACTATTCATTTAAGTTGTTTTAAATATACTAGTTGAATCACTTCGTACGTTGCGCGAGTAATTTAAAGTCATAATCACCATACAACCCTAGTTCAAATCCTTGGCTCAGATCCGGCTTCTCGTTGCAGCTGCAAAACCAACGTGTTGCCACGCCAAGACAACGATTTTTCCCCTCGAATTCATCACAGCCATCTTATTATATCCCCAAACCAGAATAATCAGACTAAGCCACGAAACCACAACTTATTACATCAGCTTTTTAAACTGTAGGTCATATAAGCGGACGATATAATACTCTCTTTTGGCTCAGACCCACACACGGTCTCAGGCTGCAAACCATCTACACATGGTTGCCACGCCAGGACAACAACATGTTTTTGGTTAGATCATCATTGCCAATGAACCTCTCGACATAACCAATAATGCGCAACCCACAAATTGAAGCCAACACAAATCACCAGGCGACAAACATATCATAGGCTCAAACCTGTTCACCGCCTCTAGCTGCAGACCATCTACCAATGGTTGCCATGCCAGGATAACACATGTATTTGTTTAGATCATCACAGCCAACAAACAACCTAAAATAAAGCAATAATGTGTGATCCACCGGATCGAAGCCACCAATATCAGGCAGATTTGTGAACACATGAAAAACCCAAATCAACATCAAACATCAGAGGTCTGCAAGATCAAAAAACAAAAACCCTACATGAAGAATCAGAACATTGTCACCTACAGGGCGATAACTATTGTACATGCATGGTATCAGGAGTGGTTAGAGAAATAGCAGTACAACACGACAGCGAGATCGAGAATCGATGGCATTAGCCGCCAACTATCATCGGTAGGGTTTTAGAAAACAGAGCAGAGATGACCGTTCCGGCAACAATGGCGGCATCAGCGGCACCTACACCACCGTCTACCGACCATCGCCACCTAGGGTTTGAAAACAAAGCATCGCTTACCGTAGGCATCTCCGTAGCAATGGAGCAGCGAGTAGCCTAGGATTTGGAAAAAAGCACAGATGACCCCCCCACCGTCGGCCCGACCATCACCCCTTACAAAACGGCAGCCACCACTGGAGCCCTAGAACCAAAGTCGAAGAGAGGCCAACGACCTAGTAGTCTGAACCCAGGCGGAGAACAGCGGGTGGCCGCATGAACGCTACCATCTCAATGAGAGGGCAAACCGACAAAAGCCGCTCAACCGGCGACCGTCAGCACCCACCCGACTCGCGCCATCTCGGCCATTCACTCTCCGCCGTGTGAGGCCGGAAAGAGCAATCCGTCGGCAACTTCTCTCTATGAAATGGGTGTAAAGAGACACCCACATCTGTATATGCAGAAAGGTATTCTGAGGACCATATTGCAATATCAGAATATCAGAAACTATGATGGTCAAAATATAAACAACCTAAAATAAAGCAACAAGTGTGATCCACCGGATCGAAGCCACCAATATCAGAAGATTCGTGAACACATGAAAAACCCCAACCAACATCAAACATCAGAGGTCTGCAGAATCAAAAAACAAAAACCCTACATGAAGAATCAGAACATTGTCACCTACAGGGCGATAACTATTGTACATGCATGGCATCAGGAGTGGTTAGAGAAATAGCAAGTACAACAACGACAGCGAGATCGAGAATCGACGGCATTATCCGGCCAACTATCATCGGGTAGGGTTTGAGAAAACAGAGCAGAGATGACCGTTCCAGCAACAATGGCGGCATTGACGGCACCTACACCACCGTCGACCGACCATCCCCACTTAGGTTTTGGAAAACAAAGCATCGCTTACCGTAGGCATCTCCGGTAAGCAATAGAGGCGCGAGTAGCCTAGGGTTTGAAAAAAAGCACAGATTACCCACACCACCGTCGCCGACCATCACCCCTTACAAAACGGCAGCCACCACTGGAGCCCTAGAACCAAGTCGAAGAGCCAACGGCCTGGTAGTCTGAACCCAGGCGGAGAACAGCGGGCGGCCGCGTGAACGCTACCATCTCGATGAGAGGGCAAACCAACAAAAAGCCAGCTCAACCGGCGACCGTCAGCACCCACCCGACTCGCGCCATCTCGGCCATTCACTCTCCGCCGTGTGAGGCCGGAAAGAGCAAACCGTCGGCAACTTCTCTCTATGAAAATGTGGTGTAAAGAGACACCCACATCTGTATAGCAGAAAGGTATTCTGAGGACCATATTGTAAATATCAGAATATCAGAAACTATGATGGTGAAAATTTGTGGCCAAAATTAAACACTAAAACCCAACTGTTCATCGCTTTGCTACTGTTCATCACTTTACTTTTTTCATAGTACAGAATAGGGTAATTTAGCAATATATGTAATAATATACAATTATCAACTAAAAATATACAACTCTCAAAATGCTTTAAGTTTTGAATCTTATATCGTTTTTCTCTTATAATCATAAATATGATGATTTTATAAATCTAAATTTATCGTTATGATACGCTAAATCATATCAACGTTTCGACATGATTTTTTTCAAAACAGAGTTGTGAATATAATTTTTATCTATATCACGGATTGGATACTAATGTACAAGTAATCGAAATCAAGTGTTACAAATTTTACAACCCGCGGCAAAGCGCGGTTCACACACTAGTTACTATATATGAACACTACTATAATAAATAACACCGGGGACGTATTAATTAGTTGTCATGGGTCAATAAAGAACAAGTAAATTTTAAAATCTTTACTACCATAAATAGTGTGGGTAATAATGTCGTCTTCAAAAAAATTGATGGAAGTGCAAATTATATACTTAACAATTGATATACAAAAGAAAATATGAAAAAAAAATTTTTGATTTTTTGTTTGAAGTACAAAATTATTAATATAAATGATTACCAAAGCAACAAGCTTAATTTAGGGATTTGAAAACAATTCTTAAAAGGCAACCACTTTCACAGTTCTAATTCAAAGATTCATAATTGGTTTTGTAAGAATTAGATAAAAACTACATAGACATGACTCTGTGAAACTGTTTATTAAGGTGATAATCATGAATAATCTTTATATTTTTCTCATTCACACAATTACCGTTGGTATATATCAAATAATTACACACACGCAATAGCTCATGTTGCAAGAAAAACTTGAATGTGATTGATGGATTGCATTTACTTAAACATAAATAAATAGTTTAACTTTACCAAACTTAAATTTGAATTCATGTTTAAAAAGAAAAGAAAACAAACTTCAATTCAAACTAAAGCCTCTTACTTTACTTACACGAAGTATCCACCCGAGGTGACTATGAGCAAGTTAGTAGTTCATCGACATACTTGGATCTTCAATTGTTGATTGGAGATTGTTGATACTTGATTTGTGTGAAACCATGGTGAAGGAAACTCTTTAAATTATCTTGAATCAAAAATCAATGGGAAAAGTTTTACTTCGAAACCCTAATGATCGATTTCAAATAAGGGGAAAATCCTCAAAATTTGGATTTAGTTGTGGGATCGGCGTATCATACGCCCACTGCAGTGTATGATATGCTGATTATGGCTTTGTAAGGTGCTTTCTCTGAAGTTTGTCCCACATCGATGCTTCATATGATGCTCACTGTATAATATGCTCATACACACGATGGTGCATGTTTTGACTTGGTTTGACTACTTCTTTCGTGTATTTGCATATTCACTTCTTTCATTTGTTCTAATACTTCCATAAAGCTTTCAATGTATATTTTACCTTCTAAGGTACACCTTCAAACAATAGCACACTCAAGTAACCATTCCAAACTAATATTTGTTTAAAATCACGTTATTAAATACTATAAAACTGAATGAACACCATATGATCACCCCTACCTCTTCTTTTTCACTATCTTTTTTATGACGACCGACCACCCACATACTGCCTCATGATCGCCAACCACCCCTTTTTTTCTCTCCACATATCGCCACTTTATCTTTAAGCTCACCCTTCCTAGAGACCATCCACCACTATTCCACACAAAACACCACCAATCCCACACACCACCACCGCCACGCACCATACCCACTACTACCACTCGTCACCACCACAACCAACCCAACCCTACCACTCGTCGCCTCTATGCTGTAACCTAGCACCGCCACTCTCACCTCTTAACACCATGATATTTTAAAAATTGAGGTATTCCATTATTCTATTATTTTATGCGATAACGTAATTTTTAGCTTTAAATATAAACTAAGAAATGATCCTACGATATTATGATAACTAATAAGGGTTACCGCCACTTGAATGCCAAGAATGCCAACGTATTTCATAGATCATGATACAGACTTATATATTATGATGTTTCATCAAACTATCGAGCATTGGTGATTTAACTAATGCGAGTCGTCAAGAATGTCAAATGTATTTCAAGATACAATATTAACATCAAACCAACTCAAATTTGGCAAATTTATGTCAACAATAAAAATATGCACATGGAATAAATATTTTACCCTATATATACTACATATACATACGTACACACACACATATATATACACACACACCTATATAATAAATATAAAATCACCACGTTTGTTATGTATATCATACATATATTTGAAATACTATATTTCATGGCTCATAGTAAGGTAGATCATAATAAGTTTAAAAATCTTAAATATAATAACCAACGGTTTTTAAATCTTTATTTGTACATAGATAAATACCTATATAAATACAGATAACTACTAACTGCAATCGAATCACTACATATTTGTGTATATATATATGTATGTATGTATATATATATATATTAAACACACAATATCATTTCACTACTTCCCTATCGTAATCCATATAACCTTAAAACTCTCATGTACTACCAAATACACTATAAATAAAAAAAATCCATAAAGAAAAATAAGTAATGTTACGTACAGTATCATTTAACCACCACCATCATCATCATCATCAAATTGTATCCCCTTTCTTACATCATACTATGATGGTGTGATTGTTATGTGCAAAATGGGTGAACATATGGCCCCTTTAAGAAGTCTTATGTAATAATAATCCATGCCATACCCATTCAAAATGATGATATGGTTGTGATGATTTCAAGACTTAAAGTAAATCAATGGTCCCCTTCTTTATTCAATTCAGTCGTGACCCCCAAATCCACAACATCACCATCATTGTTATACTAAAGTGTCTTTTGGGTTGAAAAATGCAGGAGCCGCATATCAGCTATTGATGGATATGACATTCATAACTAGATTGGAAGGAATATCAAAGTATATGTAAATGACATCATCATAAAGAGAAAAACAAAGGAAGACATGTTAAGCTATGTAGAAGAAACTTTTGCTCATTTAAAAGAGACAAATATTTATAGGGCCCTGATCCCAGAGAACCTCACAGTTGGTCATTCACAGCAAAACATAGATTTAAGACATTCAGTTAGATAAACATTGTAGCGGAAAAGTACTTAAGTTTAAACCCATTATGACATAATTCTAATAAACATTAACATTGCCTTTAAAACATCAATGGTCTTTAAAAGTCTTCTTAATAATCTTCTAATTAGGGATGTCAGCCTTCACATACCAAGTAATTTCTAGAATCTAAGCCCACATTCACTTAAGTCCAATAGCTCACCTGTTAAATTATAGCATACAAAGTTAGCTTCGCTGAATGAGTTCTAGGTTTACTTTTGTATCAGATAACTTTTTAGTAAGGTATATTAACTTTTTCATTCAAAAGTAATTATCACATATCTGCTCATTACTATACATAGACTATAGTTTTATCATCAATATTTTCATTTATTTAATATCCATGTCTCTTCATTATCCGTCAATCCCAGTCACTATCGCCTTACCGTCGTACCCATACAGGCCATGTGTCATGCCAATCCATGCCTTACTAACCGGCTTGTTCAGGCCTTTACTTTACTAACATACCATCCAGGCCTTACCGTCATGAGGGCACAACAAATGCAACCTTCCTCTATACATTTGCTTGCAAGGCTTTACTTTATGAGTACACGTTATAAGCCCAACAACATTTCTTTAGGTTCACTTAAATCTTTAGTTATACATAATATAACACAACATACTACAAGCATATCATCATTAACCAAGATCATATCACAACAAGAAAACATGATATGATTCATTAGAAAACCTCATTTCCTGTATAAGATTGTGTATAAAACTTTGCTTTCAAAGAACTGGTCATTTAGTACCATATCACCCCAAAATGTTTTAAAACATGTATGAAATAGGGGATCTAGAACTCACCTGATGGATATATTGCTATCAGTCTAAAAGGAATATAGGTCAATACATAAGTCGTACATCTGCATGGAAATTCCACACGATCTATCATTTCTATGCAATACAGCTAGTTTCGCAGTTAGTTTCTCTTGCAGTTTCGCATGAGATCTCTGCCAACTTTTGTCGGAATTCACCAGTGAAACTATAGTTTCGCAGCTAGTTTTGCAACTAGTTTCTCACGTAGTTTCTCTCACACGTTTCGCTGGACGATGTTTTCAGCTCGTTTTTCATCAAATCTTCATTTTTACCAAAATCTATACTTTTTACATCCAAACCCTTAGTTTTTCATCCATGAACTATATCTAAGTTTTTTACACCATTTCAAACGTAAAAATATGATCTTTTTGAAATTTTTTCTCAAAACCTAAAAACCCAAAACTCAAAAATCAAACCGATCTATAAAGATGTTTAGATGATGATACTTACCCCGAATTTCTTGCTCTTTTCTTGTTGTTTTGATGCTCAACAACCATCTTCATCCTTCTGTGACACCGTAATTTCAGGTTAACACTAATCAGACTGTTGTCGTTATCATTGTTACATTCTCGTTATTACCCAAACGAATACAAGCTCGCCACCGACATCGTTAAATAATCATGATATATAATACTAACATTTGGTGTGTGGAGGATTCAAATAAACAGGATTACTTAGGATCTTCTTAATTACATAACTCGCCCATTTACGTCGTTATCATCGAAAAAATTCGGGAACGCAGGACAAAGTGCGAGGACCAAACGTGACAAATTGCCAACTAGGGCTGGGTATATAAACCCCTTACCAGCCCAAATTTTCATTTCACTCCCATTTCTTCTATCTCCTTCACCATCTCCTCCTCCACCACTCTCTACCACCTCCTAGCACCACAATCACATCGTTTGAGCTTGTTTCGCCGCTAAACCACGCTACAGCTGAGATAGCACTTTTCCACAGGTAGGCGACCTTGGTCGTCCCCATTTTGTTACCCGTTTCACTACTGCAAATCTAGGGTTCGGGTGCTCGGGTTCAACCCGAATGCATGTGGTCGTGGGGGTGCGTGTGTGGGTCAATCAGCATGTGCATATTACTTAGACATGTAGGAATGTGTTTCTGGAAGTCCCTGAGGTGTGAAACCATGCACGGAACAGCCGAAGGCTGTTCAGCCCCCCAGCAGTCGCGATCTGCTGCAGTTCACGACTGTGCCAGTCGTACGACTGAGCCGTACGACTGGGCGTGTCGTGCGACTGAGTGGTGCGACTGGGGTGAGTCGTGCGGCTGAGTCCAGACGTATGGGCTTGTCGTGCGACTGAAGCATGCGATTGAGAGTGTGTACGATTGAGTCAATCGGCTGAATATGTGCGATTGAGTATCAACGACTGAAAGTCCAATCGTACGAATGAAGGTTCAGTCGTGCGATTGGCCGTTGAGTCGTGCGAATGGTGATGTGTGGTACGACTGAATGCTAATTCGTACGAGTGAGGTTCAATCGTATGAGTGAGGTTGATTCGTACGATTGAAGGCCAATTCGTGCGAGTGAGTTATCCATTCGTGCGTCTAGCCTTGTTATACGAGTGGAGTCATTGTGAGTGAATTCTCCTTGTGTGCGGTGTGCCTATCGTGTGATGATGAGGTAACAATCAATAAAGTGTCATTTCTTGACCCAAAGATTAAAGTCAACGCAATCAACAAGCACATACTTTTTCAATCTAAAATAACTTAACTGTTTGCAAATAACGACAACTCAATTGGGATCTACATAAGGTTTGATATGTGTATGCCTGCTTGTGTGTATCACCCAGGACCGAGCCATACGACCTAACCCGACTAAACATGTCTATTAACACTAGTAATATTAACGCTTAACATAACTGTCAATAGGTGTTTGACAGTCCATTATACAACACTTGGGAGGCTTCCGTCCTACATACTACATCATCAGTGAGTCTTCACGGCCCCTATTTTACTTTCTTTCCTTTTGGGGAGAAACATGCAAACAGATTTACATAAATGGTTGTAGTATTATTGATATCGCATGTTACGTTAGTGCAAACACATAACAGTCCTGACACTCTCGAACCGTTAGTAATGTGTAGCGAGGTAATTCTGAGTAGTACTACTGGGTCTGACAAACCCCGCCCGGGCTAGTCGCGCTAGCTTGATTGGAGGTCAAACGGGTGCAAAATTGACCTAACATTTGTCACTGTTGGTGAGACGTGACGGGATACAACAAACATATAGGACGTAAACAGTCAGCTTCGGTTCAAAACGCTAAGTAACATGAACACAGGCTAGCTACCTAACGATATGCTTTATATACTAAACCATTGAAACGCTTTCGAACACATTTCTTGTTGATTAAACCTGTGAACTCACCAACTTATGTTGACACATTTTAGCATGTTTTCTCAGGTTACAGGAACGCATAAGCTCATGATGCACGCTTCAGGAACGCACTCAGGACATGCATGCATCGATCTTATTTTCTTGCATTGAACATTTTGTTTAGACTTGGCACTTGTCACTTTTATGTAATGGATTTACATATCATGTATACGCTTCCGCACTAATGTTAATTTTGTTTATGTTTCGTTGAATGAAGTCAAACGTTTATTTCAAATTCATATAGTGTCGTTCGATATGACTAGGTCTGAGATCCTAGTATGTCACATGCCTACAGTAAAACCCCGTTTGTGGAAATTGAGGGTGTGACAGATTGGTATCAGAGCCACGGGTTATAGAGAACTAGGATTACATTGCATCTAGACTATACCTTAGACCACAACACTAGTATCGCACAACACTCTTACATGATTGCAACTGTTGTACGAACAACCTCCTGGCACACTAACATTTCATTGCTGAACGAACATAACATTACCGGTATGACACGTGTAATTACCGACTGACAGAGGGGCGGAAATCCGCTCGCTCACTCCCAACATTTACACTTGATTGTTCACTCTCGGAGTTGAAGCAACGACGAATTGAACCTAACATTACCACAATTGGGAGCACGGAAACCTTTCCAACCCGCACGACTAGTTTAACGATGACAAACAAAAAGAACAACACCTCACTCTTCAACTCTTTCGCACTTGTTACCGTTCCCACATATCCTACCTTCTACACTAGTCTGAGCAGTAAACGAGGGACAACTAAAAGATTCAAAGTCTATCAGAGAATTGGACTTAAACATTAAACGCCTAGAACTTCAAAGGGGAAAAGCCTAAATCGTCTTGATTCCCCGTTGTTATCTTAACCGATTCCCTTGTACAACCTTAGTTATTTGACCCTTGGTCTATGAACATATCTTTGATACCTATATCATTGATAACACTCGGTACTTGAGAAGGTATGTTATCTCGAATAGAAGGAACCATGGGTGACCATGCAAAGCAAGTTAAACTCACGGTGCACACGTAATTGTATTTGTCGTGCATAAGTATTTTGGCAACTCTATTGAGAGATAGCGGACATGATCAGTGCCAATTTCGTTTCCATACTTGGAACATGAGGTCTCGGTTCTCATAAAGCCTCACTATTGATATGCAAAACAAATCCTTCATTCCTACTAGTATGATACAATTTATTTTATCAATAATTATTTTCCGATTACTGACTATATGTATTGTGAATTGAAGAACCATGTCTGGAAGAAGACCTGGATGCCCGGGTGGACGAGAAAACATCACCCTGACTCAAGCTGAGTTGAATGCTATCATCAATGAGCGCGTTGCTGATGCGCTTGCAGCCTATGAACAGGCCCGTAATCAGGACCAAAACAACCAGACTTTGAATCAAGGAGGTCCAACCGTCTGTACCTTCAAGATGTTTATGGATTGTAAGCCTCACTCTTTCAGTGGTTCTGATGGTGCTGTTTCATTACTTCGCTGGCTGGAGAAACTCGAGTCAGTTTTCGCCATGTGCAACTGTCCTACAGGGAGTCGTGTCAAGTACGCCTCCGGCACCCTGGAAGGACCAACTCTGACGTGGTGGAACTCACAAGTCCAGACCTTAGGGCTTACGCTGCTAATGGTTTGCCATGGGACGATTTCAAGATTTTGATGAAAGAAGAGTATTGCCCCAGAAGCGAAGTTCAGAAACTAGAGGCAGAGTTTTGGAATTTAAAGATGATTGGTTCTGACATCGAGGAATACACGACTCGTTCACACGAGTTGGCTGCTTTATGTCCTCAGATGGTGACCCCGGCCTACAAACGGATTGAGAAATACATTGATGGTCTAGCTCCTTAAACCAAGCTAGTGTTATGGCTGCTGATCCTGTCACTATTTAGCAGGCTATCCGACTAGCTCACAAACTCACTGATCAGGCAGTGGCACAGGGTACTTTGCCTAAACGTTACGCCACCTCTGGATCAACCGAGCACAAAAGGAAATGGGATGGTAACAACAGTAAGTCTTCAAGTACCAATAACACTCAGCAACAACAGATCCTAAAGTTTGATTCATCAAGAAGCTTCACCAACAACAACCAGAACAGCAACAACAACAATGGCCAGGGACCGAGCAGCTATGCGGGCAAGTATCCGAGGTGTAACCGGTGCAACTTCCACAACCATGGCCAGTGTGACCGCATCCGTTGCCAAAGGTGTGGAAAGATAGGTCATGCCGCTAAAGATTGCAGGGGTGAGCTGACGACTCAGCAACAACATCAACAACAACGCCAGGGCGGAGCGACTAGGGGCTGTTATGAGTGTGGTAAGGAGGGCCACTACAGGAAGGATTGCCCACAGTGAAGGGTGGAAACAAGGGTAATAATGGGGGAAATGCTAAGGGTCGTGCATTCGTGATCGGTTCTGGCGAGGCAAGGGATGATCAGAATGTGGTTACTGGTACTTTTCCCCTGAATGGTTGTTTTGCTTCTATACTATTTGATACCGGTGCTGACAGGAGTTTTGTTTCCAACAAGTTCATTAAGTTCTTAGATGTAACTTAGCAGTTGTGGAGCCTAGTTACGTTGTAGAATTAGCTGACGGGAAACTAATTGAGGCAACTCACATCATTAAGGGATGCAAACTAGGATTATGTGGTCATGAGATAGGTATAGATCTGATGCCTGTCACACTTGGTAGCTTCGACGTAGTTGTGGGTATGGACTGGCTATCTAAGAATCAAGCTGAGATCATCTGTGGTGAGAAAGTCGTTCATGTATCCCTTCTAGTGGTGAGGTTTGTCTGCTCAGGGCGAAAGGAGTGGTACAGTCTCCGGAATTATCTCCTACATGAAGGCCCAGAAGTGCTTAAGTAAGGGGCATACAGCCTTCCTTGCTCTGATCACTGAAAAATAAACCGAGGAAAGAAGATTGAAGATATCCCTGTTGTACGTGATTATCCCGAGGTTTTCCCTGAAGACCTACCTGTCTCCCACCGCATCGCCAAGTCGAGTTCCAGATTGAATTGGTACCTGGAGCGACCCCTATTGCGAAAGTACCGTACAGATTAGCTCCAAAGAACTACAAGAGCTGTCTACGCAATTGTAGGAATTATTGGATAAAGGGTTTTTCAGACCTAGCTCATCACCGTGGGGAGCCCCAGTCCTGTTTGTCAAGAAGAAGGATGGAACTTTTCGTATGTGTTCGATTACAGGGAACTGAACAAAGCAACGGTTAAGAATCGTTATCCCCTCCGCGCATCGATGATTTGTTCGATCAACTTCAAGGGTCGAGTTTCTACTCGAAGATAGATCTGAGATCGGGTTATCATCAACTAGACTGCGTTCAGAACGAGGTATGGCTAATACGAGTTTCTGGTTATGCCATTCGAGTTGACCAATGCGCCAGCGGTTTTCATGGACCTCATGAACCGAGTGTGCAAACCCTATTTGGACAAGTTCGTCATTGTATTCATCGATGATATCCTTATTTATTCAGAGAATAAGGAAGAACATGAGGAACACCTAAGTTGATTCTGGAGCTGTTGAAACGAGAACAATTGTACGCCAAGTTTTCAAAGTGCGACTTCTGGATACGAGAGGTCCATTTTTGGGTCATGTGGTCAATGAGAATGGTATACATGTTGACCTGGCAAAAATAGAACCATCAAGAACTGGGCTACGCCTAAGACTCCAACTGAGGTACGACAGTTCCTCGGGTTGGCTGGATATTATCGACGGTTCATCGAAGGGTTTTCAAAGATTGCTCAACCTCTCACCGCGTAACTCATAAAGGCACCACGTACAATTGGGGTGACAAACAAGAAGCAGCATTCCAGGTTCTGAGGCAGAAACTCTGTACGGCACCGATTCTGTCCTTGCCTGAGGGAACGGATGATTTCGTAGTTTACTGTGATGCTTCTATTCAAGGCCTCGGTTGTGTGCTAATGCAATGCCAGAAGGTGATTGCCTATGCTTCCGACAATTGAAGGCTCATGAGAAAAACTACACGACACACGACCTAGAGCTGGGAGCAGTTGTATTCGCACTCAAGATATGGAGACACTACTTGTACGGTACCAAGTGCACCATTTACACCGATCACAAGAGTCTCCAGCATATCTTTGAACAGAAGGAGCTGAACATGAGACAACATCGTTGGGTCGAGCTGTTAAACGACTACGATTGTATGATCAAGTATAATCCGGGCAAGGACAATGTAGTAGCAGATGCCCTAAGTCGGAAGGAAACACCCAAGCCAAGACGAGTTCGAGCATTGAAACTCACCATTCATACCGGTTTACCCGATCAGATCCGCAATGCTCAACTTGAGGCATTAAAAGACGTGAACCTGAAAGCCGAATCGCTACGAGGCATGGAGAAGCAACTGGAAACCAAGTCTGACGGAATCAGCTACTTCATGGATCGAACATGGGTTCTCTCGTATGGAGACCTACGAGAGCTAGTAATGGACGAAGCTCACAAATCCCGGTACTCAATCCACCAGGTTCAGACAAGATGTACCACGACCTGAAGGTCCTTTACTGGTGGCCAAACATGAAAGCCGATATCGCCACCTATGTAAGCAGATGTTTGACTGTTCTAAAGTTAAGGTGGAGTATCATGACCTCTGGACTACTTCAACAACCGGAAATTCCAGTATGGAAGTGGGAGCAGATATCAATGGATTTCATCACAAAACTACCGAGAACTCCCAGCGGATGCGATACCATTTGGGTGATCGTGGATCGTCTGACGAAATCCGCACACTTCCTGGCAATCCGGGAGACTGACCGCCTGGAAAAGTTAACTCGTATCTAACTAAGGGAAATAGTCTCTTGGCATGGTGTGCCGACTTCCAGTATCTCTGATCGTGACGCTCGATTCACGTCACACTTCTGGCAGTCTTTACAACGGGCATTGGGAACGCGGTTGGATATGAGCACGCTTATCACCCACAAACCGATGGCCAGAGTGAGCGTACGATCCAGACCTTGGAAGACATGCTGCGTGCCTGCGTGATAGACTTCGGCGGCAGTTGGGAAACTCATTTACCGCTAGTTGAGTTTTCTTACAATAACAGCTACCACCCTCGATCAAAGCTGCTCCATTCGAGGCACTGTACGGCGCAAGTGTCGATCACCTATCTGCTGGGCGGAAGTTGGAGAAAGTCAACTCACCGGCCCTGAACTTGTGCACGAGACGATCGAGAAGATCGTCCAGATCCGTAACCGTATGGCGGTAGCACGTGACCGACAGAAGAGTTACGCTGATAAGCGTCGCCGACCGTTGGAATTTCAAATAGGAGACAAAGTTCTTTTGAAAGTGTCACCTTGGAAAGGTGTGATTCGTTTCGGAAAGTATGGGAAACTGAACCCTAGGTATGTGGGACCGTTTGAGATTGTCAAACGGGTCGGCCCCGTGGCCTATCTGCTGAACCTACCCGAAGAACTTAGTGGAGTACATGATGTGTTCCATGTTTCAAATCTAAGGAAATGCCTTGCAGACGAGACTCTTGTCGTTCCGTTAGACGAGATACATATGGACGAACAACTACGTTTCATCGAGGAGCCAGTGGAAGTCATGGACCGAGAGGTCAAGACGCTCAAACATAGTCGTATCCCTATCGTCAAAGTTCGTTAGAACTCAAAGCGTGGACCAGAGTTTACCTAGGAACGCGAGGATCAGATGAAGAAGAAGTACCCGCAACTGTTCCAGAGTCGGGCATCAACCTCTTAAGATACGCAGAAGCTCTGTTCAACATACGTTACAAACCGTTGAGCCTTTCCCCTGTTGAACCTCGTAACATGATGTTCTAATTTTCGGGACGAAAATTCCTGCAACAAGGGGATAATGTGACACACCGTAGTTTCAGGTTAACACTAATCAGACTGTTGTCGTTATCATTGTTACATTCTCGTTATTACCCGAAACGAATACAAGCATCGCCACCGACATCGTTAAATAAATCATGATATATAATACTAACATTTGGTGTTGTAGAGGATTCAAATAAACAGGATTACTTAAGGAATCCTCTTAATTAACATAACTCGCCCATTTACGTCATTATCAACCGAAACAAATTCGGGAACGCGGGGACAAAGTGCGAGGACCAAACGTGACAAATTGCCAAACTAGGGCTGGGTATATAAACCCCTTACCAGCCCAAATTTTCATTTCACTCCCATTTCTTCTATCTTCTTCACCATCTCCTCCTCCACCTCTCTACCACCTCCTAGCACCAATAATCACCTCGTTGAGCTTGTTTTCGCCGGCTAAACCACGCTACAGCTGAGATAGCACGTTTCCAATAGGTAGGCGACCTTGGTCATCCATTTTGTTACCCGTTTCACTGCTGCAAATCTAGGGTTCGGGTGCTCGGGTTCAACCCGAATGCATGTGGTCGTGGGGGTGTGTGTGGGGTCAATCAGCATGTGCATATTACTTAGACATGTTAGAAAGTGTTTCTGGATGTCCCTGATATGTGAAAACCATGCACGGAACAGCCGAAGGCTGTTCAGCCCCACTAGCAGTCGCGATCTGCTGCAGTTCGCGACTGTGCCAGTCGTACGACTGAGCCGTACGACTGGGCGTGTCGTGCGACTGAGTGGTGCGACTGGGTGAGTCGTGTGGCTAAGTCCAGACGTATGGGCTTGTCGTGCGACTGAATGCATGTGATTGAGAGTGTGTGCGATTGAGTCAATCGGATGAATGTGTGCGACTGAGTATCACACGACTGAAGGTCCAATCGTACGACTGAAGGTTCAGTCGTGCGATTGGCCGTTGAGTCGTGCGAATGGGTGATGTGTGGTACGACTGAATGCTAAGTCGTACGAGTGAGGGTTCAATCGTACGAGTGAGGTTGATTCATACGATTGAAGGCCCATTCGTGCGAGTGAGTTGTCCAGTCGTGCGTCTAGCCTTGTTATGCGATTGGGACGCTTCCATCCTACATACTACATCATCAGTGAGTCTTCACGGCCCCTATTTTACTTTCTTTCCTTTGGGGGAGAAAACATGCAAACAGATTTACATAAATGGTTGTAGTATTATTGATATCGCGTGTTACGTTAGTGCAAACACACATAACAGTCCTGACACTCTCGAACCGTTAGTAATGTGTAGCAAGGTAATTCTGAGTAGTACTACTGGGTCTGACAAACCCCGCCCGGGCTAGTCGCGCTAGCTTGATTGGAGGTCAAACGGGTGCAAAATTGACCTAACATTTGTCACTGTCTGGTGAGACGTGACGGGGATACAACAAACATATAGGACGTAAACAGTCAGCTTCGGTTCAAACGCTAAGTAACATGAACACAGGCTAGCTACCTAACGATATGCTTTATATACTAAACCATTGAAACGCTTTCGAACACATTTCTTGTTGATTAAACCTGTGAACTCACCAACTTTATGTTGACACATTTAGCATGTTTTCTCAGGTTACAGGAAACATAAGCTCATGATGCACGCTTCAGGAACGCACTCAGGACATGCATGCATCGATTTATTTTCTTGCATTGAACATTTTGTTTAGACTTGGCACTTGTAACTTTTATGTAATGGATTTACATATCATGTATACGCTTCCGCACTAATGTTAATTTTGTTTATGTTCCGTTGAATGAAGTCAACGTTTATTTTCAAATTCATATAGTGTCGTTCGATATGACTGTGTCTGAGATCCTGGTATGTCACACGGCTAACGGTAAAACCCCTTTTGTGGAAATTGAGGGTGTGACACCTTCAATCAACAAAACTCCAATTCAAGTTTCCTTCACTTTCTCTCACCACTTTCTCTCTCTAAGTTGTAAGGTGATTTGTATGAAATGAGAAGATATTATCTAATTATGGTTGCTTAAAGAGTGGTTAGATAATATCAATTAAGCCCATATAACTACATTGGTCCATAATTCCCCTTTTCTCTTATTTTATTAAATAACACATTTACCAAGCCTATTATTATTTTAATTACTCGTCTAGATTTTCCGGGGCGTTACAAGTCTCCCCCTCTTATTTAGATTTCACCCTAGAAACCTGCCTAGTCGTAAAAAAGATTGGGGTATTGCCCTCTCATTTCTTCCTCGGATTCCAAGTGGCATCCAACCCCCTTCAGTGTTCCCATAGTAGATTGACTGCTTGGTCACTTTGTTTCTTAATTGCTTCACTTTTCTGTCTAAAATGGCCACCGGCTGCTCCGCATAATTCAACTTTTCATCCACTTCAATATCATCAAGACGCACAACCTCTCATCATCGACCAAACACTTTCACAGATGCGACACATGAAAGGTTGGGTGAAATCAATTTAACTCCAACACTTTCGTAGATGCGACACATGAAAGGTTGGGTGAATCCAACTTAACTCTTTGGGAAGGTCCAACCTATAAGCTACATCCCAAACTCGTGCCAATATCTTAAATGTTCCAATAAATCTAGGACTTAATTTTCTCCCCTTCCTAAACCGGATAATTCCTTTCCATGGTGACACCTTTAACATTACCCTGTTACCCATCCTGAATTCTATTGGTCTCATTCTCTTATCAACGTATGACTTTTTTATCCTTTACGGCTTTCATATAAGCTTTGATTTTCTCTAGCTTTTAGTCGTGGCTTCCATAACTTCTAAACTTCCCAACTCCTTTTGTCTGATATCCCCCAACAAACTGGAGTTTTGCATCATCTCCCATATAACATTTCAAATGGAGGCAATTTGATACTAACATGATAGCTATTATTGTAAGAAAATTCTGTTAATGGTAGATGACTATCCTAATTACCACCAAAGTCCATAACACAAGCTCGTAGTATGTCTTCTACTGTCTGTATCGTTCTCTTGGATTGCCCATCGGTCTGTGGTGGTATGTCGTACTGATATGCAACCTTGTTCCCATCTCTTCATTAAACCTCCTCCAGAATTTAGATGCAAACCGTTTGTCTCTATCTGACACAATTGATACAGGCATACCATGTCATACGACTATCTCCTTGATGAACAACTCCGTGGGCTTCTCTAAACTGATTGCTTCCTTGATAGGTAAGAAATGGGCACTCTTGGTCAATCTTTCTACTATTACCCAAATTAAATCGTTGCCCTTAGTTGTACACGGTAACTTTATAATAAAATCCATGGTAATATGCTCCAACTTCCGTTCTGGCACTTCCAACGGTTGAACATACCCATAGGGCCTTTGGTGCTCTGCCTTTACTTACAGGCATGTTAGGCATTTATTTTCATACGCAACTATATCTCTTTTCATCCCGGGGCACCAACAATCTTTCTTCAAATCATGGTACATCTTATTTGCTCCTGGGTATATTAATAGCGAGTCTTATGTGCTTTTCAAAAATTTTCTCTTTAAATCCCCATACCTCAAAACCCATATCCTGCCATAAATGACCTTCATACCCGACGTGTTATCAACTAGGTTATCAGCTTTTCCCACCATCCTTTCTTCGTAATTTGGGGTTCCTTCAAGGCTTCCACCTGAGCTTCACTTATTAATCTTATAATATCTAGGGTCAGTACGAGTTGACATGCCTTCACTCGAATTGATTCATATCCTTTTCCTCGGCTCAAGGCATCGGCTACCACATTTACCTTACCCGGGTGGTAATAGATTTCACAATTTTAATCCTTTATTAGCTCCAACCATCTTCTCTGTCTCATATTCAGATCTTGTTGCTCGAAGAAATATTTTAGGCTTTTGTAATTAGTGAATATAGTGCACTTAGTTCCATACAAATAATGTCTCCATATCTTCAAGGTGAACACCACTGCTGCTAGTTACAAATCATGAATAAGAAAATTGACCTTCGTGTCCTTCAGCTGTCTGGACGCGTAAGCTATAACCTTTCCTATTTGCATCAATACACAGCCTAACCCACAATAAGAGGCATCAGAGTATACTGCTAGGTCTTCATCTCCTTCCGATAAGGTTAGTACTGACACGTTGGTAAATCTATCCTTTAGTTCTTGAAATGCATCCTCCTGATCCTTTCCCCAGTCAAACACCACTTCTTCTTTGTTAACCTTGTTAATGGGGAGGCTATCTTTGAGAAGTCTTTAATAAGCCTTCTATAATAACCCACAATCCTAAGAAACTATGGATTTCGGATGGTGACTTTGGAGATCTCCATTGAGTTATTGCTTGAACTTTTACTGGATCGACCATAATCCCTTCCGAATTTATAACCTGCCCTAAGAACTGTACCTCACGTAGCCAAAATGTACATTTTGAGAACTTTACGTACAATTTTTCCTTTCGTAATGTTTTTAACACCTCCTTGATATGGAAAGCATGGTCTCCTTCATTCTTTGAGTAGATTAAGATATTGTTGATGAAAACTATTACTGATATGTCCAACATCGGTCGACACACGTGATTTATTGAGTCCATAAATGCCACGGGAGCATGGTTAGCTCAAATGACATAATAAGAAACTCATAGTGTCCGTAATGCATTCGGAAAGCTGTTTTGGAATATCTTGCTCCCTTATTTTCAATTGATGATAACCAGATCTGAGATCTATTATGGAAAACCAACTTGCCCCTTGCAACTGGTCGAACAAATCACCTATTCTGGGTAAAGGGTATCGATACTTCATGATCAGCTTATTCAATTCCCTATAGTCTATGCACATCCTCATGCTACCATCCTTATTCTTTACGAACAACACCGGAGCACCCCACGGAGATATGCTATAATGAACCCTTATCAAGAAGTTCTTGTAGTTGAGACATGAGCTCTTTCATCTCGGACGGAGTCGGACGATATGGTGCTTTGGCAATGGGTTGGGCTCCTGACAGTAGGTCAATCTAAAATTCTATCTTTCTATCAGGTGATACTCCTGACAGATCCTTCAGGAATACATCAACAAAATCATGCACCACTGGTACATCTGACAACTCTGTTGCTTTATCTTTAACATCCTTGACGTATGCTAGATACGCCCCATAGCCTCCTCTCATAAATTTCTCCGCCTTAATCATGGAAATGATCCTTGGCACTTGCAGAAGTTATCATCGTAAATTGTAATTGGACTTCCATCATAAGTTGTTAAGCGGATTATCTTTTGTTGGCATATTATGTTGGCATCATAGGTGGCTAACCAGTCCATTCTCATACGACATTTCAACCCCTAAAGTCATGAGAAATAGTTGTACAGGAAAATAATGACCTCCTAGCTTTATGTGGCAATCATCTAACACCCTGGCTATTCTCATGGATTTACCATCAGCTGTTTCTACCTCAAAAGCGTCATCTATTTTCCTAGTTTGAATACCTGGGGTAGTACAGAAAGATGCAGATACAAAGCTCCTATTGGCACCACTATCAAATAATACAGAAGCACAAACATCATTGACGAGAAACATACTGACACCACGTCCGGGTCCTTCCTTGCCTCTTTCTTATTCATAGTGAAAGCCCTTGCCTTGGCCTTGGGCTTTCCATCATCCCCATTGTCATCCTTCCCGCTTGTTCCCGAGCTCCCCGACTTAGCTTTCCTATAATCCTTGTTGCAGTGCCCCGACTCGTTAGAGTGAAGCACCTTTTTAATTCTGGGTGTTCTCTAGCTATGTGACCAGTTTTCCCCCCCTGTAGCATCCCTAGCTACCCATTCGACATTCTCCCTGATGCCTTCTTCTATACTTTCCACGGCCTTGATTTTAACAATCTCCTTCACAATCACATGCTTTGTATCCACCCTTGCTTTCTTGTTTCCCGGTTAGTAGTTACATTCCTGTACCTCTTCCCATTACTGTTTCAAACCTTCCTTGGTTCACTCACTGTTACCGGCCTCGATGATCATACAATCTTCCACTGAGATCCACCACCGACTTAAAAGTACCAGGTCAGGCACTAACCAAGTCCCACGGATATCCAGAGGCTAACTTTGTCTGTACCTTTAATCATATTCGATTTCGGAGTGACCAAGTCAAGCACCAGACGTGTCATTTCATTGAATTTCAAGGTGTATTCCTGGTGTGTCATGTTACTACCTTCCAAGATCACAAATTCTTGTTCAATCTTATCCAGTTCCCTTTCTGGGCAGTAGTCCTCTATACCAATCTCTTTATATCAGACCACTTCATCTTCTTAATAACCCTTTCCCCAAGAGCATCAACATTGTTATCCCACCAACATAGTGTTGGGTCCAAAAGTGAATAGGAAGCAAACTTCATTTTCTGGTCTTCCTAGCACTCACTAATCCTCAATACTGCCTCCATTTCCATAATCCAGCACTGAGCAGTAGTAACATTACCAGTTGGGGGCTTACACCTTTGAAAACCCCATAGCCACACCCCTTTTCCACTTCTTCAACCTCAAAGTCATCATCTTTATCCTTATCACCACTATCCTTAGTCTTAACCACCTTCTTCTTATCAACCTTCTTTTTAACTGTATTTTTCTTATCATCACCCTTGACCTGTTCCATAACCTCTGCAAATAAAGCGGGCATCACATTAGTTAGAATTTGGTGCACCTCTTGGGCAATAGCTTCCTTCACTGTTTCCTTTAGCTTTGCTTGCTCAACAGTAGGCTCCTCAGCTTCAGTTTCTCACTTAATTGTTTCCTCAACGGGTTTCTCAACGGGCTTTCTGGTTGACTTTCTTGTCGGTTTTGTAGCATTGCTTGCTGCTTCTACTGCTTTAGCAGGGGGCCTTCCCCTTGTACTTCTCCGAGAAGCCATAGCTGGAACTGCTTTCTTTGGTGTCATTTCTTAACTTCCTATAAGATTCAGGATATCAATATGGTCTGTCAAGGCAAGTTTAGATAATGACAAGTATTGTAAGTTTCTAATAACAGTGGCCAATTATAATTATGTACTTACAAAACTTCTCATCTTCTAAACTTCCCTATCCTGAGCCATACTAACACTCGAACCTACTATTATATTCTAAGTATGTATAGATCATATAATTTAGATAGCCACAACAGATTAACAATATATTACTCTATCCTTAAGTCTAACCTTAGTAACAAGGTACTACATAATCTACTAATATTTACAACATATATCATTACCTCAAGGCATGAAGATACTTGGACTGGCATCCTCATATGCTCCCATTTTCAGTTTAGGTTTTTCTTTTGAAAATAGTTTACCCATTTCACTTAAACTTTAGCTCTTATAACAATTTGTAAGGCCCTAATCCCAAGAAACCTCACAATTGATCATTCACAACAAAACATAGATTTAAGACATTCATTTAAATAAACATTGCAGCGGAAAAGTACATTAAGTTTCAACCCATTACGACATAATTCTAATAAAACATTAACATTGCTTTTAAAACATCAAATAGTCTTTAAAAGTTTTCTTAATAATCTTGTTAATCAGGGATGGCAGCCTTTAGATGCCAAGCAGCTTCTAAAATCCAAGCCCATATTAACTTAAGTCCAATAGCTCACCTGTCAAACTAATATGCATACAAAAGTCAGCATCACTGGGTGAGTTCTAGGTTTACTTTATTAGATAACTTTTTAGTAAGGTATATTAACTTTATCATTTAAAAGTAGTTATCACATATCCACTTATTACTATACACAGACTATCGCTTTATCATCAATATTTTCATTTATTTGATATATATGTCTCTTTATTATCCGTCAATTCCTAGTCAATATCTACGCTTATGATGAACACAGGACTTTACCGACATGTCAACCCATGCCTTACTGTCGTACCCATACATGCCATTATGTCATGCCAATCCAGGCCTTACTAGCCTGCCTGTTCGGGCCTTTACTTTACTGACATACCAATCCATGCCTTACTGTCATGAGGGCACAACAAATTCAACCCTTCTCTACCCTTTGCTTGTAAGGCTTTACTTTACGAAGATACATGTTATGGGCCTAATAACATTTCTTTAGGTTTCACTTTCATCTTTAGGTTATACATAATATAACATAACATATTACAAGACATATCATCATTACCAAGATCATATCATAATAAGAAAAGCACGATGAATTCATTAGAAAACCCCATTTCCCATATAAGATTGTGTATAAAACTTTGCTTTAAAAGAACTGGTCATTTAGTATGCATATTGCCCTAAAACATTTAAAACATGTATTAAATAAAGGATATAGAAGTCACCTAATGAGTAGATTGCTATCAGTCTAAGAGCAATTCAGGTCAATAAATAAGTCATACAATCTGCATGGAAATTACCACACGAATCTATTATTTTCTATGTAATACAACTAGTTTCGCAGCTAGTTTCACAACTAGTTTCTCTCGTAGTTTCACACGAGATCTCTGCCCAACTTTCGTTGGAATTTGCCAGCGAAACTATAGTTTCATAGCTGGTTTCGCAACTAGTTTCTCAGCTGGTTCGCAACTAGTTTCTCAGCTGGTTTTTAGCTAGTTTCTTATGCAAGTTTCTTACACAATTTCACTGGACGATGTATTCAGCTCGTTTTTCATCAAAATCTTCATTTTTCAACCAAAATATATAGTTTTTATGTTCATATACTTAGTTTTTCATCCATGAAACTATATCAAGCTTTTTACACCATTTCATACATAAAAATGTGATCTTTTTAAAATCTTTATTAAAACCCTAAAAGCCAAAACTCAAGAATTAAACTCAAATCTACAGAGATGTTTAGATGGTGATTCTTACCCGAATTTCTTAATCTTTTCTTGTTTTTGATGCTCAAACACCAGATCTTCAATCATTCAATCAACAAAACTCCAAATCTTCAAGTTTCCTTCACTTTCTCTTACTAATTTCTCTTTCTAAGTTGTTAGGTAATTTGGATCAAATGAGGAGATATTATCTGATTAAGGTAGCTTAAGTTGTTAGAGATCAAGGTTATATTACGTCTTAACAGTTAGATTCTATTATAATTAGTCATATTAAGTTTTAACAAATATGACGGGTTGAATAATTAAGTTAAAATAAATTAGTTTAATATATCTTCTGGATATATTTATATATATACTTATACATATATTTATACATAATATATAAAAATTAAGAAACGAAAAAATTTAAAATCGCATATTGTTATTCTAAAAATAATTTTTTTTGTTTCCTTCACAAATGGCTCTTTCTATAGCAAGTGATGAACACATATAATCAAAACTAGAGTAAGCTTTGTTTTCACTTTGTGTGGTTTGGTTCAAATAATATTTTAACTTTAAAGATTTTCAAATCATTTTTTCCTCTTTATGGTTTCCTGTCTTTCCCGATTAACACTAACATCGTTAGTTTTTCCTATTAGATAGAAGGGTATTTTAGATATTTTACAAATATGTAATAATTATGTAATATACTCAAGCTAATAAGGACTGACTGATTGTGTATATTACTTAAAACTAAAAAATGAAAACTGAAAAACTAGTAAAAACCTAGAAGCTAGCAACATATTCATGCTTTTGGTAACCCCACTTATGCTGTGTTTCCGAGTTAAATTTTAGTAAAGAAAAGATGTGGAGTGGAAAAAAAGAAAGAACAGTTGTATTGCAGAGTTTTTTTTATTGGAAGAAAATAAAAAGAAAGCAAGAAAATTGTGTTTGCGAGTATACTTAAGGAGGGAAAAGAAGGGAAGTTGAAGGGAAGTTGAAGGGAAATGAAGGCTAAAATCTATATTTTTAAATCGGAAGAAAGTAGAGAGAAGAAAAGAGAGTGGAAAGAAAGAGAAAAGAAAAGAAATGGTTTCCTTTCTTTTATCTCATTCCTTCTCTCCTTAAGTAAACTCGGAACCATAGCGTTAATCCTTACCGATGTACCCCCATTGGTGCACAGCCAACGCCACACCACCGCCAAGGAACAACTACCTGTCTAGTCATGATACCTATCGGCTCTCACTCATACACACACACACACTTTCTCTCTCTCTCTTTCTCTCTCTCTCTCGGTGTGTATCTCTCTTGTGTTGTAACTATAAACTCAAACCAAAAACAAAATCAATACAAATCTATAATGGTGATGATGGTGGTTGATTACCTGACTCTTCTCGGATGGTCGCGTGGTGGGTTTTTGTTTTCTTTCTTAGGGTTTAATAATTGAATTATTTCTAAATTATTTAAAATATTTTTCGTATAATGCATGATTTTTTAAAACAATTTCTCCAAAATTGAAATGTTTTTTTCTTGTTGAATTTGATTTGGTGATTTACAGAGCGGTCAAACCTATTATATTCTGATTTGGATAGTTGTAATTTGCTAACTTGAAGAACTGATCGATTTAAAAATCACATCTTGATAATATTTATCCTTTTCAAGAATTGGTACAAGGGATATGAAGGGAAATAGGATAGAGGATTGGAGAGAAGTTATGAAAACGATGCTTCCTTCCGGTAAAAGTTTGAACGTAAATAGTGGCGCAATGATGGTTTGAAGGTAAATAGTGGTAGAGGGTTTGAAGGTGGTGGTGGGAAGGGGTGTGAGCGATGGTGGTGGCGGGTGGTTACGATTTTGCAGGTGGCGGTGGAATATGACGATAATGTTGGTGGTGGTGGCAACTGGTAAGGGGATGGGTGGGGTGGATAGATAATTAACTTAACTAAAGTATACAAGTAGTCCATTTCTTAATTTAAGTATCTATACTACTATATAATACATATTAGAATGATAAGCTGATAATTTTATTCAAAGTATAAGACACATATACAACATTTAAACATAGAGTATAAGTGCTTTATGCAATAGTTCTATTTTTACCTCCATTTAATTAACTTCTTCTAATTATTATATTATTTAATACACATTATTAATACATTATTTAATACTATGATATTATTTGATTCACTTTATAAAATTTTATTTTATTTATAATAATATAAATTGACATTAAATTAATAGTTACTAATAATATTTTGGTAACAAAATACTATTTAAATTAAGTATTATTTCATTTAAATACTTATATCTATACTACTATATAATACATCTAGAGATGTAACTTTACCAAACGTACAAGTTTTGAAGCAATATGTATAAAGTAGTGCAAAACATTTAATAGAGGTGGAATAGAAAATTGATTAAGATTTTAAAACACTTTAGGGGCAATATGGTAAATTTATCCATTAAATTTTATATACCTTGAAATTTTTGTCATTGTCTCTTTTATTTATTTAATAAACATTATTAATACATTTTTTAATAATATGATATTACTTAATTCACTTTATTAAATTTTATTTTATTCAATATACTATAAGCTGACATTTACATTTATATTTACTAGTTATATTATAACTAAATACTATTTAAATTAAGTATTATTTTATTTATATATTTAATTATATAATTTATATATATCTTCATATTTATAAGAACAATAATACTAATATTTTTCTAAGAGAATATTATGAGTTTAATAATTTTAATATTTATCTATATCTTTTATAATAAAAGTGAAAGAATGATAGAATGATAATTTTACATATGTATTAAGACACCCATATAAAAAATCATACTTAAATTTCAAAAATATAGCCATTTTACTCCATTTATGCCCTTACAATAAAGTATAACATATGATGTTTATATACGAATGCTTAAGCATATACAAGTTGCCAAACAACACCGCCATTTACTTTCAATGTCGTTCATTCATTGCGATTGAGCACTAATCCGTTTTTCATTTTCCCTTACCGGTTGTTAACAACTTAATAACAATCAAGATGGTAATTTGTGGTGATAATTTCTCCATTAACTTTCTCCGATCTATACAAATCACCACCACAAACTGTCTTCAATGATCATTAAACTCTAACCTACATTATTAAACCAACCCCCCCTCCAATTCTAGGTAATAAGTGATTTCTGATCACAAATACCACCCATGTTTTCACTAATCTTGTTGTGATAGTATAGTTGTCTTAAAAACTTTTGTAATATACGTAATTGATTTCTATCATTCAATTTTTTCAATAATTATATTTTGAATTTTTAATTTACGTTATAACGCACCAAGCCGATACCGACTAAAATCGTAATCCTAAAAAATCATGCAACAGCCGTATCACTGCAACGCGCGGATATTTCCACTAGTATATAAATTAGTCCTAATGTGTAAAAAGTATATTATATATTTTTATATAACAAAAAATAACTTAACTGTGTTAATGAATTGAAGTTAATTGTGTTGTATATTAAATGTTCGATCATCAATAACATCAACGTTGTTATAAAAGTACGATTTGTTCACTTTGGACTACAACAAATTATTAACGTTTAAATGTTACACTTTAGGTCGCGAAACACAAATTATATTAGTGGTGTTTGAATACTTGGATAAATAATCATTAATTAATTGCTTAGTGAAATAGTTAATAAAAGGGATTAAACGGTTTAATGTTTAATAGTTAATAGATTAAATGTTTATAGGTTTATTTAATTAGATGTTATGTATAAACCATGAGGGATGTTAGTAATTAAATGTAAATTATCAAAGGTTATTAGAGGTAAATAGTCGGGCTTTAAAACGAAAATATGTAATTGTATAAATAAGGGATAAGGGGAAACCCTAATCCCCTAACCCTAATTTTGCCTTCGCCATCACCCCCCCCCCCCCCAACCACGGTTTTGCTTTGGTTGAACACCACCAAGCACCACAGTTATTATTGTTGTCGCACCTCATAGTCATTGGTTGTTGTTTCGTGTTACAAACGCTGCAATCCTCGATTCATTCGTAAATCCGGTCAACTAGCGAGATTCTTGTTGATTCCAAAGTGTAAAGCTTTCGGTTTGATCAAACCGACCCATACACACCCCTATTTGCTACCAATTGGGTTAAACAGAATGATAATGTTTTTTTATTATTGTATCATATTTTTATTATATGACCAACCCGAATCGACCCAAAAATTCTTATGTGTACTATAAAATTAGAGCATTTCAAAAAAATAGTGATCACATAAGAATAAATTCCCTAGATCTGCTATTGTGTTCGTCGACCAGAAAAACATCACCGCATTTCTAGCACCCGCTATAAAAAAACCTACATCAAGCTCTGGTTGAGTTTAACTTGAACTCCGATACTATAACATCCTCGCTGTTTGCTTTAAATACGATGCAAAATTCATACTCATCGTCAACCGGATCTTCTGGGCCTAGCTTGTTGAACACGTTTTTCAACCTATGTTATGTGTCGAATTCCTGTGTCAAACCAGGTCGAATTCCAACTAATTTCCCTTGATTACCTAGGTTCATCACTTATTAACGTTATTTTGGTCTCTTCGATGCTCAAATCGACCCGAGTTAGCTGTGATGCCGACGAATTATCACCCTCATCATGTGTTTGGCTATTTATTGTATGAATAAGCATCAGTTCTTGATAATATCATTTGAACATTTTAATGGCCGTTTAAAGGTGATGGCAATGAGATCGGAACTAGCTTTGAAAACTAAAGGCTTGTAATGGTAATTTAGTAAAAAGTATTCTCACCTGCAGCAGCACACCTTACACCTCTTGGCCAAAAAGAAAATTTGGAAACCATACCATGTAATTAGTTAGTTTCATTATTAAAGCATTTGTTCTAATAATGAAAGGAATAAAAACACCCGTTTATTAATATTAGGAATTAAGAAAAGTTAGGGCCTTGGAGTAAAAACGAAAGAGAAATTATATATAAATAAAGACTTTATGTCGGTGGGTTTTTTTTTTTTTTTAAAGAATTAGTATTCTATTCAAAGCTTTTTATATGGGTTTTTTTTGCGGTCGGTTGCGGTTCTGCTTTCGGCGGAGGAGGGCGATGGCCGCTTGGCTTGCCGTTTCCGGCGACGCCGCATGGCCTGTTGTCTTCGGACATCTGCGCCGCCACAAGTTTGGCCGGTTGCGGTTCTGTTTCCGGCGGAGGGCGATGGCCGCTTGGCTTGCCGTTTACGGCGACGCCGCTTGGTCTGTCGTCTTCGGACATCTGCGCCGCCACAAGTTCGGCCGGTTGCGGTTCTGCTTCCGTCGCAGGAGGGCGATGGTTGCTTGGCTTGCCGTTTCCGGCGACGCCGCTTGGCCTGTCGTCTTCGGACATCTGCGCCGCCATAAGTTCTTTGTTTCTCTTTTTTTTTTGGTGTTACAAGATGTCGGTGGGATCAGTATACTTTTTTCGCTTTCCATTTCTGCCACAAATGTTTGTGGGTGTTTACTTAGGCCCACCATTTCTTTTCTTTTAAGGGGATGATCTGTTCATTTGATTCGGCGACGCCGCATGGCCTATCGTCTTCGGACATCTGCGCCGCCACAAGTTTAGCCGGTTGCGGTTCTGTTTCCGGCGAAGGGCGATGGCCGCTTGGCTTGCCGTTTACGGCGACGCCGCTTGGCCTGTCATCTTCGGATATCTGCGCCGCCACAAGTTCGGCCGGTTGCGGTTCTGCTTCCGGCAGAGGAGGGCGATGGTTGCTTGGCTTGCCGTTTCCGGCGACGCCGCTTGGCCTGTCATCTTCAGACATCTGCGCCGCCATAAGTTCTTTGTTTCTCTTTTTTTTTGTGTTACAAGATGTCGGTGGGATCAGTATACTTTTTTCGCTTTCCATTTCTGCCACAAATGTTTGTGGGTGTTTACTTAGGCCCACAATTTCTTTTCTTTTAAGGGGATGATCTGTTCATTTGATTTACAGTAGAGAGAGAGGGTTAGAGAGAGAAACATTACAAAAACGATTTGGATTGATTGTATTTTATACTACATCGCATCACATACGACGTCGCCGCAACTTTATAGGTTTGTTTTGGATGTGGGTTTGAGGTTTGGGGGTGCGGTTTTTTTACGGGTTGTTGTCGGTTTTCTATTTTGGACTATGCGTATTCTTGCGATTTTGATGTTCGTCTGTTTTGTGTATGGTGTTGGGCTTTGATTTAGTTTTTAGTTCTGTATGTTCTGGTGTGTTATGAATTTGAGGTTTTGATGTGTTTTACTTTGTGTATTTGCTGACTTTTTGGTTTTGAACATTCATTTTGATTTTGGTTTCGGGTTACTTAAAACTCACATAGACGCGGCAACTATTTTAGTTTATCATATAATAATAGTAGTAGTTCAAATTATATCTATCTTAAAAAACTTTATTATATAATATTTGTGTTTATTTTAATATGTAAATTTTGTTTTGAACGAGTTGGGTCAAATATTATAATTTTATTTCGTTGGTATAAAAATTCAAGTTACTCTATGTTTTGATGTAAATTTTGCTATGAAATATATTAGAGCGAATGTAATCTATGCTTTATCATGTCGCCTTCTTTCCCGCACTTGCTTATTTTGATGTACATTTTGAGTTGTTATACGTTCGATAAAATTATTTTATCACTTTTACGAATTACGATGAAGTAGCCGTTAAGGTTATCGACGGAGTGAGAGTCGTAGCGGCGGGTTTGTTTTACCTTTCTACACGCTTTAGGATTTTACATTGGAATGGTAACTGCTACATTTTATTTGACATTTGCGTTTTGATATTTGGGATCATGACGAAAGACCCCGCGCAACGCGCGGGGCAAAAAATCTAGTTTAATATTAAGGACTGTATCTGCAAGTTTGAAATACCCTTTTATTAATATTAGGATTTAAGACTAGTGACCAAATTTAAAATTTAGACAAAAACCTTGAGGAGCAATCGTAAAATTTACACATCTAATATACTTCTAATACTTTATCACTTTTCACACTGAGAATTAAACCTTTAATTGCAATATGATACACACAATTTTACACACTAAGCATGTTGTGTGTAAAAAATATCTTTGAGAAATGTAAATTGAAGTTAAAATATGAATTTTGTTAAATTAATATCACTTATATTACACATATTTTTACATGTAATATTCTTATATTTATGTTGTGTTACTGATGAAACTAATTTATTTTACACGCCTGAATTTCCTTAAGATGATAAAATGGAGTTTTACATAACAATTACGGGATAGAAATTGATCATAGAACACAAATATGCGAATCCACTCAATAGAGTAGTGCCATCCAAATACACATGCATTGAAGTATGATCAAGGTCGTGACTATGTATCAACACTTTGACATGACCGCGTGCAACCACTTGAAGACACGTCTACGTGACTTAAGTCGACATAGTCATGTTATTTCCACATGTTCAACCATTTGAAGGTGCGACTCTCATAATCAATTTAACATAGCCATGTGATTTTTATGATCTTTTCATACATTCTACAAGCTGAAGAACATGATTATGTCAAATCTCAACTAACATCGATGTGGCATTTGGTCCCTTAAGTGTTCAATGAGTGACATGACTATGTAACTTTAGTCTATGTAGTCGTGTGAAACGTCATTCACTGCCTATAAAAGTAAATATTAGAAAACACAAAAAGAAAGATGACAATGTCAAGTCATTTGGAATGTTTCCAACCACTCTCAATTTGACGTTAGATTGCGTCACGCACACACACTCGCATTTTTCTCTTATTGATATACCAATTATTTGTAATGTAATTTTGATGAATGATTTTAGGGAGCGTGTGTGCATTGTTTGAGAGGGAGCTCATTGTGATTATTCATCTTTGTTCTTGTACTGTAATTGATAAATCAATTGAAGTTTGTGCTAGAAAAGTGAAAGCAATTTCATAGAATTCTTAGTTTGATTTGATTGTTACCTTTATTCCTATACATTAACTGTGTTTAATCAAGCAGCCTAATACTACTACTGATCATTTCCTACTGACACTTCAAATGCCAGTTTGCCGAAATTGCCAGTTTGGCTGACACAGCTGACCCAGCTGACTGGCTGACTCGGTCAGCCGGTCAGCCCGTTTGTTTTGTAAAAATGGTGTTGCTGACCGAGCTAACCTGGCTGACCACCCTTTGTTTTGTGGCTGACCCGGTCCTTGTTTTTTGAGGTGCTGACCCAGTCATTGGATGGGGCAATTTGCAAACAGCCCCTTAGTGTTACAACTTATGCTTAGTTACTACTAATGCATCAATTACTAGCGAAGGACAAAGTTGCCACTAATCATAGTTTGTATTGTGATTAGTTGTAATTTGCTACTGATTTATCATTGATCTTAGTTCTCAAACTTAAGCTACTTTTCATTATCCATACACATCGAATGCATTTCCAACTTTTATATCGATGATTGACATGACCACATCGGATGACTTTCAACTTTTCTATCGATGATCGATGCAACCACATCGGATGCGTTTCTAACTTTTCTATCAATTTTCGACGTGATCAACGCTAGAGGCTTTGTCCCTTAGACCCCAGCTGAGCAATTTCCACTTGGTATATAGCTTTGCTCCCTTGAACTACCGATGTTCTTTACTTCTAGAGATTTGAATGTTATGAATGGGTATGCACTGCACACCTCCTAACACATATTAATGATTATTCTAACATCTTGTTTGCTCTTAAGCAAATTCAATTTTGCTAGATATTCTCTTGATGATACTAAAATCACCATAGAAATTTCATCTGGATAATTCAGAAAGAAATAAAAATGAATATGTAATTTTATTCTAACAACACCTAGGAATATAAAAAGTTTGTGTTTTACAAGTAACGAACCATTATCACGTTTTTAGTGAAACAACACAATTTTTCATTAAAAAAAGTGTCTCGGGTTTGCAATCAAAATAATTGGTTGTTGATTCGGTAACTATCAGCAGGAACTATGTTTTTCAGCAGTAATTTAGATACTGTTGATTGCCATGTTAGTGCTTGCTAATCATGCAATTACTGTTAATCTAGTGTAGGTCAGTTCTAGTGATGATCAGTTCCTCCTAAATGATCACGCAACCAGTTGGATAAAAACCAATTTTAGAGGATTTCAAGCATGAAATCTAAATTCGGTCATCATGCACGCCACTCGCTGACCAAGTAGGGTGAACCCCCGTCTGCCCCTACGCCCACACGTGACGCAATCTAAATTGATCAATATAATGTCATCAGAGGCAGAAATCAAATTAGTTTTGAACAAGTATGTAACCGTAACTTTTGGTCATCTAAAAATGATAGTGAAATCTACACCATTCATAGTAAGGGTCCCAAGTAATCAATGGACTTGGTTCCCACATAAATGTAGGCTCACATGCTCGAAGTTTCTTAGCTTAGAAGACCAAAATATAGGCAAGGAAAATTTGACTTTGTATTCCAAAATCAAAAATTCAAACGTCATGGAGTCATGGACAACGCATGTAACATTACGACACGTAAAACCTTCGCCTGAGGTCCTCTCAAAATATAAGACCTCAAATTATATTATTACATGAAGAATTTTCTTGAAATATAACATATTTTTCATAAATTAATAGATCATTTCGTTACACGGTAACTTAAATTGTTCCGTCAGCTACAATGCTTTGATCAGTTATAAATTACAAAAGTTATCTGGGTTTTTTTGTAAGATAAAATTATAATTTTTTTAGTGACGATGTAAAGGATAACATTTATCCTTGAATATTTTTAACAATATGTTCGTAGTTTACATATTCATGTTTATTGTAATAGCGTAAACTTTAATGTTATATATCTATACTATTATATAAAGCATTTAGAGGGGATACAATTGTAATTTTGTTCAAAATGTAAGATACTAAGACAACTTTTTAATCATAATATACAAGTGTGCTATACATGAATTTCTAAATTGCCCTTATTAAGTATACTTCTTCTAATTAATACATTATTTAATTTACTAAATTAAATTATCTTATTAATAATGCTTTTAGAATGCTTTTAGAATAATACTTAAATTTACATTTACTATTTATATATTTATAACTATATCTTATTAAAATTAAGTATTATCTTATTTATATACATAAGTATATGATTACTAATATTACATAGTTATAATAATAATAATAATAATAATAATAAATAATAATAATAATAATAACACCAAATATAATTAATATTTAAGTCAGGCTAGGTTCGATTGCGCTTTTCAAGTGAGACTCGGTGACACCCGTCTCATTACGCGAGCCAAGCCACTATATGATAAATATATCTTAGATAAAATTACAGAAAACGTCCTTTAAGTTTATATAAAGTTGCAGTATCGTCCTTTATCTTTAAAACATACTCTAAACATCCTTTATGTTAACATTTTGTAACAGAATTCGTCCTTTAGACTAACTGTCGTTAACTTTTTCAGTTAAGTCAAGGGTAATTTGGTCTTTTTACCTTTAAAGGACTATTAATGTAGACTTTTCCAAACGTAAAGGACGTTTTCTGCAACTCTTTTATTTTACATAATTTATGTATTTTTACAATAATACATCTACATATTATTTTTAAATAACATAATATATATTATTTAATTATTTTCATCCACGTATTATCTGTAAATATCTATTGTATAATTTATATTATTTATTTATTTATATTATAAATACGTGGATGAAAAAATTAATGTGTATATATATATATAATATATATATATAAGACGTGAGTGAATATAATTAATTAGCTATACGTGCATGAAAATATTTAATATATTTAATTATGTATGAATTTATATGTATATATATATTCGTTATATAAAAATCATATGTATATGTATTCTTATAAAAATACATAAATTAAATAAAAAATAAAAAAAGTGACAGAAAACATCCTTTATGTTTAGAAAAAATACATTAATAGTCCTTTAGAGTCAAAAAGATCAAATTGCCCTTGACTTAACGGAAAAACTTAATGGCAGTTAGTGTAAAGGATGATATCTGTTACAAAATATTAACATAAAGGACGTTTAGAGTACTTTTTAAAGATAAAGGACGATAACTGTAATTTTATATAAACTTAAGGACGTTTTTTTTTAATTTTGTCTATATCTTAAGATGACAAGATAGTAATTTAATTCAAAGTGTAAGACGCCTAATACAACATTTTAAGCATAGAATACAAGTGCTTTATGCAATAATTTAACTTTTTCCCCCTATTTAATTAACTTCTTCTAATTAATATATTATTTAATACAATTATAATACATTATTTATAATATGATGTTATTTAATTTTCATTAAATTTTTTTATTTTATTTATGATACTATAAATTGGTATTTAAATTTATATTTACTAATTATATTTTTATAACTACTACTATTTAAATTAAGTATTAGTTTATTTAAATATTTAAGTATACAACTAATATATATCTTCATATTTATAATAACAATAATACTAATATTTCTAGGGGTATATTGTGAGTTTAATAATTTAAATATTTATGTAAAAATGTTAGTTAATAACATATTATTTAATAAGTTTTGAAAAATAATTACAATAATAATAAATATTGTCATATTAATACTACTACTAATTATTATTATACGGTTAATAACAATAACAACAACAACTACAATATTCATGTTATTATATTATTTATAATATAATATTATGTATCTGTCGTGTTATTATATCTATAATAATTTAATATTTGATAATTATATCATGGCAATATAATATGAAGCACTAAAACATGTGTAGCGACAATCCGGGTGCATATATAGTTGAACTCACCGAAGTCATGATAATCTCAAAAACTATAATTATGACGTTATTTTATACGCTCCAAATTAAACCGCGGCGAAGCGCGGGTTTAACGCTAGTAGTTACAAATATATGAAATATGAAGATTTTTTTTATATATTATCGAAAGAGTAAGTAATGAGTAATATTTATATTTGAAGGATGAGATTTGTCGACGAACGTTTGTTGTTTTGAGAGTTTATCTAATAATAATAAGTATATTATATTTGAATTTAATCCGTTTTTAACGAAACTTAACTTGACTTGAGAGATAAATGAGCTCGTCTCAGCGACGTATTTGAAATTTTATGTGACACTATATATTAAAATGTATAAGACAATCAAATTGCTGAAGTAATTATATAAGTAAGCAAGGCCGGTCGCTAAATAAGTAGCTAGACTGCTCACTTTCATACAACATCAATAGATAGTAAAAATTCAGCAACATGCTTGTTTTCTATGAATAGAAGCTTATATGTTTACTTTAGAATATAGATTTCTTGAGAATGTTTTATTATAATGAGAATCTAGCTTGACTACTCAATACCCCACAGGATGTTATTAATAGTCGTTTTTAGAGCTCGAGTAGGAGCACGAGTAAAGAGACTTATATCAACCTGTCATATGGTTTTATGGTATGTCTCGTTTAAGTCATGTCAAGTTAATTATTATTTTTCTAGTATTATTATTAGGAGTAGTATTTGTGTAGTATTATTATTTTAGGCATAAGGATTATTATTAGGGTGGGTATTGGATAGCCTATAGCCAATATTCAACCATAATAATAAATAATAATTAGTTAGTTGTACCATAACTTAACTTAGGATTGCTTATATATATCAGAACCCTGAGATATCACAAGATCGTACTAGGAACTGTTATCAACTGTTAAGCAAGTGAGTTATCATGTTTATTTATAATACTGTACGTGATTGTATACTCGTTTTGTCTAAATCAGTTACATACAAGAATGTTGTTAGTGTGCAATTATCGATGGGGTATGTTTGGATCCTTATATGGTTATTGGGATGTGTCGAAATAGCTGAAAAGAGGATATGATTTCTCGTATGCATCATGACACAACCATACCTATGTGATGGTCGGGGGTCTAACAAGCCCACTGTTGGTGGTTGTGAAAAGGTCATGATTGAGACGTATTGTCCCTGACCCAAAATATCATAACTTACGTTTGAATGCATGTCAATTATGTTGTGTTGTGTTGTTTTTTTTAAACTGTATAACATGAGCTCACCAGCATATGCCTAGCAACGTTTTGAGTAAACATGTAATCGGTGAAACAACTCTAGAAACAATGGAGACAGTGAACCCTGAAGCAATAGAAGTGTATGGCTGTTTAATATTGTAAAAAATAGTATATTGTAATCAGAATATTATAAGTTTTATATATAAACTCAGTTTAATTCCGCTATAAGTTGTATCAACTGTATATGATCGCTCGGTTTTGGGTTGGGTGGCACATTTATATTAGTAGTTTATTTAAAATTTAGTACATATAATTACGTAGGTATCATATTATTTTATGTAATACAATCTTACAATACACATTCAATCAATATAAGACATAAAGCATGTGGTATTAAACCTTAACTCGTTCTTTTGATTGAGAGGCATGGAGTTTCTCTAACTGCTTAAAACTCCTTCAATTAGAAAAACCAAACTACAGAAAGAAGGCTTGGCCTTATACTTAGAAGGGCAAGTTGTCTTACATCTATACTAGTCACTCATCTAATTTCTATTTTTGTTGGACTTTTAAATCCATTTATTATTATTAGTTAGAGTTAATTACATTAATGGTCCAAATGGTTTATTCAAAATAACTTGTTCGGGTACTAAGGATTTTAAGTATCAAGTTTGGTTATTGTGTTTTTAGTTTTTTTACGAGTTTAGATCTAGAACCCACAATGCAATTTGTTGGTGATGCTTCCATCGAGTATAGATTCATTAAGGTGGTCGGCGGAGATGGTCGATAAAATCATCTGAAGGGTATTGACCAAAGTGATGGTGGTTGGTTAAGGTGGTGGATTGAATGGTGGCGGTGGTATAATGCCAGGGGCGGAGGGCACGACGTTGGGTGGGTAAGTAGGTTGGGGTTGATTTTTTTATTTTACAGTTAATTGCATAAATGATCTTTGAAGTAAAATAGATAGATATAATTATATAAATAGTACCTTAGAGGGTATTGAAGTCATTCTATTTAAATTTAACAAGAAAATCTAATGTTTGTTAATGTTATATTCAAACTCGCCATATAATTAAAAGCATAATACACCAACTTGTTATTTAAAAAACCTTAGTACCTAAACTTGTTAGTTTAAATAAACCATAGGACCATTTATGTAATGGCCCCAGCTAATTAAACACCCTATCAGGTGTTAAACATACGCCCTTTGACTTTTGTCACGGCCCGTGAAGGGCCTCACGGGCCGTATGGGTTTCAACATTTAATTTTCACACAACATCTACTCACGGGCCGTGTAATACATAACGGCCCGTAAAATCCCATCCTCACGGACCGTGAACATCTCACATAACGGCCCGTGAGTTCTCTCACGGCCCGTAATTGTCCTTCTGAGAATTTACTTTCCTCGATTTGCGTGCGCTTTTAAATTTTATAATTATGTGACGCGACGTATTATTCCTTGATTCGATTTAAGATTCTATATAAACCGTTATATATATGACTTGTTATATGGTTAGTGAGAAACGAAACAGTTAAATGTCTTCTCGTGGAGGTAGGAGAAGACGTCAAAATGAGTCATCTTCAAACTCACGAGATATTTTGGAAAGTATTCCTGATCCAATAGATAACCATAATTGGCAGAACGGGAGGAACTGGTCTCAGAATATTATTCACTTTATACGTAACGGTGACTCCCAAACATGTAGAGTGTATTACATGGGTCATTCCGATATTCCGTTACAATTTTGGCGTGAATTACTCGGAAACGTGTCTTTAGGTACAGAGGTATGATTTAAAGTTTTTTTACATATTTTATTTTATTTTAAAATTCTAACAATTAAAAAGTTGTTGTTTTATAGCATGTTCGGGCGTGGACAAATAGACTCACAATATGGAGATACGAAGAAATACGTAGAACCGAAGAGTTGCCGGTAGTGATCGTTGGACGATTCTCCCATTTGAGTGGTTTAACTTAATATACTCGGGGTCCGTTAATGGTAACGAATATGGAGACGGGAGTGACTGTCTATATCCCGCGTTATGGGAAGTTGATATGGTAATACTGTTTTCATGTTTTACAATAAAATCATAAATTTATAACCGTGAATTAAATTGTTTTGTAGGTTTACGTACCAATGACTGATGACGAAGAAAATTGGTATCTTTTTAAGATTTCTATGGACTCACTACAAGTTCGTATATATTCTCCATACGAATGCCGACCAAATACGTGTGATGATTCATGGTGCATTCATCGTAATGCGCGAACGGTTTTCGTACAATTCGAATCGTACTTTTTACATTTTCTGTCACGTATACAATATTGGCAGCACTCCGGACAAGAAGAAATCGAAGAACTGGTGGTATCGGGTGAAACCGTTTGGCCCCCTAACGCCGGTCATATTGGTCGAGATTCGGGAGTTGTAATTTGTATGTTATTGCGTAGGTTGGTTCAAAATAGATCTTTAGAGTGGCAAGAGGTTAGCTTACAGGATGCTTGCTTTAGATTCCGAAGATTTATGGCAGACGAACTGTATTCTAGATGTGACAACCCGAAAATTTTTTTTCGTGAATTAATATAATTTTATGTGAATTTACAATTTATTTTTATATTTTTATTATTATTAAATAATAGTATTAATAATAATAAAAATAATGATAATAATAATAATAATAATAATGATATCATTAAGAATAATAATGTTAATAATGATAATAATTATAGTAATGAAAATATTATTATTATTAATAATTTACAAAATTAATTTAATTGATTAATAAAGTCCAGGGGGTAGTTTTGCAATTCTTGAAACTGATTTTAAAAACTTTGCACATGAAATACAAAACATTCTAAATTACAGGGGGGTATTGTGTAACTTGTTTTAAAAACCCAACCCACCGCCCGTATTCCCGGTCACCGTCTCCGGCCGGTCTCCGGCGTCTCTCCGGCGACCCCAAAAGACAAGAAAATCGTGATTATAGTGCAAACCAACTATCCCGACATCTTCTAGAGGATGAACCGAACTCGGGGACCATTTCAATTTGAAAAATCAAGTTGGTTAGGTATGTTTTCCACTGCGACCGAAAGTTCGGCCGACCCACTTATCAAAAACGCAATACCAGCTTATTTTAATCAAATTAAACGAACGGGAATGGCTATATAAGCATTCCTAAGCTAATGAAACCTTCACACATCT
Source organism: Flaveria linearis (assembly GCA_024085815.1). Taxonomy (NCBI): domain Eukaryota; kingdom Viridiplantae; phylum Streptophyta; class Magnoliopsida; order Asterales; family Asteraceae; genus Flaveria; species Flaveria linearis. The sequence continues at coordinate 83,443,788 of CM044003.1, forward strand.
CTTAAACACTCGAAATCTAGCAATTCGATTCCCTCATTGCCGCGGACCTGCAATTGGTCGAACAACCACCGTAGAGCTTCGAACCAGGTACTTCAACACACCATTGGGTTCGTTTTTACAAGGGGAATAATAACCCCATGAAATCAGACGCAATCAAAATCGATATGGGGATCAATTGGGTTCGGATCGAACCTGGGGTTCTTGGGGAAATGGGATTATTGGGGTTTAACCTTAAGAGAATTAAAAACAGAATATTACCGCGGCCTGGTGCCTTGGTCTACTGGTTTGTGCGTGTGTATTGCGAACAGAAGGTCAGGGGTTCGAACCCTGCCCCTGACATGTATTTTTTTAAGGCTTTTTGACCTTTTAAAAAATATAGAAAAATTCCGAAAAATTATAAAAATAATTTTTATAAACTTTAATTATTTTAGAAAGTAAATAATTATTTTCTGGAAATTTATTTCTTTAAAACCTTATTCATTTATTTATTTAAATAAATAAAAACATATGTAATAAATTGTAACTTTATAAAGAAATAAATTTTTAATAATAATTTAAATCATTGAATTATTAATGAATATCATATTATTTTTATAAATCATAATAATTGTGTAAAAACCTTATATGTTTATCTGAATAAATATTACAAGTGTTATAAATAGTTACTTTTATAAAAATGGATTGTAAATGATGATTTAAATTATCAAGTTATTAATAAAGATTATATTATTTTAATTATGGAGTTATTATGATAAATGAAGGAATTATATTTAATAAATTTCATAAATTATTTACAAACACAAATATTATCATTATAATTATGATCACACCATTGCTATTATAAATATCAATATTGGTAGTATTATCAAGACATGGTGTGTTGTATACCAAATCGTGTACGTCAAACCGAACCGACCCGAATCCGACCAAATATATTTATTTGCGTTGAACACGTTTTAAAAACTTAATTACAATTAATAATAGGTGTTGATCGCGTTTGATCGAGCATTGCCTTATTCTTTGAAGTTCTTGTTCATTTTATTACATCAAATCAAGGTGAGTTCAAGCCCCACTATTTTACCAAATCTCTTTTGGGTAAGTTCATTTTATTAAAACTCTTTTGGGGGAGATAGCATACTGGTAATGTTACAAACGTTTTCATTATATATTTAAGATGTGTATGATATTAAAGATAGTGCTGTTGATCATTATAAAAGTCCTCACACTTTCGAATTGTTAATATTGGATAGCGGGGAAAGTTGGGTAGTACTACTGGGAGTGACGACCCCACCTGTATGACTCGAGGTCAGTCGGGTGCAATTTGTCCTATGAACATTAGTCACGATCTGACATCGTGGCTGGAGGCAAACATAACACAGTCAGCTTCAATGTCGAAATCACTATTTAATATCGTTTGGGAATGGGCTAGCTAGCCATTACAATGCACATGCTTAAATATACGCTGTAGTTAAACTGGGATGTTTAACTGTGAACTCTTGAACTGGTCAACCATTGGTTTGACACACGCTATTGTTAAACTGGGATGTTTAACTGTGAACTCTTGAACTGATCAACCATTGGGTTGATACACGCTTTTGTTAAACTGTTATGATTAAACGCAAACTCTTGAACTTACCAACCATTGGGTTGATATACACTTTTGCTAAACTGTTATGTTTAAACACAAACTCTTGAACTCACCAACCGTGTGTTGACTTTTAGTATGCTATTCTCAGGTCACTAAATCTGGACTGCTGTTAGGAGCACTACACGGGTCAAGCATGCATCCTAACGCTTAAACCATGATATATATATGTTTATCTTTATATATTTTGGGTTTGTTTGTTAAACGCTTCCGCATGTATTATAAAGGTTGAACTTTGGTTTGTTATGTTAAATGTTGCATATAGAGTCGTTCCAAGTAACTAATGACTGTGATCCTGGTTTGTTCACACCCCTCCGTGATAGATTCCAGACCCGGAATTTGAGGGTGTGACAGATTGGTATCAGAGCCATTGGTTATAGAGAACTAGGTTGCATACACACTAGACTATAACCGCACACAGTTAGTTAGTTACTTGTTTCTAGTCTTCCTAAACTTAACTTATCATCGTAGGTTCAAATCCTTAGACTTTATGTCTAATCTATGAAAATCTTATCGAGGTTTTGAATTCCATAAACCAAATGAACTTGTGTGACACATAGACACCTGTATTCTGGATTTCCTGGCAAAAGGCCCTCGGGCTAAGGCTAGCATATCGCATATATCTCATTGCGAGACCTGGTATGCTTACCTGGGGATTTCTGGGATGAGTGATAAACTATGGTCAATGCACAGGTCTCTAAGGCAAATGGGTCAAATTACCTTGGCGTGTCAATGATTCCCAAACTTTACTGATCTTTTCGTATACCTTGATTGATCGACCCCGATACAATACATACATATTTGGTACTTCAACCATTGATGACCACTATACTTGACAAGATATGTTAACCTGATAGGAGGAACCGGGGTGATCATGCAAAGCAAGTTACCATTACGGGTGCACACGTAATTGTAATTTGTCGTGCATGCTAAGTCCGGTGAATCTGGTCGGGAGGTAACATTATAGTCAGTATAATTCATCATTCCTACACCTTGAGCAAGAAAGTCTCGGTCTTCATAGAACATAGCCACTGATGTGGAAACTATCTATCAGTTCTACTTGTAGGAATGCTCACCTTACCTTGAATTTGGACGGAATTCAAACCATGACATTTGTGTTAATCCCACGGATTCGGACTGATTCTCTAGCTTGTCTATTTCTTTAAATCCTTGAATTTCCCTTCCTTTTCATTTCAAGACAAAAGGTCTATTTTCATACGACTGGTAGCTTTTGATATTTGGTAATTTAAAGAATGTCTGGAAGAGGACGTGGACGTAGGGAGAAGTAACGATCATGAGTATTACAAGTTTCTATTCTATACTCTAGGGTGCTAGGATCACAATTCTAGTAAGACCTTGTAAAGGGTAACAAAACATTACTGACACTTGCTATTACTTAAGTCCTGTCCTACTTAGAGCCTTCATGGTATTTCCAATCATTTTAAGAGACATTCCTCCATTTAGTATTTCGGTAACCGAGGAACTGATTGAATATTTAGAATGGAAGTGGACTACAGGAAACATAGAAGAGTGATGAAACTCATTGTACATATTCTTTGGGATGATGCTAAGGAAAATTAGGATGTCGTGTAACCGGTTTAAGCACATTCTTAGTATACCGGTGATGCTTATATATAGGGTTAGTGAGGTAAGTTCAAAGCCTTGGTGATTAAGGAATGAAAAGCAAAAGTTAGAATTGTAATTCTAAAATCGTGCAATGGTAGGGTTAGGTTGTGCTTTTTTATAACGACAAACTCTAGGAATTGACAAAGCTGATGTCATACCTTATGACATTAGACCAAATAGAATTAAGAAGGACACTAGGAAAATCTAGTGAGTAGTAGAAAGAAGTTGGAGGGTTGAACAAGCAGTCTAGCGGTAAGGTAGACAAGAATGCTAATGTTGTAAACCTAGCTATGTTGGTTAATACGATTAAGCTAAAATGCGTTAAACAGGAACATTAAGAAGGTTGGAGTTCCAACCATTACTATAAGTGTGCCCTAGGTCGATTAGGACCCCAGGACAAGTTAGAAACAATCAGAATTAGGAAATGGCTATGGCTAGCAAGTAAGAACAGTTAAATTATGGAAATAAAGGCCATATAAGTCAAAGTAATACATCACGCATTTACGACTGAAGCAAGCCACATTCGACAAGACTAAATGTTGCTACATGTACGATAGTTACACATCTATTTGATACCAGGGTTGATAACAAGCTTGGATTCTTCTAGAATTATTCTTTAACTTAGCATTAACCCTAGTTGTTTAGAAATTATTTACTCTGTTAAAATGACCAATGGTAATAATTAGAAGTTACACAAAAGTACACGAACATCATGGCCTTGACATAGACTTAATACCGTATGAATTGGTTATCAAAGAAGGAAACCAAGATAGTCCGTCAGGAGAAGGTGGTTTGACCTATCAAACCAAAGCATGATCTCGGAACCTGAAAGGAGACCCAATCGTTTTAGGTTGATTTTTATTCTAAGCTTGGAGCACTTAACTTCTTAAACTGATTTATCTCCATTTATCCTCATTTGACCTAGCTATATGGAATCATTTATTCCTTATCTATCGACTTTCATTTTGAGCTATCATCAAGACGTGATTGTGCGATGGTAGCCTTCCTAAACACTCTCTCTGCTGAAGATATTGTCAACTTATGTTCATGACTTTCTAGTCATACAAATGTTCTCAAACTATGCTTATGGTTTGTTGAACTACGTATGTAAACTTACTTAGATATTGCTACCTTGCAAAACATGTTTTCAAATACCTTTCCTATTGTTCGCGTCACTTCTTGAATCGCTTTTGCATCCTTAAGCTTGAAAATAATTAAATTTCTATTTGAACAACAAGACTTTAAGAGAGAAGTTCTGGAGAGAGTTACCAGTAAAGAGAGGAATTACTTTTGAGACTGAGTTATTTAGAGCCAAAACATTCTTAATATATGTTGAACCCGTGTTCAGCAAAGATGGGGAGGAAGTTGGTGTTAATTACATGGGCATGGAAATCACTGATCAGGTGAAAAAGAGAGAAAAGATGGCAAAACTAAGAGAAGAAATAACTGTACAGAAGGCCAAGGAGACAGAACTTAATAAAACTGTTACAGAGGTAACGATGAGAGCAAAACAAATGCTAACAACCATGTCACACGAGATGAGATCCCTATTATCAGGGGTCGTTAGCATAGTAGAAATTATATCAACAACAAAACTTGATAAAAATCAGAAACAACTTTTGAGTGTCATGTTGTCTTCTGATGATCTAGTCCTTCAACTTATTAGTGACATCCTCGACTCTTCCTAAGTTGATTTAGGAGTTCTGAGGTTGGAGGCCACAAATTTAGGCCAAGAAGAGGTGATGTCCCAGTGGAGGTTAATGGTGATGTTTTACGGATTAGACAAATTCTCACCCACTTGATCAGCAATACTATCGAGTTTACTCACCAAGGAAAGGTTCAGAGTAATCTTTATGTAAAAGCAAAACCCATTATCTCACAACGTCGAGAAATTAACCTGCATCCGTTTCAAATATTCGTACACAATCGTTATTCTGAATGATTGATTCATTTTCTGTTTTAATAATATTCTTAGCCATTTTCGTGAACTCATTCCAAGATCTTCGCATAGTTTATTATTTCTTTAGACCGACGGTTGGTCAAAGGAGAAATACCTATTCACAAGATATGCGTTAAGATCGTTTCGTATGGTGACGTTTGGGATTCTTAAATTCCGACGGATAACATTTCTTATCATTGTTGGTCTTATCTTGATTTCTAGACATCACCTTACCACAAAATTATATTCTGGAAATTATGGATCGATAAGTTAAACAACTTATGCATAGAAAAATTCTGATTGGCAGAGCTCGGTGGAACTCCCGGCATAGTCCTAAGTTCACTTTGGAACGAGAGGACGAAATGATGCGTAAGTATCCTAGCCGTTTCAAGGATGTTGCCAGTACATCTTAATTTTCGGGACGAAAATTCCTCTAACAGGGGGATGATGTGACAACCCGAAAATTTTTTTTTCGTGAATTAATATAATTTTATGTGAATTTACAATTTATTTTTATATTTTTATTATTATTAAATAATAGTATTAATAATAATAAAAATAATGATAATAATAATAATAATAATAATGATATCATTAAGAATAATAATGTTAATAATGATAATAATTATAGTAATGAAAATATTATTATTATTAATAATTTACAAAATTAATTTAATTGATTAATAAAGTCCAGGGGGTAGTTTTGCAATTCTTGAAACTGATTTTAAAAACTTTGCACATGAAATACAAAACATTCTAAATTACAGGGGGGTATTGTGTAACTTGTTTTAAAAACCCAACCCACCGCCCGTATTCCCGGTCACCGTCTCCGGCCGGTCTCCGGCGTCTCTCCGGCGACCCAAAAGCCAAGAAAATCGTGATTATAGTGCAAACCAACTATCCCGACATCTTCTAGAGGATGAACCGAACTCGGGGACCATTTCAATTTGAAAAATCAAGTTGGTTAGGTATGTTTTCCACTGCGACCGAAAGTTCGGCCGACCCACTTATCAAAAACGCAATACCAGCTTATTTTAATCAAATTAAACGAACGGGAATGGCTATATAAGCATTCCTAAGCTAATGAAACCTTCACACATCTCTTAAACACTCGAAATCTAGCAATTCGATTCCCTCATTGCCGCGGACCTGCAATTGGTCGAACAACCACCGTAGAGCTTCGAACCAGGTACTTCAACACACCATTGGGTTCGTTTTTACAAGGGGAATAATAACCCCATGAAATCAGACGCAATCAAAATCGATATGGGGATCAATTGGGTTCGGATCGAACCTGGGGTTCTTGGGGAAATGGGATTATTGGGGTTTAACCTTAAGAGAATTAAAAACAGAATATTACCGCGGCCTGGTGCCTTGGTCTACTGGTTTGTGCGTGTGTATTGCGAACAGAAGGTCAGGGGTTCGAACCCTGCCCCTGACATGTATTTTTTTAAGGCTTTTTGACCTTTTAAAAAATATAGAAAAATTCCGAAAAATTATAAAAATAATTTTTATAAACTTTAATTATTTTAGAAAGTAAATAATTATTTTCTGGAAATTTATTTCTTTAAAACCTTATTCATTTATTTATTTAAATAAATAAAAACATATGTAATAAATTGTAACTTTATAAAGAAATAAATTTTTAATAATAATTTAAATCATTGAATTATTAATGAATATCATATTATTTTTATAAATCATAATAATTGTGTAAAAACCTTATATGTTTATCTGAATAAATATTACAAGTGTTATAAATAGTTACTTTTATAAAAATGGATTGTAAATGATGATTTAAATTATCAAGTTATTAATAAAGATTATATTATTTTAATTATGGAGTTATTATGATAAATGAAGGAATTATATTTAATAAATTTCATAAATTATTTACAAACACAAATATTATCATTATAATTATGATCACACCATTGCTATTATAAATATCAATATTGGTAGTATTATCAAGACATGGTGTGTTGTATACCAAATCGTGTACGTCAAACCGAACCGACCCGAATCCGACCAAATATATTTATTTGCGTTGAACACGTTTTAAAAACTTAATTACAATTAATAATAGGTGTTGATCGCGTTTGATCGAGCATTGCCTTATTCTTTGAAGTTCTTGTTCATTTTATTACATCAAATCAAGGTGAGTTCAAGCCCCACTATTTTACCAAATCTCTTTTGGGTAAGTTCATTTTATTAAAACTCTTTTGGGGGAGATAGCATACTGGTAATGTTACAAACGTTTTCATTATATATTTAAGATGTGTATGATATTAAAGATAGTGCTGTTGATCATTATAAAAGTCCTCACACTTTCGAATTGTTAATATTGGATAGCGGGGAAAGTTGGGTAGTACTACTGGGAGTGACGACCCCACCTGTATGACTCGAGGTCAGTCGGGTGCAATTTGTCCTATGAACATTAGTCACGATCTGACATCGTGGCTGGAGGCAAACATAACACAGTCAGCTTCAATGTCGAAATCACTATTTAATATCGTTTGGGAATGGGCTAGCTAGCCATTACAATGCACATGCTTAAATATACGCTGTAGTTAAACTGGGATGTTTAACTGTGAACTCTTGAACTGGTCAACCATTGGTTTGACACACGCTATTGTTAAACTGGGATGTTTAACTGTGAACTCTTGAACTGATCAACCATTGGGTTGATACACGCTTTTGTTAAACTGTTATGATTAAACGCAAACTCTTGAACTTACCAACCATTGGGTTGATATACACTTTTGCTAAACTGTTATGTTTAAACACAAACTCTTGAACTCACCAACCGTGTGTTGACTTTTAGTATGCTATTCTCAGGTCACTAAATCTGGACTGCTGTTAGGAGCACTACACGGGTCAAGCATGCATCCTAACGCTTAAACCATGATATATATATGTTTATCTTTATATATTTTGGGTTTGTTTGTTAAACGCTTCCGCATGTATTATAAAGGTTGAACTTTGGTTTGTTATGTTAAATGTTGCATATAGAGTCGTTCCAAGTAACTAATGACTGTGATCCTGGTTTGTTCACACCCCTCCGTGATAGATTCCAGACCCGGAATTTGAGGGTGTGACACTAGACGTGTAATGTAGAACAGTAATGAAATATTTTATTAAAACATAAACGTTTATTAGTACACTTTTTTAAAACGATAAACCGTTATTATCACACAAAAATAAAACACATAATTTTTAATCTTCTTGATCTTTATAAAAGATTCAAGCCGCAAAATGGTTGAAGGAAATTTCAAATTTCTCCCGATATCTTTCTTGAGTTCTTGTCATAATATCCGTATCATTCCATAACATATTTCGATTGTTGTAAACGTCTTTGTAGAGCTGGTGAAATGTCGTGACCTTCCTTCTCAAGTCAGACCACTTGTTGCTAAGTTCACGAGTGGTGCGATATTCTTCACGTTCGAGAATTTCATGAAAACGAGTTGAAACCCGGTTCCAAAATATTGAATTTGGCGGGATAGTACCTGAATTTTCGATACAAGATCTTACTAAAGTCACCTCCTCTTCATCCGTCCACGGATTTTGATCACTTGTAGCACTCATGTTTTGGGTATTGAGTAAATTTGTGTGAATTATTTGTATCAAGCGGCTGAATTTATAGACTTAAAAAAATTGAAAAATTATGTTTATATATTATGAGTTATTTTGGATGACGTTTAAATGTTTAATTATATGTTTACAATTGGTTGTGCTTGTGGAGGAAGTGGTTTGTACGTTTAAATCAACCTTTTGGAGAATAAAATCAGTACTTGAACCTACTCGTCCCACATAAAGAAATATATAATCCTTCAGAAAATCCGACGCCAGGCTCTGCAATTATATAAACATACTTGAATCTCAGTCGGAAAAGTTGCACTGAAAAACATACTTGAATCTCAACATATATTATGCATCTCATATCATTAACATTCCTACACACCTTTTATGCTAACCAAATGCCCAGCTCATATAAACAAAATTCAAAGGTTGAAGAAAAATTCGATAATCTTCTTATTGCATTTTTCTTTGGAAAACGAAAGAATTGATACATGTTTACAATTCAACAACAATAAAGAATTGAATAAATAATAGATTACATGTTTACAATTCAACAACAATAAAGAATTGAATAAATAAAGAATTGAAAGAATTGATAAATGTGTAAACTATACTAAATCTACATGTTCAACAAGGTCTACGGGCCTTAGTTCAAGATATTTTTGAATTCGACTTCCGTATATAGCCTCCCAATCATTGACGTTTTCTGTTTTGTACAAATGCCAATATTTGCTCGGAACAGGCATTGGATAGTCACCCACTAATCGAATTCTAATGAAATGGCAATCTTGAACATAAGCAATTGAAATTATATGATGTTCACTGATATCACGAGGAGATAACCAGAACGGGAAAAAGTAGCGGAGTTGCCGATCGATATAAAAATTATAACCACTCGAAACCTGTTAGCAATAAGGATTGTAGCAGGTGGCACTGTCATCCAATTTTTGTGTGGAGCCGCACCTAACCCGTTCCAGTTTAATGATTCCCTTATTTCGTTTATATCAGGAAACATCGCAGCGTACCTATATCTGTTTTCATCCAACTCAGATATAAGTTCCGTACGTATAAAACGCCAGTGATTTTCACCATATCCCAATGCGAGTGCTATAGCACGAAAACCACAATTGCCGTCCGCTAAAACATCATCCGCACCTGAAATATACGAGAAAAAGAATGATGGAATCCAGCGGTTAAACCGGAAAAAATTGTTTTTATCTTCGTCGCCCGGGATATATGAAAACTTGGAACTCTGTTGAGATAATCCATCTTTGGCTCTTGATTTTGAAGACATGGATTGACTGCGCTGCAAAGGCCCTTGTTTTGACTTCACCACCGAACTTGAATATGTTGGCGGACCTTCAAAATTTTCTCTCGGTTGAACATATGAACTATGTCTGGGGGCGTCTAATATTGTTTCTTTTTGCTTATCTTTTTTGGACGACCCCGTGTATTTGTTTGGACTTTAGGAGGTTTTTTATCCGTTTTTGAAGGAGTAACGAAAGATTTGAAAATATTAATCAAAGATCTTTTCACATTTTCGGGTTGGACAAGTAAATGTTTTGTCACCATCTCCATCTCTTTATGTACATCTACTTGAACCTCCGTACAATATACGCGGGTGAAAATCTAGCTTCCTCCAAAAAACATCAATGGCATCGAGCGGGATACATTGACCTATAAAATAATATATTAAATAAAATATAATAAAAGTTTTCATGAAAAAATAAAAAACGTAAAAGAACATTCACCTGTTTGAAAGTAATTGTTTAATTTACAAGCACACGGAAGACCAAAGCTGGTAAAAAGATGGCAGCCACATGATTCTTTGGATATAATTAGATGATTAATCCTGTTAATCTCACCGACTAACATATCCAAAGCCGCAATAGAAACGTTACATCGCAGCAATTTAAGCACTTCATGATTATGCTGCACCATAAGCATGATTTTGCTTTTGGTAAAACTTTCTTTTATAGCAATTTCCTGTGTAGCTAAGATATTATTAATGAAAGGAATAAATCTATCCAGGGTGCTATTAGTTGCTTTCAGGTAACTTTTCAACAACGAATGTTGGCTCTCAACTCGGTTCGTTGTGTGCTGACCGAAGTTATAACTTCTATTTATCCACGCCGACACAAATCTCTCTTTGTAGGGGTCCAACCAGTTATTTTTTAGGTGCATCAGCACTCCTATTAAAAAAATGCACTTATTTTTATGTAAATATACATATATTTTTAAGAATAACACTAGAAAACTTACTTGAGTGGTTGGACACCAATCTGCGATAAAGCCGGTCGTAAGTATAAGCGTATATGTCCTCCGTTTCAGAGTTAATAAGTACCGACCACACATGCTGAAAAGCACCCCACTCTTCATTTGAAAAACTCGTCTTACAATGTTTAGCAATATTTTCCGAAATATGCCATCTGCAAAGTAATCGAACAGCACTCGGAAAAACTTCTTCTGACGCATTCATCAGAGCGAGGTCTCGGTTGGTTAGTATAACACGGGGCTCCATACACTTATCTTCAAGCGTTGCTTTTAGTTGCTCTAACACCCATCTGAAGTTGGCTTCACGCTCATAATCAATGAATGCGTGAGCAACAGAAAAAGATTTCAGGGTGGATGTCACACCAACCATTTGAACAAAATGCATTTTATACAAGTTAGTTTTGTATGTTGTGTCAATCATCAGCACGTGTGGGTAAGCACGCCATAATGTGTGAGATGTGGGATGTATAAAAAAACCCCGTCGACGGTATTTGTCGGTTCCTCAATGTGAGGGGTGTAAATATATTGATGTTGTTGTAGTATAGAAAAAAAAACCTGCATTGGGGTTTCACCAATTCTGGTGGACTTTTTTATTTTTGCCCGAGCATTATATACGGTTCGTAACCCAGACACGTTATTGGGATTTTGTTCCCTCAACGTGCCTAGAATGTTTCGAGGGTCAATATTTTGCTCGGTCAGATTCTTTACAGTAGAAAGCTCATTTTCGGTGAGCCTCATTGCGTATGCATGTCCTTCCAGGTGTTCAGCAGGTTCATGGTTATGAGTATCATCCACAACAACTATAATCCACCCATCTCTCTGCATCTGGTACTTACCCTGCAATTCAAATTGACAGTTTGTTTTTTTCGTGCCACTTTTTCTTAGAGTGGATGCTCCCTTATATACACCACCCCGATCGCATTTCAACCAAATTTTAACCACCAAACCATTCGAATTTCTTTTTGAACGTTTGGTGACAATAACGAACCCATTATCTCACCCCACGTTAGTTGCCCAATCAACTAATTCTTCACGAGATGAGAAAACCTAATCAATTTAATATTTTTAATTAGTTATTACTAAATGATAGTAAAATGAAAGTAAAATTAAATATGATATATCTTATAACCTGATTCGTGTCGTATAAACCCTTTTTACCAGAACCAGAACCGTCATTATCCCCGCTGCTATCGCCACCGTTATCACCCCGTCATCGCCGCCGTCATTCCCGCCGTAATTGGACGCGAACTGTCCTAGATAGTTTGAAGCAGCCTCATCGTAATAACCGTAACCCTCCTGAGGGTAATAGTTAGATTCCGAACCGAATAAATAGTTGCTATCCCAGAAAGACATCGTAACGTTAGATATTAACGTTTATATAGTACTTGAAATGGAATATTGCGTTTATGTAGTAGTTGAAATGAAATGAATTTATATCGTTGAATTATGAAATGAATTTATAAACTAACGTTTATATAATAGTTGAAATGGAATATTGCATCTCGTCACATAATTAACACGAATATCGAGGAATATTACGTCATATCAAATAATGTAATAAATACAAATTTACACGACTATCGAGGAATATTACGTCATATCAAATAACGTAATAAATACAAAATTACACGTAAAACGAGGAATAATATATCTCGTCAAATTATTAAAAGTGAAACTAGGACCCGTAAGTAAGTTCACGGCCCGTAAGACGAATTCCATACGGGCCGTGAAGAAATTCACGGGCCGTAAATAAACACGACCGTGATCATATTCACGGGCCGTTACGTTTTTGAATTACGTTTCTGAATGACCGATTTGACTTGCGACAGACCATACGGCTCGTGAAGGGCCTTACGGCCCGTAAGCAGGGCGTCCAGATATCCTGGAGGGTGTCCCTTTAGCAGGGCCCTTATGTAATTAACTCTATTAGTTATTTAATTATAGCCATATAATAATTTTTCTAGTTTCATATATTTGGTTGTTTATTTTCAAATGATATTCTAAGTTGCAAGAAAATAAAAAGCCAATGGACTATTTGAAGGTTTACTATATAATCGAATCAGATTACCATGAATTTGGATTAAATCATCTAGGTTGATATTGATTTTAGCAGTTATTTGTCTTGTAAAAGCGTATGCAAAGAGCGTCTGTCAACTCCATGATACTAGCGTGAACGAAAAGTGGAGGAGAGAAGAAACACAACTCTAGACATGGAAGAGAGAGTAATAATTGCGGGTTTGTACCCACGGACGGTCCATGAGAAAACTTTGTTGTTTTTACGAGAGAGACGTTAGAGTGAAAGCTAGGACGTTTATGAGAAAGCCAACATGTCTGTTGGGCAATTGCTGAACACCTTAACGTGTGTTGTTTGAAAGACGTTAGGTGAACTTCAATAAAAATGCAAGATGTGATGATTTTGTCTTAAAAAAATTAAAAGACTGATAAATTTTTTTGCAGGCAATTAAACCTCAATTAGAAATCTAAATAATCAAACAACCAACAAGCAAAAAGATCTAGAGACAATACTATAGTGTTTAGACTGTATTTTCCAACAAAATACTCTCCTTTCTAGAAACCGAAATATTGTTCAACTGCCTTAAAACATATACAATATTTTACGAATTTTATTAATCTAAAGTTAATATTATATATTCCATAAATTTAACTAGATTTTTAGCCGCGCGTTGCCGCGGGTAAAATTAGTATGCCTTCGACTATTTACCACTACCAATATAAATAGAACACATATAACTACTAAGCGCAGGTTATCGTAAACCCGAACGGATAGAACCATCGTTTAGAATTTTAAACTCGGTAGTGAACACAAAATAAGAAATTAACACACCTGAACAGCAGCACAAAAATAGACCGAAACTTGTAACAACCTGTCAAAAAACATAAACCAGAAACACCAACAGTCAACACGCCATCGTAATCAAGCCTACAACATAGCAAAATCAAACAAATAGAAACCAAAAGATAATTAACATTAAGAAGGTCCAAATATTGTCAAAAAAACACACAAACCAAGCAGGCGATCTTTAGTTCAATCTCTGCTATTTGAAGTTGTCATAACTCACAATAAGATAAATTAAATGTCTCAACTATTTGGACGATTTAAGATGGGCAGAAGGGGCATTTTAAAAGAAAGTAAAAAACTGAAACATAAAGAATATGTTATGAAGCAATTGGTCGTAAATGCTGCTGGCTTTTCTAACGTTACACATGTTTAAAAAATGCTCTAAATGGTATGGCTTCGACTATTTACCACTACCAATATAAATAGAACACATATAACTACTGAGCGCAGGTTACCGTAAACCCGAACGGATAGAACCATTGTTTAGAATTTTAAACTCGGCAGTGAACACAAAATAAGAAATTAACACACCTGAACAGCAGCACAAAGATAGACCGAAACTTGCAACAACCTGCCAAAAAAACATAAACCAGAAACACCAACAGTCAACACGCCATCGTGATCAATCCAACAACATAGCAAAATCAAACAAATAGAAACCAAAAGATAATTAACATTAAGAATGTCCAAATATTGTCAAAAAAACACACAAACCAAGCAGGCGATCTTTAGTTCAATCTCTGCTATTTGAAGTTGTCATAACTCACAATAAGATAAATTAAATGTATCAACTATTTGGACGATTTAAGATGGGCAGAAGGGGCATTTTAAAAGAAAGTAAAAAACTGAAACATAAAGAATCTGTTATGAAGCAATTGGTCGTAAATGCTGCTGGCTTTTCTAACGTTACACATGTTTAAAAAAATGCTCTAAATGGTATGGCTTCGACTATTTACCACTACCAATATAAATAGAACACATATAACTACTGAGCGTAGGTTACCATAAACCCGAACGGATAGAACCATTGTTTAGAATTTTAAACTCGGCAGTGAACACAAAATAAGAAATTAACACACCTGAACAGCAGCACAAAGATAGACCGAAACTTGCAACAACCTGCCAAAAAAACATAAACCAGAAACACCAACAGTCAACACGCCATCGTAATCAAGCCAACAACATAGCAAAATCAAACAAATAGAAACCAAAAGATAATTAACATTAAGAAGGTCCAAATATTGTCAAAAAAAACACAAACCAAGCAGGCGATCTTTAGTTCAATCTCTGCTATTTATAGTTGTCATAACTCACATGAAGTTCACTTTTTAAAAAAAAAAAAAAAAAAGTTGTCATAACTCACAATAAGATAAATTAAATGTATCAACTATTTGGACGATTTAAGATGGGCAGAAGGGGCATTTTAAAAGAAAGTAAAAAACTGAAACATAAAGAATCTGTTATGAAACAATTGGCCGTAAATGCTGCTGGCTTTTCTAACGTTACACGTGTTTAAAAAAATGCTCTAAATGGTATGGCTTCGACTATTTACCACTACCAATATAAATAGAACACATATAACTACTAAGCGCAGGTTACCGTAAACCCGAACGGATAGAACCATTGTTTAGAATTTTAAACTCGGCAGTGAACACAAAATAAGAAATTAACACACCTGAACAGTAGCACAAAGATAGACCGAAACTTGCAACAACGTGCCAAAAAAACATAAACCACAAACACCAACAGTCAACACGCCATCGTAATCAAGCCAACAACATAGCAAAAGCAAACAAATAGAAACCAAAAGACAATTAACATTAAGAAGGTCCAAATATTGTCAAAAAAACACACAAACCAAGCAGGCGATCTTTAGTTCAATATAACCGTGTAAACCCCGAAATAAAAAATGTAGTAAATAGAACCATTAGTAGTATATAGAAACATAGCTGTTTAACATACCTGAACAACAATACATGGACCAAACCAAACCTACAGTAAGCTGCCAATCAAGGCTCTCTACAAAGTAGATAATAAAATCAAAAGATGGTTCTTTAAGTTATTATTTAGTGGTGGGTACCATTGATATAAAAAAATAAAAGATAAAGGACGACATTAGCTGTTTTCCATTTAACCCACTTTGCAACCTATTGACCCCCAAATCACACACGCAGACATGAATCAGGCCAACAATGGAGCTCCAAAATCCAAATTGATCTCCCAAAGACCCCAATGTATCTACTTCTTCTTCCTAATAACTACCATCAAAATCACCCACTTCACTGCGATTTTTTCATGCAACATGTTTTCATCACTGCATTTCTATCACTGTTCACTGCTTTCTATAATTTGTTTTCTATAATACGTTGTTGAAACCAAAATCATAAATGCACTCTATGTGTTTGATGAAATGCAAATCATAAATTAACGCTACAGTAACATTTGTTTCTTCTTGTACAAAAGAACATAAACCCAACCTTCAATCAAAAACATCAATCCTATGAACAAAGGAACCAGATTAGGTTTAAAAGCACCGATTGTAACCACACGACAGCCAATCAAGCACAAAAGGGGTGAAATCACCAAAGAACTCCCGAAATTAAACATGCATAACAAACCTAAAAACACACCTGAATTACAGCAGGAGCAGAAACGACCAGAGCTGAAGAAGAGAGCCGAAGAAGAAGCGAAAAGCAGCGGTAGCTGGGTTTAAAAAGAATCCAAGCAAACGTGAAAGGCACGTGAAAATCCATCCACCGGAGGCGGAGGCGGTCCTGAGGCAGTAGAAGACAAGCGACAATTGAGTCGCCGGAGTGTGTCGCCGGAGATGGTGAGGGTGGATCGGAGATGGGGAGGAGGTTTAGGGCTCGGAGATGAGGGATCCCTTTTGTATGGCACTGTGACCACTGACAAAAGGAAATAAATAGAATATAAATATATTATGTACTATTAATAGTCTTTTCATTTGATATATGAAATTTTTATTTTTACTTTTGTTATTAAATTAAACATAAAATACTTTCTTGTGCAAGGAATAATAAAAATAAAACTTTTTAAACGGCAGGAATAATATTATTTCTCTTATTGAAACTGCATTATCAGAGAAAAAAGTACGTGTGAATTTCCTGCACATCAGGTTGTCCGTTTATCGTTTTCCTAACCGATCAAGTATTGTTTACACCCCATTATGTTTGTTTTTTGACAAGTTTGACACTTTGATTTTAAAAGTTTACATCTTGAAACGAATCAGTTTATCTTTAATAAAAATAAATAAAAAAAAAACTAAACACGTTACATTTTATGCCGGCACAAATTTCGTTATTGCATGCCCATGATGAGTACATAACTTTGATGCAATATCACAACACATATGGGAGTAACTAGAAGGTTCCCGCGCGCGTTGCTGCGCACGCGTGATGTTAAGTGAAGAAGGGCGTGTTGACGTATGTTGATACATGTAACCGTGCATGGTGCAGTTGCAGGGGTGAGAGTGCTGATGTTGTCCTACGTAGATGTGGGAGCAGATTATATTTAGCAAACATATAAGATTTTTGGAAGAGTTAAGGTTCATGTTTATGTTTTTAAAGACGAAATTGTAAAGTAGTATACGATATTCAAATTATTTTAAAACATGACATAGTGGCATGGTAGAGTTCGTAGTTGATGTTGTAGGTTGATCATGGTTTGTCATAAGCCTTGCAGAGTTCGATTATCTCATCCATATTGGTTGTCCACCACTCCTCGTCTCAAGCATATGTTGTATCTTCGTTGTGGCCTTCATCTAATACATTTTTTGATGTCGAAGGAGTTTCCTTTTTTTTCCTGCTTGACTGGTGTGTTTACCTTCGGTGGAGGCGACACTGAAATGAAAGAACGTTTAATTAGGTAGTAATAATGCAGCGTATAATGTGCTGTTTTGACAGCATATATGTGTGGGGATATACAGGTTCATATGGGTGTGTCTATATGTATGCAGATGCTTGTATATTTAGAAATGTCGACTAATAGGTGATTAGCATGTACCAGGTAGTGTTGTTTTGGGGTTTTCCTTTTTTCCATCTGTGGGTGCTTTATGTTCCTTCAAATCTTCGGTCGGGGAGTTTTGGCGTTTCCTTTTTTTGTCATTGAGATAAATCAGTTAAAAAATTCTGAACTTGACTACACAAAAGTTAAACCTTAGGAATAATCAACAAGGACTCGGCAAATTCTGCAATTGCCAGCTGTTGACGAGATCCTAAAGTTGTAGCAAGGTACTCCAGATACACTTACAACGCCGCCTCAACTGCGCCTCCACCAGCCACCACCTGATTGAACATTACAACACCCGTCAATATAAATGTATGTATGTATTGTTTTATATCAATAAATATCAAGTGATGTATCATAGAATTTGATTCCAATGTCCTCTTGACTATACATAGAGCATCATGTAAAGCTCTATCCATTTCATCAAGCATGAAGTCATTAGCACCTCTGAGGATTACAGAAACCTGTAGGAATCATCCAAAATAAATACTTCAGTATATTTTATTTTGTGGATAAAAATAATTGTATTAAAAATGCAAATGACTTGAAGAACATACTGCACTTGATGTTTTAGTTCCTTTGAGGAATGACGGATCAAAAGTTTCTTCTCCTTCCATGTCAGCAAACGTTGACACCTGTACATCAATAAATATCAAGCAAATGTTTTTGTTCGGAAAAGCTACTAAAAAAAATTCTGTGCATAATACAGCAGTTGCACCGGTTGCTTTGGCAACATGGCGTAAATCTTCTTTCCGAACTCGTCTAACAGCAATTGCACCAGCTTCCACGAAATACTGAGTTGATTAAAAAACTGTTAGAAAGAATCAAGTAAATGATACAATTATATCATCCAAAAATAAAGCAGCTTTACCTTGAGTGACATGTCATCAATTCCCTTTGCAGTTAAAACAACATTCGCATCAGCTTTTAGGATCTTTTCAATACGTTCTTTCGTCATATCAGCTTCGCTGTAAGTGCATACATCATTCCCACATCATTGTTTTAATAAAAAAGGAAAATAAGTAAATGCATCAAATAATAAGTTTGATTTACCTTTGACCAATCTTCTCTACCTCACGTGGGTCAGTGACTAAAACCTGAACACCTAATTGCATTTTTGTTTTCTGAAGATTGAAGTCAAGACATGCAATTCTTGCAGGAGAAACTTTCAATGGCATTCCTTGAGCTGCACGCCCAGTATTAAAAGAGCATAACCTTTTAATAAGTAGCTTTCTTTAGCACTCTTTCCATGAACTTTAAGGATATTAATTCCCTAGGAAGATTAACAAATTTTCAGACATTTGCAGGTGTGATTTATCAAAAAAGTATATGGTACTGATTTTGAACAAACATGAAATGGATACTTGATTTCACCACGTGCATTGGTCATTTTAACAGCTTGTGCTGCATCAACCACCTAAAGACATAACCAATGCATGTCGTTTATTCAGCATGAACAGAGTAACAAAAACAAAACTTAAAAGCAGTGTGAGTTCACAGGAAAGTTAAAATCATCGTTACAAATATGAAAGTGCAAACCAAAAAGAAAATTTAAAAATCAATAAAAACATACCAAATTTGCAAAAAACTCCTTTCCAAGCTTATCAACCTAAATGAAAGGAAAAAAAACACGAGAGATAATCAAAAGGATGCATATAATATAAAACTTCATTAACATACTGGCATTTTCACAATTTACCCTTATATAATCATTACCTTAATCGCAAGCTTTTCCTCAACATATTTGCATGCTTCTCTCATTGCAAGTTGCCACCATAAAAATCAAAGTAACCATGATCAAGAATTATCAAAACAATATTACAGAAAGACCCATGAATTGATTGACACTCACCCTGTACCCACTAATTACAGATGTTGGGTGAATCTTGTTTTTCACAAGATCATTTGCTCTCTGCAAAATTCACATGACAATATATTAATAAGGCATTTTACAAAAGAAGTTAAATCCTCTATGAAATGTTTTCTACACAACGATTTATGTACTAAAATATGAATATTAGTACCTTGAGTAACTCAGCAGCTACAATGACAACAGAAGTAGTGCCATCTCCTACTTCTTTATCTTGAAGCTCAGGCAATTCAACAAGAACCTAAATTAAAAAAGTCACCATCATTTGTGATGGTTACATCCCCAATGTCATCGACCAACATCTGAGACATAAACTCCCAATAATTACACTCAAAAAGTTTAATTTAATTCAAATATAAAAAGAAAAAGAAGGGAGGAGCAAGTGCAATGTTCAATGGCCAAAGTACTTGACAGAACAATCTTATATGAGCTGAAAATGCTTTTTTTACCAGCCTATTTAATTGATGAATTCCTGAATGGCAGAATATATAAGAAGAGAAAATGGATACTATGTGCAATTAATAAGGGCACTATTGATAGTATAATAAGACCTGTCATTACCCTTTACTTCACCTTAATCCATCACCTATTCTTAAGCAAAAACAATTTTATTCCCTATGCATTGACTTTGTACCAGAATATGTTTTATATACAACGACAATGGTATATGTAATAGTATGCTACTAAACTACTTTATACAACATTCATACTTTAAAACATGCATACAGGATGTCGGGATCAGCCTCATTGGTTTACAAAACACACCAGAGTTTTTGTTATTTTCAAATTGCACCCGATTCAAACAATGACATTCACAGGAAACAAAGAAACACGTAATTGCATCATATCATGATATACAAAAACATTCAGAAACCAATAACAACAACATAAACATTTTGGAGTCTTTTCAGCTAGGAAAGTTGCTGTCAGTCATGAATGTGAACATTAAGCAGACAAAAGGCAACAAGATAACAGATAAAGCAATAGAAAAAAGACCAAAAGATAACTCTTTTGTCTAACCTTGGCAGCTGGATGCTCAACATCCAACATCTTGAGAATTGTAGCACCATCATTTGTGATGGTTACATCCCCAATGTCATCGACCAACATCTGAGACATAAACTCCCAATAATTACACTCAAAAGTTTAATTTAATTCAAATATAAAAAGAAAAAGAAGAGAGGAGCAAGTGCAATGTTCAATGGCCAAAGTACTTGAAAGAACAATCTTATATGAGCTGAAAATGCTTTTTTTACCAGCTCATTTAATTGATGAATTCCTGAATGGCAGAATATATAAGAAGAGAAAATGGATACTATGTGCAATTAATAAGGGCACTATTGATAGTATAATAAGACCTGGTCATTACCCTTTACTTCACCTTAATCCATCATCTATTCTTAAGCAAAAACAATTTTATTCCCTATGCATTGCCTTTGTACCAGGATATGTTTTATATACAACGACAATGGTACATGTAATAGTATGCTACTAAACTACTTTATACAAACACTCATACTTTAAAACATGCATACAGGATGTCGGGATCAGCCTCATTGGTTTACAAAACACACCAGAGTTTTTGTTATTTTCAAATTGCACCTGATTCAAACAATGACATTCACAGGAAACAAAGAAACACCTAATTGCATCATATCATGATATACAAAAACATTCAGAAACCAATAACAACAACATAAACATTTTGGAGTCTTTTCAACCGTAAAGTTGATGTCAGTCATGAATGTGAACGATCACTAACACACTGCAAAAATATACTCTTTTCAAACATAAAGATGTTGTCGTGAATGTGTAAATTGGAGGAAACTATGGGTACACAGTGAATGAATTCGGTAATAAAGCAAGAACAAAACAGTCGAGAACAATAACAACATGCCGAACACACCTTCAAAGACATCAATTGGATGTACCAATCACCGACTGTAAAAACGAAATACACAAATTGGAATATACCATGGGCAGAAATTGAAGAAGTTCAAGAAATAAGTACCTGTGAAGAACCGACCCTTACCGGAATTCGAAGGGGAGTCGTCAGAAGCGTCGAAGGGTAAGCCGACTGGGGGAATTCGGCCATATGTGAAGGGGACAATACAACACCCCAGTCGAAGGGGCAGGGCATTGAAGTGGGGCTGCGGGAAGTCCCTGCTAACGTATCCACAGTGGGTGTGGCAGCTGAGACGCCCATCCGGCGACGGACGTAACCGACGATCGGAAGTGGGTGGGCCGACGAACGGGCGCGTCTTACCAGGATATGGAAATTACCTTCTTGCCCATTCAATATGTATTATATAGTAGTTAAGATAAGCGTTTTGTATCGAGTAGCGTAACCGTAATATACCAAAAAAAAGATAGTACCGACATTTGATTTGACCTAACTTTGGTATCAATACTAGTTTATCGGTTATGGTACCGGTACCTAACTAATGATTCGGCATGGTACTCGGTACTCACTTTTCACCAAACTCGATATTAGTATTTCCGGCACCGTACCATTTCAGTGTTGAAATACCTTCTATTTTGACTCCAGTTTAAAACGTATCATTCTAGCATTGATAACTGTAATTGCACAACTCAACGAATAAATAAAAAAGTTTGCTTAAAAATAATCTCACGTTATACGTGACTAATGTAACATGTCAACAATATTGTATGTTTTAGAGTAGATGGTTTTCTATTAAAATAATAGTTAACAATAAATCTCACAATAGGTACACGTGATGCAAACATCAAATATACATATAATCATCGATCGAGCATGACCAACAACAAGCTTAGTCATTGTAATCTCATGTTAGCCATGGAATTAGTCTTTGAATAAAACTCTAGTACGTGTAGGTTATCGAAGAATGCATTTGTTAGAACAATAAACTCACACAACACTCTTTAACCCTACTATTTACATCAAATGCCTATCATGAAACTAGAACTTTCAACCACTTGAGAAGAACACCTTTAGAAACCACTTTTACAACTAGTCTGGATGTTGTTTGGTTATCATAAGTATACACATCAACACATTACTCAAGAGATGAATTGTTGTAAATGGTACTGATAAATAGGAAACTCGTTAAAGTGACCTAGTTGACCAATATGGTATGCATTTGTGATCATTTTATTCATGTAAATGATACTAATAAATAGAAAACTCGTTAAAGTGACCTACTTGACCAATATGGTATGCATTGTGATCATTTTATCCATGTATCTTAAAAACAATTACCAAAATCAAGACAACCATTTGCATATACATTTTCCCCCTTTTACATGAAATCATGACATACTAGTTTGTAATTTTTCATCAAACAATCTCACAACCAACACCATTAAACTCAACCAACATCATTAAGTGCAAAAAAAAATCTTTACAACTACCAAAATTTTCGACAACTAGTGTGCCTAGTTTGAGGCATGGAATGTTGAAACATGGTAAAGAAAAAAAAAGCATGTGAATTTTGATACGAATTTGATAAAGATAGCAATGAAGATAACAAAATAAGAAAGAAAAAAAAAGAGTGAAATGAAGATAAAACAAACAAAACGCACCGAGTAGCATTTCACTGATATAGTAGAGTTTGAGAAAGATAAAATAGATGTAAACCTTACCTTTATTTCATAAAATCGAGACCGCTAAAACCGAAACCATAACACTTCTCAAGGAAGATAAAAACTTGTTAAATTGGTTATTTTGAGGATTTCTAAACAACAAGGAGGTAAAGTGTATAAGCAAAAAAGTATTCAACATTCTTCCCATATGCTAGCTTCCATTTCTCCCCTCACAATCACAACCCCTGTCTTCTTCCCTCCCTATATGTGAAAACCAAGAACCAAAATCAAATTACAATACAAACGCAAACGCAAACGCAAACGCAAATTCACCATCATAATCTCACCAATCTTCGTTATCATCGCAAAATCAATCAATGGAGCATTGAATCCCCAACAACTGTTTACATCCACAACAACAATCACAAGCTGTGTACACCTTCAGTGTTCTGTAATCGTATACGCAGATACATACAGATTCCTACATCTATAGATGAGGTGTAAGAACCACTACTCCGATCTCAGTAGCACCGTCGGCGTTTGCGCTAGCTGTCTCCGGCAACGACTCCACTCTCTCATCGCTGCTGAACAACAAATCGAATCACAGATTCAATATTCCGACGGAAAACACCGCAACTACGAGAACAATCCGGCGGTTTCTTCGCAATTCAACAGCCGGAAATCCGATCATCGTCTTCATCCTCCTGCTGTTCATGCTCAACGCCATCGCCGTAGCCTCTCGGATCAACTGTTTGACCGTACGCCGGAGGTAAGACCTACTACCAATTCGAAGAAGAAACGGAGTTTTATCCGATTGCTTTCGTTTAACATATTCAGATCTAGAAACCGTAAATCAACGGATGCGATTACGGATCCTAGGGCATCCGATTCGTCTGTCAGAGAATCGCGTGGTCGAAACAGCTCCACGTCGTCGTCGTCGTGGTTCTCCGCCATCATCTCCGCCAGTCGCAACCGTCACCGGAGGAAGCACACGCTTTGCACAGGTGAATCCGCAACCACCGCCGGCGAAGGTCCGGTCCGGCGGCAGCACTGCGGAGGTCGAGGAATGTCTCCGGCGAGAAACTCCGACGTCGTCACCGGAGACGAAACCGAATCACAGAATGCAACCGAGTCGTTGAAACACACACCGCGGCGGACGCCGGTGGTCCGGCGCGGCGGCAGCGGAGGACACGTGAGGAATATCTCCGGTTTGAGGTTTTGCTTGAGTCCTTTGGTTCGTGCGAGCCCTAGCCCTAACCTGCAATGGAACCACAAGGGGTTTCCGCCGGACGTCGTGCTACCGGCGGACGTCGGAGCTCCGGCGAAGCCTCACTTATCTTACGCCAAGTCTTTTTGCGCCAACAGATCGAGGAAACTTGTTGATTACGGGAGGCTTAATCCGAACCGTTGATTTGAATGACCGGTGTCTTTGACTTCTGTTGACTCAGCCTCAAAGTATGCGAGTTTTCCTCTTGGTTATCATTAATTACTAGAGTATATTTTTATTAATTATATTTTACTAAACTTTTTTTTGTTCTGTAATTATGAAATTAAAGTGGGTATAGTTTAATTCCCAATTTGACCTCGTATTTAGATATGAAAAGACATTTATTCTAATGATATTTTGAGTGTTAAATGGTATCTAATTCTTTAGAGATAAGAGGTTCAAGTTTCGTAAAGAAATAATAAAAATTGATTAAATAAGTATATGAGTTGTTGCATGTAAAAGTGTGTGGATTTTGGTAATGGTATGTGCTTTGTTGTTTTAAACAATAACTAAAAATGAAGGTTACATGTTCGTAGAGATTTTTACGTGTGTTGCGACGGTGATATTATGTGTTAACAGGGGCGTCTTAATATTTTTGGAGGCCTAAAGCGAAAATAAAATTGATGGTCTTTTAAAATTTTATCTTTAAAAATATCCTCTTTTATCATTGTTCGGTTGTTGATTTTTTGATACTTCGGTTGTTCATTATTTGGTTCATTTACTTGTGCACTATGTGTTTCTTCATCATTAATTAATTGATTTTGTTTATCATTAGGATTGTTTGAGAATCATTTGATTGTTGATTAGGATCGTTTTGAGCATCATTTGATTGTTCCTTAGAATTATTTTATATATATTCATGTTGTTTTCTAATTCGTTTTGACATGTTGATCAAAATATCAAATCTAAAATACTAAAATAATTCCTAAATCAAATATTTAACAAAAAATCAAACTTAATTGACTAAAACAAATGCCTAAATCAAATACAAACTAAAACAAATTCCTATATCAAATACTCAAAGAAATTCCTAATTACTAAAACAAATATCCAAAACAGTCAATCAGAGACAAGTAAATCGAAAATATCCAAACAAAGCAGTCAAATAAAGTGAATTAGAGATCGGCAAAACACAAACCAAAGTCCTTAGTACCTTACTCGAGAAGATGCAGTTAATTAGAGAAGCAATTAGAAGGGACCTGGTACCTTAATCCCAACTCCAGTGATGACATTGGAGTTCTGGGTTCGCAATCGCAAGGTGGTTGGGTGGGTTCGTGAGGTGGTTGTTTTGGTCGTCTCTTCGTAGCTAATCGCATCAAATCGCAAGCTGTATTCGCAACAATTAGCAATCTGCAGCATACAAATGATGAAATCGTAGCCCTGTAGGGTTCTTAACCATTCCGTTCCGTCGTCTCTTCGTTTCTACTCCTCCACCAACTCGGAATGGATGTGAAGAAATTCCAGGGTAACATGGTTTTCTTCTTTTTTTCAATTTAAGTTTTTTGAGTTTTAACTTGAGAGTAAACTATATAATAAAATGAGTTTTTGGTAGTCTGTTAGAATAGGTGGGCCTAAAGCCCTAGCTTATTTTTTTAAGCTAAAGAGCCGCCCCCGTGTGTTAAGTATATATAAAAAAACGTATAAAATCGTGATAACTCCGTTTTAAAGATCTAACAAAGATAGAAAACATTTGTATAACAATACCGGGATTTTATGGTGGGTATCACTTTTATTACCAACATGTTACTCTGAATTGATATAAGCTAAGATACTAAAAAAATCTTATTTTAAATACAACGTGTTTAAATATATATATATAAAACCAGGACAACAAGAAAAAATAAATAAACATAACTATAAATTAGTTATTGCATATGAAACGGTTATATATTCAAATAACCACCCGGTGTTACATACTGTCAACAATAAGTACAGATTCTGATATGGTTATTTCATTTCCTATTTGAAGTATGTTTTGTACTAAACGCATCCATAAAAACGAATGATTTCATATACAACATTGGTCCAATCGTCATTCCGAAACACCTTTTTATGGGTTAATTTGTGACATATGGTTTCTTATGTCATCCAATAATGTTCAATTAGTTCACAATAAGCTAACAATTTTGTTTTAATTTTCTGAGTCAAGATTGTTAAAGGATCACTCATTCTCTAATTACTCTCACACATAAACATATAATTCTATGTTTTGCAACAAATAAGTTTAAAATGCGTTGCTAATATTTTATACGAGACATTTATATGTGTACAAATTATCATGTATGGATAATGATATAATACATTATTCTAATTGCTTCATTTTTATCGTTTTTTGTTTGGGTTGTGTGTGGGTGTGTGCTGGCAGTTGATGGTGGTTTCGTTTCTAGATGAGCTGCACCTAAGGAAAGAGAATATATCATAACTAATAAACATTATCTAAATAAAAAAATATGTAATCAAAATAGTAATTTAGCTACTCTAGCATAAAATAAACACATAAAAAGTATCTTAAGACAAAACTATTTATTTATTCATTAAGAGCTATTTTAATGTATGACTTTCATTGATATATGATGTTACGTTTTTGTAATAAAGTATAACATCTCAATTCGTTATTATTGTAGTTAGAAAAGTTATAATTGTCAAAAAATCAGAAAGAGTTGAAAAGGTCTTATAATATAAGATTTGACTGGAGTTTTGGTCGGTAGCTTTATGTAAAAGTCTTTGCATGAATAATGGCTGAGAGAAGAAGAGTTGGGGGTAGGCTTTTTAGCTAATATCGTCAAACTAGACTTTGTCTTTTAGCCTTATTTAATTACATGATTATGATATAAAGTTAATAATTGTCTAATCACATTATTTATTTCTTTTTGTTCATTTATTATTAGGGTGTTAATAAATAGACACCCAAAAATTTAAATCGACACCCCCCTATACGTCGCGTATGGGTCCATACGCGGCCCATGCCCGGCGTATAGGTATCGACCATT